>JAJSPD010000044.1:0-407454 GCA_021307315.1 Bisporella sp. PMI_857
AAAGCATTCAGTTGGACCGGGTATCGAGGTACGAGATGATCCACTAGAAAGGAGGCGGAGAGAAGGGCAGTTAGACGATTTGACAAGTTTGGAGTGATTTGGCAGAACCATGCAGAGGAAAATGCAGACAGAGGAGCCCAAAATTTGTACATTATTGCATGGACAAATTATTCATGAGGCATAGAGGGACATCATCTTGCATAAGGTCATCATATAGACACAATACGATGTACCTTAAAAAACTTCAAACATGTCCTTTGGTTACGCCGCATCATGAATATCTTGATTGGTATTGGAACACTGATCGAATCCCTTTATTCCTATCGACTACGGGGGCTGTGCGAATATTCGTAGGACTTTGCATTGTATGTCAAGTGATCGAAAGTAACATGATTTTCGTGCCTTACCGCACCTATATCATCGGATATCTCGCTCTGTCTTTACGTTTGGCAGTGTATTCTAATGTTTTCCTGTCACTGACCCACATGGCTGGAAATAATGTGGACAGGGATCCAAACTTGCAGGGATTGAACAACATCCAAAATTCTTCATTTAGCTACATTGTGCGCTCCTTCAACCTCAAAGATGATTCCCAGTAGAGGGCTACGTTGGATGAGCCAACCCAAAACCTTAAGTCGACAGCGACTCGAATCGTTTTCAGCAAGACAAGTAATGGCTCGAAAGTAACGACTACTGCGACTTACTAACTCATTGACTAGTTTTCTTCCTCCGTCCACAATACATCCAGTCGGAGAAGTCCTTATTCTGTACAAATCCAATCCTCCCTAAGTTCCCGAACGCCTAGAGCAGGAATTCCGGTACGAAGTGGCAGTGGGATACGCTTTGCTTCCACCACTCCTCTCACCACTATTGCGCCAGTAACTACCACAGTTTCTTCTGTGCCAGTAACCTTAACAGGCGCGCAAGATGCTGCCTCTCCATCGCTTAATAGTCTAGCAGATACTTCCCTTACTTCTATAATGACCGATTTCCATCAGATCACCAAAAAGATAGGGTTTTTGAAAGAGCTTGGGTTAGACTATGGCAATGGTCCTACAGCTGTGATGGAATGGGTGCTTGAACACATACACGTCTATGCCGGTACGCCATGGTGGATTTCGATTGGCTTGACTGCACTAGCTGTGCGGGTCGCACTATTCAAACCATATATGGATGCTTCTGATGTCTCTGCACGGATGAGCTCTGTCAAGGATATTACAACACCTATACAGAAACAAATGACAGTGAGAGGAAATCCAGACGCAGCATTGAAAGCACGGCTTGAGCTGCAAATGATTTACAAGAGGGCTGGTATCCGCCCTTGGAAGGTTTTCGTGCCAATGTTACAGGTATTCACAGGCTATGGGATGTGGAATCTACTAAGAGGAATGTCCTCTTTGCCAGTACCTGGGTTAGAAGATGGAGGGGCCTTATGGTTCTATAATCTAACAATCCCTGACCCACTATTTTTGCTTCCAGCGGCCACATCCGGTCTCTTGTATTATACATTGAAGGTATTTTTTTTATTGGGACTTCCACTATACGAGCTAACAGCTGCACAGAAAGGTGGCGAGACTGGGTCTACGACAATGAGCCCACAGGCCACGAGGATCATGTCTGTGGCTTTTCCTGCCGTATCCTTCCTCTTCACCTTCTGGCTTCCAGCATCTGTGCAACTATCCTTCGCAGCTACTTCTGGTCTATCATGGATCCAAATGCGGCTTTTTCAGAGTGCCAGAATTCGTGATTCCTTTGGCATGTATCCATTACCTCAAAGGAAGCAAGTACCAGCATCTGCATCGCCATATAAGGGAACGATGCGCGCACCGCTAACGCAGGCCGAGCTTGACAGGAAATACGAGGCTGCAACCACACAGGGCACTGGTTTCAAAGCCATGGTTGGCAGGAAAATGGATGAGATGACTCACACCGTTAAATCCGTGACGAGCCAGGGGAAGGATTATCTGGGACAGGGAAAGGAGAAGATCGCGGAACGATTGCAGAAGGAGGAGCTCAGGGATGCACAGAAATATGAAGAGAGGAGGAAGCGAGAACTTGCGGAAGAGACAGAGGCGAAGAAGAAGATTGCTTCACGACGAGCGCGGCGAGTTGAGAGCAAGATGACAAGGAGGTAGGAGATGAAAACCAGTCCGTGTATAATATATGCGTGTAAGAAGATATCAGCGCCATGAAGGTGGTCTGCTGGGAAGTGTATAAATGTAATTACCAAAAGAGACCACTCTACCCTCCATGGACACGACTCCACAGAGGGGTCTCTCCATTTGGGGTATTGTTGGGTTCTTCATAGTAGCACATAGAAGGTAGGCAATAAACGCAAGAGCACAATGATCTTCTTCCTATTAAAGCCCCATCGTCTACTCTTCAAAGGGCATTCTCACTACACAGGGTTCCCAAGTTATAATGGGCACATGATATCTTGTTATATGGTGAAACCTTGTTTCCAGATCTTATCGCTGCCTCATGATTATAAATGCAATTTTTAGAATAAAGACTATCGCTATGGCTAAACTATGTAATAATCACGAGACTATTGCCCAATCAGTCCCAAGTACATACCTTCCTGGCCTTGCCATATAGCTATAGGATATTTTCGAACATGACTAATTACACAGATATTTGAATATTCTAAATAATTCCCATCTTAGGCTACTACCCTCGAATAGAGCGAACCAAGCATAGGAATCAGCATCCGATGCTCGACCTCTTCACTTCAGATGAAGTCTTATAGACTTCGTTTCATATGACATAGTCTGCGATGGCCAGGAATAAAATATATTTCAAGTCCACAAACTCCAATCTTTCAGATCACATGCAAGACATAATGTTCCGTTCCAAATGGCGTATGCAAGCTTGGTTACCTGAATCGTCAATCTTCCCTTCGTAGATGATGGCGATAGCCTGGGAATTTCTCCCTTTCTTTTAGGCATTTTTAGACCAATACTAAAGGCGGCGAATTTTTGTCACAAATCCGAGAATGGCAAGGCTGCTAAAGGCTTCACCTGGTGCAAGACACGAATAATCTTAAACACTCGTCTAGTTAGTCATACTCCATAGTCCACTTAAGCAGGATCTCATTGCGAGTTTGAGGGTGGTGAGGGCTATCATCGGCGGCTAATCACAAGCCTCAATACCTCTCAGCAATATTTGTTGCGAACCTGAGAATGGCAAGGCTGCTTCAAAGCTAGATAACTTGTATAAGATAAATCCTCACGATATATTCGACGCTCTCCAATTCATCACAACACAGGAACTGGTTGCTATAGACCTAAGCAAACAGCGCCTCCCTGCCTGGTTTAAGAGAATAACAAGCACTAGATGATCCAGTATCGGCTAAGGACCAAAGCACACTACATCCTAGGACACTCAAGTCGCACTATCTTGATACATCAATGACTTTTTATCTTACCACCCTCTCTCATACAGCTGGAAATGAGCACGGATCTAGCAAGAACCTGAAGCAAACATGGGCTTGTTGAACTCTCATAGTGCCATAACCAGCCACATGACAGAACAAATAGAAAGTGCTTCTGTTCCTTGGCTGTCTTCGCTATTAAACCTTCTTAGGCACTGGCAAATGAGGCCTAGCGGTAGCATGCAGGAATAACAGCTAAAAAGCGCATGAAAAATGTTGAAGAATGTTGGAGGTTGAGATAAATCTTGATTTTACCTAAATTCCAGCGACATTAGCTCCACAAGCAATCTTCCTCTGTTCCGTTTCAACTTACACAGAGGAATGAAGAGGTTCCAAGAACCCAAATAACAACAAGCTTTTCCCGACCATTACAGTAAACAAAACACAAGCGTGGAACAAGATGGAGAATGTGCTAAAGAAAACCGCCACGCAATAAGCTTATTGAGGATTAATATTAAAATTGAATGGTGGTTTATCACAATCACCCGCATGAACGGTGTGTGCCTTGGCTCTGACGCGTTTGCAGTTTGAAGGAAGCCACAAGGAAGGGAGTTGTGGCTTGCTTTTCAACAACATTTTTGGAACTTACATACCGATGACACATGGTCAATCTTAAAACCAATTACCCAAGTCGCAAATATGAGCACCTGCTATCTCCAGCAGCGCCCGGGCTAGTACTTTCTCCATCGTCGCCCTTTTAATTTTTTAATTTTTACCTTTTTTTGGGAGAGGGAGTCAGATGCTCTAACACGTGAGGCGACATTTGGTCTATATCTGGTGGGGAAAACCAGTGTCAAATAGTAGTATATGCAGAGGTTCGATTTTGAAGTTAGAATCTTTTCATATCCCATTGGTGAAGTCCATTGGGATCTAGGGGCCATACATCTGAAATGACAACAATCTGATCTCATACCCAAGATTTCATCTGGGGGACAGGGGAACGTAATCTTATCGCCCACCATGGTCATTGGAAGCTGGTCGTCCCCTGGTGAAAACATGGAGCCCTAGTGTTTGAGATTAGCAACCTTCCCCTGGTTAGGCCCCGTAGAACGTACTGGTTGCGCATACGATGATTGGCCCAGGTGGTGTTTCATCATGACGTGATGATCCCCCCTCGTCGGAAGTTTAGTGGTGGTGGAGTAGCCACCGAAGAGACAGCCCTGAAGAAATGTACTTACGTTCTGTCCTGTCCTGTCCTGTCCTTAGATGACAGGCGAGCATCATCATACAGTAATTAAGGTATCGTCATCCTCCCCTCACTACTATAACTGACTGGACCATTTTATTTTGGGCTCTCTGGTCCCTGAGACCAATCACAGCAGACATATCCTTTTTGACAAGATGGAGGGATGAATTGAAGCGCTTACAGTAAATTGAAGTGCTTACTTTTGTTAGTGAGCCTAAATTTGATTTGGTGGAAAAGGGTCGAAGGTTCCTTTCGCCTGCTTAGGAAAGAAAGAAGCCATCGTGAAGGGATGAAGACGACAACGATACACTTGCAGCTGCACATGCTTGCCGACACACTGCCTTTTTCAAATGATACTCTGTATGGTATCAGAATATACAGGTGTCTCCTGGTTCAAAAGGTACGGGACAGGACAGGACAGGACAGGACAGGACAGCCCAGCACAGCACAGCGCATGCAACAATACAGCAGTCATCCAACCCACTCTGGGGGTGTTCACACCAACAATAACACCCCTGGGATAAGCGGTCGATCCTCGTCTCAGCATCATCCGGTCTATGCCCAAAATAGCTGGTTCCTGGGGGGCAAAGGATTATGCTCTCCCCCTTCCACTGCTGGTCAAATCTGCCCAAGCTGCCAATCCCTATCTCACAGCATACACGGACAGCCCTGCAGGACCGTTGACGGCCACCGAAAAAAAAAAGGCCCAATGCAAGGAACAACAGCCCCAACTGGAAAGCCCAGCACGGTCCCTGATGCTGCTATCCCTTGGAATGCTTGGCGCTAGGGTGTCACAGGCTTGCAGCACACTTGCACTCAGCCTTTTCTCCTCATCTCCCTCGTTTGCTTCTCTCTCAACCTCATCTGGTGCTTTTGGTTTGCTTTGTGTTTCGTCCTCTCCTACACTCATTTGGGCTTTGACTTTTGCTTTCCTGTCGCATCGCATTCCTTTGGCCCGACAAGGTGCTGTGTGACTTGACATTCATTTCGACTAGACATTCTTTTAGAGCAGCCGTGGCTAGGACACGATACCCAACGTTCTCTTCGTTCAAGATATTCACTCTTTGCTGGGACCTGGAGGATTGTTAGCATCGAAACCGAAGAGAAGGACGAGAAACACAAGAAACACAAAGGAATTTGCTATCGCACTTAGCACATCCAGCAAATCAAGTCTGATTCGTACGACAAGTGACTCAAGGAATCAATACTGTTGGGTAGTTAAAGAAGAGAATAGAAAAGCTAGTCCGAGCAAAGCTGGTTGAAAGACATTGCAGCTGAGTGCTTTGGAACGAGGTCGGGAATAGCTTCAACATTCGTAACACAACGGTCGCCCACGGAAGGAACGACTCACACAGGGCTCATCGTCAGACCAGGACCACCGCCTCGCCCATCTATTGAGATAATATTGACTCACAACGGCCGCCTTACCTCGTTTCTCATCATTTCAAAGGTCGATACCACCAACCATCAACCACAAAGGCCGTCTGATCGCTTCATCCTACTATCAGCCTCCTTGAAGGAGATCAGAAATCTTCACGCCTTCTTACAGCATCTTAGAAAACCAACCGACCACTCTCCCCTGAATCATTACCCCGCACCACTGTCTCTTTACAATAGCAATGTGGTCGAAAGGTCAAGTTTTCGTGCCCTTGACCGTCCTTCTTGGACTATCCAGCCCAGTCACAGCATTCTGGCGCATGGAATGTCGCGCTCGAAGTGGTTATGCGCAAATTGATCCACTAGTCTCATTCGGAGGCATCAGCGAACATATTCATGCCATCCATGGTGGTTCTGGTAAGTGTCTCTGCAATCCCATATCCACAATATTCCCCACACGGTGTAAATGATCATTCATGCCTACTATGCCCAGTGAACCCTTATGGGCATGGTATTGACGCTGAAATATGGACCAATCTATTCTTTTTAATATTTAATGCTAATTATTTCAACACAGCTTTCTCGCCAACTGCTACAACCAACGACCTTCTTCAGTCAGACTGTACCTCATGCTCTGTCGCTGAAGATAAATCAGCATACTGGACTCCCTCCTTGTATTTCCAAGATTCTTCTACTGGAGAGTTCGAGGTTGTCCAACAGGAAGGAGGGATGTTAGCGTAAGACTGCATATTTTATCCAGACTTCTTTAATAAAAATTGCTGATACAGCCCAGTTATTATCTTTTGTTTGCCAACTCGGACGATCCGGAGCAAAAAGTTCACGCCTTCCCGAAGGGATTCCAGATGATTGCTGGGGACGTTAACCAACGAAATTTTACCTATCCTGTACCCGACATCGAGAAGTCTCTTTGGACCGGCGAATTCACCGAGCAGAAGTTCCTTCGTCAAGCCGCTGTTGGGTTTAACTGCCTCAACTATCAGGCTGCCCCAGAGGGCACTCTCTACCGTCACTTCTTCCCTGATAAAGGGTATTTAGATGCCAACTGTGCCGATGGCATTCGAGCAGAGCTTATGTTCCCCAGCTGTTGGAACGGAGAGACGACTTCTCCTGATTCGAGGTCACATGTTGCGTATCCTTCCCAGGTCATGACTGGAGACTGTCCGAAAGAGTTTCCGAAACGCCTAGTATCCATGTTGTATGAAACTATTTGGCGTACTGATCTCTTCGCTGATCGTGCCGGGACCTTTGGCTGGAGTAATGGTGACCCCAGCGGTAGGCGTCTTACTCCTCCTTGCATATATTCGCTAATCTAGAACAGGGTTTGGTTACCACGGGGATTTCATCATGGGGTGGCAAGAAGATTTCCTTCAATCGGCTGTAAGTATACTAGGCCATGTATGTTATGTTCTGTGACTAAATGTACTAGGTCGACACTTGTACCAACCCATCAGGAAAAATTGCTGATTGCCCGCTCTTCACTATCCAAGATGAGGCTACGTACTCAACCTGCTCCATCACAGAGCCCGAAAACATCCAATCGATCAAGGTAACCGGCAACTTAAAGAACCTCCCTGGTAATCCAGCCATTGTTGCCGGCCCAGAGTATGCCAAGGGAAAGACAGCGGGATCAATCAACCCAGCGACCTTGGCACCTGCACCTATCATCTCGTCGTCTGCTGCGGTCCCAACGCTCTCTTACAGCTCTGGAGTATCAATTTCTCCAACGGAGGCTTCTGCCTATGTCCCAGGCGCCGTCTTTGCGGAAGAGCCTTCCGCCGCTCCAAACGTCAATGTCGCTGCTGCTATCCCCGAGACAACCACTCCAGCCAAGCTCCCTGAGCCTGCTGGCAGCTATTTTAGTACTGAATATAGGACCAACGGCTATACCGTCAGCGAAATTCTCTGGGCGGAGGAAGTTGTCACAGTCACGGTCCCAACCACTGCCACCATCCAGGCCAAGCGCCACGCGCACCAGCACCGCCGCCGCCATGGATTCTAGGCCTTATGTGACCCAATTTCTTTTCTTTTACATGAATTACATACTAGGTTGGGCATGCGTGGATTTTGCATTAAGCTCGGGAAAATACAAATGGTTTATGGGGTGCATATTGCGTAGAATAACCCATCGTCTTCCTGGCTTCTGGGCTGGAATCTGGAGGTTGGGAAGATTCGCAGATAGCTTTTGTGAAATAAATGGGATGTGAGAATTATATTGGGTTTATGCCGCGCATATGCAATTCATGTCAATGCGATTGATTTTTGTGACCTGTGGTTGCCACAGACGGCGACCTAACCAACAAGTGCGCTACACATCTGAAGTCAATCTGCGAGTTCCTTTTACACATGCAGGCTGGGTTATGCCGGCGCCAGCTGATAGCCTGTGTGTTGGGTTTGCATTTCCACCATAGACAGGAACACTGGGAATGCCACAAACTGGTTTTGATAATCCTAGTGTATCCTATGCCTCGCTAGGGTTCTCTCTATTGTTCTGATGCACAAAAGGCATCCATAGTGGCAGTTGGCATTTTCTGTAGTCACCACCTTTTCGATCATATCTTGTACCATACTTTAGTGAAAAGGGTTTTTATCTTCTTCATTTTTACTTTTGCTTTGGGGTTCACAATCGGCTTTTGATCACTCTTACCTACTGTGTAAAGGTACAAACTCTTTATTTCCTGGCTTTCGGATAGAAATCCTGTTCCCTCCTCTCTGTCACTAGAAATCTATTGCTCACATACCGTGCTGATTTGCTTGCAGGGACATGTCGGAGGTGAGTGTGGTTATTTTTGAAACAGATGGAGTTTTGTTTGTTAGCGATAACTATAGCACCCGATGGAGAATTAGAAGAGCACAGGTTTTAACTTTAAGCTAGATTTGACTAGATACCTGGCCCTCAGGCGTTGTGCCTGCGAGTTATTGTATCATACCATCTCACTGTCGCCTGCTACACTATTTTAGCGGTCATTATTGGATTTTGGTGGGTGCCTTTATCGCTCTGAATTTATGAGACACCAGTAGCACTATTTCAATTTGAACCGAGACATCATACTCATATCCACCTTAGCGCACCACGAGGCTAAAAGGTCGAGTTTTCAACTACATGAATAGAAACATGACCTCAATTGAAAATTTATGGCGCCTAAATGCAGCCATCTTTGGAAGTAACGCTTGTGATTTCTTCGTCGCGACATAGACAATGATTAGCATGCATGTTGGGCCTTAAGTACACTAGTCAGCTCAAGGAGGATGCATTGATTTTGTCTCATCTCTGATCGAAGCTGTGGCGTACGCCTCCAGGGTCTCAAACTCACACTAATTTTTCAGAAGTGTTAGCCGAATAGTCCATTTCTTGGTTGAACTCATCCACCAGTTTGATCAAATGCGTTTTAATCGGGCTAGGCTCTCGTTTGGCGCAAAAACTGCAGCTACCAGGTAGCGTTTGGCGCCGCACAACAATTATCCCTTTAACCGCCAATGCGTCAAGACCCTGTAATTAAGTCACGTGATATTCCTTTATTAAATCAACAAACAGAGCCAGGCTTACATATTTAGTATAACTAGCGAGCTTTTGTTCATTAATACCCTTTTGAAAATAATATTATAAAAATATAAAGTAGTTGCAAGGAGTGATAATTTGGCAGAAGCTTTCTGATTGGCTAAACCTTGCCACTTAAGCGAGTTGTAACGCATTGGCGGTTAAAGGGATAGAAGCCAAAATAAAGTGGCAATGTCCGAATTTGGGTCAGGTTAAGCGAGAAATAAAAGCTGAGCGACACCTCACAAGGCGGTAGAGCATACTTCGCCTCACAAATCAATACGTTCGGGCAGCTATTCTTTCGGAAACTAAGTAAAAATATCGAAGATCTACGTGATGCTACATCACTTGAAATATAGAGACTTATGAAGCATTTTGAGGAATGTTACGATTATGGGCGGCCACGCCACTTCACAGCTGTATTATTACAGTATATTCATGCAAAGGGCGAATCTGGAAAAGGGAGGAGGCATCCATACAATATTTCCTCGCAACTACAATATTTTTCACCTTCCAAGCTATGGCTGATAGATAAACTATGAGCTATGAGCTATGAGCCATCAGCCATCAGCCTTCGGAAGTTCCATGACGGCTCCGCCTTCAACACCAATATCATGTGAACTGGAAGACTATTTGATACTGGATGCGCGCAGTCATTAAAGTCTACTCACGTAAGATCATTGAAAACATTCATAACATAGAATGTGCAAGCATTTTGAGAATAAGAATTAGTGAGGGGTGTCGTTCACTTTATGATATTTTGATATTCAATAGCTGTCGGTTCGCTTTCAGTAATATTCTACTTATCGAGTCTGATGCCTTTATCCGTACAAGGTAGATATTTGTACCACAGGATAAGAATTGGCGTATGCACAAAGTTCTTAGTAACAATATCGCGGACACCAGCGTTCCATTGCTGCTAAAGCTCTCGAGGTAAGAAATGGTAGAGGTATTTTCCCGGTTGGCGGGTACCAGCCCAAAATACCAAGATAGCTTTGCTAGAGTAATTTCCGAGAAAGTTGTTAGGGGGCTGAAGGAGAATGCTCAGAAAGAAAACACCCCTGCTTGAGGTTCCTCGTCGCCCTGAAACCCCAAATGAAAGGACTGCTTGAGTAAAGACATATGAAGAGCAGGTTTGTTCAGAAGAAAGAAGCCAACCTTCTATTAGCTGCTTCGAGGAGTTCTTCAACGACATCTCAAGACCGCCAACTGTAACGGAACAGAAAAGTCAGTGCATTGAAGACTAAGAGACACGTGATGAGAGTTGGAGGAGATGAATGATATTATTACATCTAGCAGGCTGAACAACAAACATACTGTGGTCAACGAGGACGAGCTTAGCGATATGTTTTCTGTAATCCCTCATTCTTCCAAAGGGTCGAGTCACTGATGCAAAGCAGGCTCATGCGGGTATACGCTTAGACTATGATGATCTTGTTCGGCCAAGCTGCACATGCACGACCGACTGGTAATGCTTAGCTGCTTTGTGGGATTTTAAGGGAAAGAGTTAGGGGCTATTAAATATCCGATAACCATCGTCGATCTTCTCATAGTATTATCTACATCAATATTCGGTTTTGTAACAGTTCTCTGTCAAGCAAAATATTGCATGTCGTGCTGGGTGAGTAACTACATCGGCTTCCAGCGGTTTAGCCGGCCAAAAGTGGGTGAGCGGAGGCTGTTCTACACCCGCTAGAATGGCGGGGTGCAGCACCCATGACGCCGCAAAACCTTCCTTCGGGATAGACTGTAATCCACACGGACTATACCCGGCCAGACATGACAAGATCACCGCTAAATGCAGAAAATAACGTAACAAAAAATGATCTTTGTGTGCTCCATCATCATGGACCGCCAAGAAGGGAAAAAAAAACCTCTTCATCGTCGCAAACCCCGACAGGTTAACTTTAGCCTGTCATTTAGTCTCGACCGTTGAGAGTACATATAAGGTTACCTAAAAACCCACCTCTATAACACCCCATCATTTGTTGTGGAGAATTGTTAATGTTGAACGACTTCCAAATAAACCGATAAAATGGACGAGACTAAGCACCATCCGCAGTATGACAATGGCGATGCCTTCAAGGCGGAAGAGCAGGAGGCTACAGAGTTCAATTTGGCAGAGGGGAGCCACCAGCTGCAGCGCGGGCTGAAGAGTCGGCACATCCAATTCCTGGCATTAGGTATGCGTGCCTGCCGTTGATCTGCCTCCTCTCCTCTCACATTCGAGTGTAGAAAGACCATTATACTAATATTTCCACTTACAGGTGGTGCAATTGGAACCGGTCTCTTCATCGGCTCTGGTGGTATTCTTTCAGAAACTGGCCCAGCACCACTCTTCATGGGCTACATCTCCATGATGTTTGTTGTCTGGTGTGTTATGAACGATCTGGCAGAGATGGTGACCCTGCTACCCATGAAAGGGATATCTATACCTTACTTTGTTAACCGCTTCGTGGAGCCCAGCTTGGCTTTTGCGTCGGGATGGAATTATTGGTATGCGTACGCTATGTTGGTGGCAGCAGAGGCAAGCGCCGCATCAATCATTCTGGAATACTGGCAGACACCAGTCCCTACGGCTGTGTGGATCACCATTGTTCTGGTCATAATCCTGTTGTTGAACATTATCGCCGTGTCCTTCTTCGGTGAAGCCGAATTCTGGTTTGCAAGCATCAAGCTTATTACAATTATGGGGCTTATCATACTTGGGGTTGTGTTGTTCTTTGGAGGAGGGCCTAGTCACGATCGTCTTGGGTTCAGATATTGGAATGATCCTGGTGCTTTCAAATCATATAGGGCTCCAGGCGAAACTGGGAAATTCCTTGCGTACTGGCATGCATTTGTCAAGGCGGGTTTTGCATTCATCACCTCCCCCGAACTTATCGCAATTGCGGCAGGGGAAACTGTTGATCCTCGTCGAAATATCCCAAAGGCTGCGAGGCGTTTCATCTGGAGACTAGCAATCTTCTATGGAATCTCCTCCCTTATTATCGGTATTATCGTTCCATCTGACGAGAAGGAATTGCTGGGGGCATCAAATGCCAGCGCGAGTCCATTCGTTCTCGGGATCCAGAGAGCCGGCATAAGCGGATTGAACCATGCCATCAACGGTGCTGTATTAACATCTGCATGGTCAGCTGGTAACTCCTTTTTGTACTCCGGTTCGCGCGTCCTCTATTCGATGTCTTTGAGCAATCAAGCACCAAAGTTCTTCAGCATCACCAACAAGCGTGGTGTCCCATATGTGGCTGTTGGCTTCACCTGGGTCATCTCACTGCTTGCCTACCTGAACGTCTCCAATACTGGTGCCACGGTATTCAACTGGTTTGTCAATATTTCAACCATCTCAGGATTTATCGCGTGGATTGTCGTCATGATCACGTACCTCCGCTTTCGGAAGGCGTTCGAGCACGCCGGAATGCTGGACTCACTTCCATATCGGACTCCTTTCCAGCCCTACGCTACCTATTTTGTACTTTTCGTTATTGTTCTCCTGACGCTCACGAACGGTTTCCAGATCTTTTTCAATGGATATTGGGATGTCTCCGACTTCCTCGCTGCATACATTACTTTACCAATATTCTTGGCGCTGTACTTTGGACACAAGATTTGGTTCCACACTCCGTGGGCGACTCCGGTTGAGGATATCGATATCACAACTGGTATTAGGGAGATGGATATTCTTGCTGAGATGGAGGAGGTGCGACGACCAAAGAATTTAGCGCAGAGGGTATGGTTCTGGCTTGCTTAATTATGGAAATGGTTATCAGAGAAGACTATCAAGAGTTCTAGACGGAAGAGCAAAGTTGTATACCGGCCCTTGGAAAAAAAAATAGAGGTAGACTCAATGGATTTAAAAGACAAAAGTTCAAAATAGAAGGATGTCATCTATCACATACATCATCGAAAGTTGTCATTCAGTTATAGTTTCCTCACTAATACCTCGACTCAGTCTTTAGAAGCGATCAGCTCCAGAATTGGAGCTAGGTGACAGGGTATATGTACCAAATTTGACCAACTGCACAATACATTCGATCACAGACTGAGGAGAGCTGGGCCAACTCACTAGCTTAAGGGACTAGGACCTCAACAACTTGAAAACTCGACCGGTTACCGAATATATATTTCCACTTCTACTCATTCCCCTCTCCTAATATTAGTAGGGATGATAGCCAAGCTATACCGTATAGCCCTAGCTTATATTTAGTAAAATAGCATTGTTAGTGTACCTTTGGTAAGATTAGCGCATAAGTATTAAGTAATGTAATTATTTAAACCAATAACTAGCTTATAAGCAATGGTTTATTAGTTGGACATACATTAATAAAGACCGTACGGCCTAGAGATATCGACCTTGCTCGGCTTTCTGCTAGTGGCAGTAATGGTTGGGGTTACTGCAAATATAAAGAGGAAGCAGGCTGCAACTGGGAGCTTCATGGCGTATATAAATACGATCGAAATTTGAAGGCAGGTAAATAGAGACCAAATATGATTTGGAGTCTGGAGATACTGATTGTAATTATAGTTGTGTTGAGGAGGTGCTTATAATTGCTGGGTAAGAAAGCGAATCCACGATGGGGTGATCAAGAGATTTTATATTCACTTGATCAAAATTATGTTACTATTTAAATGTCTCTTCGAACATTGGCTTTAAGTGAGGAATCATAACAGTTACAGCATCTGGTACTCTCATCACCTCCTCTTCCTTTTACTCCTTTGATACTTCAATATGGCATATACCTGAGCTACCGCCAAGCGCTCCAAAGACAGACATCTGGCAAGCCACAGAAAGACCTCGCGACCGGCTTTGTGGAAAAGGGGATGATTCAATAGGGGACCGCATATATCTTCTCTGTATTTGGGGCATTGCTAAGGTGGATACCTACATTTTAGGGCTAAATAGACGACTACGTCCTCGCGATTAGGTAACGGTTGTAGCCAAGTGCTAATGATTAAGGCTTAGAGAATCCATCACCTTTCCTAATGCGGCTTGTCAATTTAAAATCTTAGTTGCGGAGCTCAGAAAATATCCGGGCACTCCTCTGCTCTGCCATACATAAATATCAGATCGGTGGACTAGCAGTTGGCTGGGTGTCTACCAGCAAACCTTACTGTTGTAAGTAAGTTTTTCTCGTTTTGCCCCTTACTCTGCTACAAGAGACTGTACTTCCACATACGAATGAAGGAACTGGACCTTTGTGGAACTTACCAGGACTTGTGTCGAAACTCCGATTTTATTCATTTGCCATCATGATTTGTCAGTCCTTCTCTCTTTACCAAAAACGGACAGTCCCAAAATAATGTCACCACTAAATTTGGCAAGCATATACGATGCCATAGAGAATAGAGAGGTCACTAAAATTTTATCTTGATCAGCTCAATAGCCCTAGATATTGTTTGTATAGATCTGGGACTTACACCAAACACCCACATGGTCAACAACTCTATCTAGTCCGCCTTACCGACATATTTAAATATTGAAAAGGCTCTCCCATAACTACCGAAACGATCGGCTATGCCTAACACACGCGGCTGGCGAGCGTTCAATACAGCAAGCTCATTGTTAACATCAACCTCCTAGTCACAACACCCAACTACCAAGCAATCCCGCCATCCCTGCTACCAAAATTTCTGCCTTGCCCTTCTCCACTCTCCACGATCCAGGAATGACACATGTACAGAAAAACTTCAGTGATGTTGATAACACTCTGAGCAACAGTCCAGCCATCACCTTCAGCTCAAGCGGCTTTGTCATAGACACTGTCTACGGAGGCATATTCGGCGATAGCGTTCAGATGGGATCATGGTATTATCGCTAGGCAGCATGCGAGGTCGTGCGCTGATGTTAAGCGTATTGCGGATCGTGAATGGGAAGGTAAATTTGATCAGATGAGGAAAACGGCGCGTGGGTGCCCGTGTCCAAGTCACCGTTGATGTGGGCTCATGAGGGTAATATTGAGACACGTAAGGAGAAAGCCTTTATTTAGATATGTTAGAAAGAGGGCATAGAGGAGTGTTTTACTTTTGAATGCTGGAGTGTCAGCTTCGCGTAGTACTAGAGGTTGTCCAAGTTAGTCTGAGATTAGGTTCGCCAACACGCAATACGTAGGTACAGTTGCACCAATAGGTTGAATGACTCGAGCATATTGAATTGTATTTCGTATCTCAATGAGAAATAAGCCATTCCATTGACTGCTCCTTGTGATATGTCTCACTACGGTTGTGGTCGAAGATAACGTGTGTCTTGGCAATGTGGTCTAAATGGATTTCAGTACGCAAACTCTTACCTCGAGCCATCATCAACTCTCTCGGAACTCAACTTCAACTGTCAAAATAAACTTTGAAGGCGCTCGTCGGACTAGATTTATAAGGCATACGTTGAGCTTCGACAATCTCTTGCCTATACCTGTGTCTCTATGGATGTAGCCTGTACAATTGATTATATGACTCTTCAAATAGGCAAATGCAATAATGTATTCGAAAATGCGAATGCCGGGGCCTACCGTATTGTCGCACAGCACAGTATAATGCATTCAAACTGAGTCTGCAGTAAGGGCTTTAGCATCAAATCACACTTCCGGAAACGCACTGTCTTCACGCTAAGCAGAAGTTCCATGAATGCAAAGTCTGGAGAAAGTTTTAGTTGCAGGTGCGACTACTGGCATTTATATCACAAACGAGACATCTACGGCACGTAATGGAAGTCAGGGTATAAGCAAGTACTCAACTCCGAATCGTCTCTAGACCTCTCATGTCGGGAACTAAACTTTGTACAGCTTTAAGTCTTGCTTTAAGTCAAGTTAATCTTGTATATTTTCAAGTGAAGATAAAGTACCCTTTTACCGTTCAGTTTTAGACTCAGGATTTAACCCTATAGTTTAAAGAACTAAACTTTGAACCAAACCACTCATTAATATTATCCTTGTTCATAATCATGCCATCTAACACGTGATTATTTTAAACGCTGCATTCGAATTTGGTCAAGTACAAAATAAAAGAGAGAAATGGCGCAATCTACAAGGGGAGATTACCAACACGCTCATAACTTATCTATATCTTTATATATTTATATACTCACAGCATCATCCCAGTCACTATCTTCTACCACCGTTTTTAGCACGATACTCTTGCCCCCTTTTCCCGGCTTAATCTTCTCCTTACTCAGTTTTGAGGCAGCACTGATTATAGACGCAGCATCTAGATCATCAGAATCATAACGTGTCCGCCAATCATCTCCCATGTCCTCTCCGCTGATTGAAGGCTTCTCCTCAAAATATTTCTCCGCCAGTTCCATAAACTCTTCTTCTGATAATTCATCCAAACTATCCTCACTCTCTGTAATGGCCTGCGAGGGTATGACGTTGCCTTTTCTTATTCGTTTAGGTTTGAGTAGCTTCTCAACTTCCTTTTGACCACGTATACGTAGAGTCAACTCTTTTACAACGTCTATCCATTTGAGTTTCGAGTTGCAGGATGGGCAATTCCCTTCGATAGGGACAACGGCTAAAGGGTCATTCTCGAGAAAGTGTTTGCTGAGACAAGTTAGATGAGTGACACTCTCGCAGCCATCTGTCGGGCATATGGCGTATATGCCTTCATCATGCTCAAGCCTTGTCGTGCAGATGGTGCATGAGCCTTCCCTTTCGAAATCTATGATCTCCTTCCCTTTCACGACATACTCTTTCTGCGTGGCATAGTCCACATTCAACGCCCCAATGCCATGACTCCCACTCCTATAAGCCGCTTTGCTCTTCTTGAATTTTGGATTCTCCTTCTTAACTTCTTCCACAACATTTACGCCATCGATTTTATCCGGCGGGAACTCCGTAATGATGATTATAGAACCCCGTATAGGTTCGGACACAATCTTTGTCCATCTCAACCATGATTTATGCGCATCTTGCGAAAAAAAGTGGAGTTTGAGTGGCCAGCGGGAGAAAGAGGGAACGCGAAGTAGCAAATGGAGATTTGAAAGGAGAGATGGGATGGTATGTCGTGGGCGTTTTGGATGGCCGGATTTTTTGCGTCCTGTTGCGTGTTGAATGCGGGATTCTTGAGGAATATGAAGGGTGACGTGAGGGTTTTGCCATGCCCATCTGCGATCTGATATTAGAAACGTTCGGAATCCTAGGTAGGGAACATCCCTAATGATACACAGAGATCATGTGACATAACACGTGATGTATTAAGGATTGTTATGAAAGTAAACTCACTCGAATTGCAGTGCTGCAATATGACTTGGAAATCCAGTAACGATACATGCCATCTCCCATGGTCTGCTGCCTTGCCTGCTCGTACGTACGGCTCCTCCTTTGGCTAGACCATTATGTTGCTTAAGCCGCCTCACTGTACGCGCATGAGCATCTCGTTTGCCATCGCGAGTCTCTACCCACCTGGATTCGGGGTTGATCCAACATAAACACTGTTCGTCCTCACGGTCGACCTCAGGAGATAGCAACAATAAAATGCCGGAATTGGGCGATCGAGAACCATGTTTCTCGACGTTCCGCAGTTAGAACCGATGATGGTGGATATTCTGGTGTTGTTTTAAGATTAGGGTATCGGCCAATCAGGACCACTAGGGCTAGATCAAACACGGCTATCGATGCAAGAACGTATGAATCTGACTTTTATATCAATCTTAAAATTGACCTCAATCCGAAATCGAGCGCACCAAGTCAAGGTTTATTTATACGACCATACAGTCAGATGCGCGCATGTGTGACCTTGAAGCCCGTGACGTTGAATCCTGGTCAGGCTCGCCGCAAAGGTCCGCTTGGCCAAAGGTGATGATTGATGTTCTGAACAAAGCCTCCACGGTACCGGACAGGACTGGAGTCCCGCTGATTCGATTCCACCTACGAAAGCGGGGATTGTCATCCACCAATATCAGGGACTGATATTATCAGGCGCTTTCCCTCCTGGTGAGAAAAAAGCAACGAGCAAGCCGCATGAAGTATGGGTTTATAGATTATATACACATGGAAAACATGCAGAGTTGGCGGCAACATGCCTCGGTTCTCACTCAGCTTTGTAGAGATATAACCCACCAACTCGGACAAGGCCGATGTGCAATGAAGCCAAAGTGAGATATCGATGCAGATATCCCTGCGCAACTGGCAACGACACCTCTCCATGATTGGTTGATCTGAGGATTAGTCAGCAATGAAGTCTGCGTTACCCCATGTCAGACTCGCTCCAATATCAAAATGGCCCCCCGTCCACAAAGCGACAATGCGTAACTTTAAGAAGTAGAAATGCTCTTCCGGAACAGAAATAAACGGATCTTCGCTCCAAGAAAAGGATGGATTGGTAGCTGCTCGTAAATCACGCAATTTATAGATGAGAGACAGTCAATTATTGATAACTTGCACTGATGAATCTCTGCTTTCATCCATTGCCAGCCGTGGAAGCGGGCGGGAAAAAAAAAGGTACGGCTTTTCCACTAAGCTATCTTTTAGCCCCGGTGATGCACAACCTTGCTAGCATGAATCGCTCCTTCCACCCCCCCTCCCCCCAGCTCAGCATGCCACAACCATACCCAGACTGAACCACTCCCGCTCATACTGCTTTGACAACTCTTGTATCAAACCACTTCAATCTATGCCTTCCCACGACAACAACAGTAACTCCCCACTTTGTTCGTTCGTGGAAAAGGCCACTCTCGGGTTCAAAGAACCTGCCGTTCCTTTTATAATAATTTTTAATCATTGAAGAGGCTCTTTCCGCCGTCTCTCGTCATTACCACCTGGGTGCGAAGAAAACGCTGAATCCAACACCTGCCAGGCTGGTCACCAGCCCACATATTCCGACTTTCGATGCCTACAATCTAAGTTCTTCCGACCTGCGAATATTCTACTTTTACGAACTCCCCCATACCCTGCTATACCTTCACAATGGTCCAAGTTCCGCTCTCGATGGGAGCGTCAAGCTCGACATTGATGCGAGACTCACCTGCCGTCAGTGGGACGAACAGCACCTCCACTTCGTCTCGTGGCAAGCCAACGTCTGCGAATGCTGCAAACAATCCCGCAATTGGAACGCTGCCATTGAGCGCAATGCGATCGCTCCCTCTGGACATGACAAGCGTCGAAAGGAGAGGACAGCCGACGGCGAGCCGAGAGAACAGCAAGCGGATGCGGCCTCATGGGCTATCGGAGGCCCCTACGTATCGGCCGACGGTCGAAGAATTTAAAGATCCATTCGAATATATGAAAAAGATCTCGCCAGAGGCCTCAAAGTATGGCATATGCAAGATTATCCCTCCAGACGCTTGGAACCCAGACTTTGCCATAGATACAGAGGTATGCTTATTGCATATGGAGCGCTCAGCCTCCGTTTCGGAAATCGCTTGTTCTTTCATTCTGCAAATATACCGATAAGAAATTGTTGCTACCTGGAATTGCTGCTAACTAGTTGTAGCGCTTTCATTTCAAGACCCGGAAACAAGAGCTTAACTCGGTAGAAGGAAGTAAGTGACCGCCAACCCATAATTATATGTGCTCTGAGGCAAATATGACTACGATTTCAAAAATACTGATGCTACTGAAGGTACTCGTGCGAACCTTACATATCTCGACCAGCTTGCGAAATACCACAAACAAAATGGTACCAACCTCAATAAATTTCCAAGCGTCGATAAACGCCCTCTCGACTTATACAAGCTCAAGAAGGCAGTCGAGAGCAGAGGAGGCTTTGATAAAGTGTGCAAGCTCAAAAAGTGGGCTGAGATCGGCCGAGATTTGGGATACAGCGGAAAGATCATGTCGTCCTTATCGACCTCACTTAAAAACTCATACCAACGATGGCTTCTCCCCTACGAAGAATACCTGCGACTGGCAAAACCTGGTGTCCAGCAACAGTTAGAGTTCGAATACGGAGGGCCGATGACGCCGTCACCGATGAATTCTCCATTAAAGAAATCGCACCAGCACACTCCTTCAAGTCTACGGGGCGAATCACCAGCAGTGAGGGCTTCGGATGCTCTCAACGCATCAATGAAGGACGAGTTCGAGAAGAACATGAAGAACATTCCGATGCTAGATGCCCCAACCCATACTCCAACGCCGCCAGTCCCACAGCTTCCGCATCAACCAGCCACATCAGGCTTTACACCTGTTAATATCGGAGGATTCACGCCCGTCAATTCTGCGCCAGCGACCTTTACTCCAATTCCAAGTATTCACAGACGAGATCGCGAGGAAAACGGGTTCACTCCTACAAGACGCTCTTACGACAGTCCCATGTCATCCGCTAAGAACACGCCTGAATATCGACCTTCTGGGTTGAGTTCCACTCCTATTATGAATGGATTTACCTCGAATCCATTGCTCAAGCGACAGTTGAGCCATGATAGTATTGATTCCCGGAATGTAAGCCAGCCGCCTGAAGATGCTGAAAGCGAAGGGCGACGAAGCAAGCGACTCAAGAAAGGCGAGTTTGACTAATTAAGCTTCCTAATTTATTTTCCCTTCCACCTCCGCTACACATTTTCAACTCCGATGTTTAGACTATCGGGAGGCTGTTGTCTTCTCTCATAAGATTGTGGTTCTTCAATTGGCGAGCTTGATCCTGGCTAACACTGACTCCCCTGCAGATGCTGTACCAACTGTGGCTGGCTCGCATATGACCTTATTCCGACCAACACCGCCCCGAGTGCCCGGAGATCGAGGCTCCTATGCACCTGGTGAGGTAAGTAGTGTAATTTCCACAATCTACACTAGGCCGATACTTACTTCGTGATAAGAAATGCGAACAATGTGGCAAAGGCGATGATCGTGGAAATATTCTAATATGTGATTCTTGCGACCACGGGTATCACACGTATTGTCTCGACCCTCCAGTCACTAAAAAGCCTGACCATGATTGGCATTGCCCTAGGTGTCTTGTCGGTGACGGACAGTTTGGTTTTGAGGAAGGCGGCGTGTATTCTCTCAAATCATTCCAAGAAAAGGCTGCAGACTTTAAGGAGGGCTATTTCCAAAATAAGATGCCTTTCGACCCTGTACTTAACTGCCCACGGCCTGTGACGGAAGATGACATCGAGCGAGAATTTTGGCGACTTGTGGCAAGCTTGGAAGAAACTGTCGAAGTAGAATATGGCGCTGACATCCATTCTACCACCCACGGAAGCGGATTTCCGACCATTGAGAAGAATCCTCAAGATCCATACTCAACAGATCCATGGAATCTGAATATCATGCCATATCATCCAGAATCCCTCTTCCGACATATCAAGTCAGACATCTCGGGCATGACAGTTCCTTGGCTCTACGTCGGTATGATATTCTCGACATTCTGCTGGCACAATGAAGATCACTATGCATTCTCAGCCAACTATCAGCATTTTGGCTCCACCAAGACATGGTATGGCATTCCTGGCGAAGATGCCGAGAAGTTCGAGGCTGCCATGCGCGATGCAGTACCCGAGCTCTTTGAAACTCAACCCGACCTACTATTCCAGCTTGTCACCCTGCTGACCCCCGAGCAGCTGAAGAAGGCGGATGTCAAGGTATACGCCCTTGATCAAAGAGCAGGTCAATTTGTCATTACGTTTCCGCAAGCTTATCACGCTGGATTCAATCACGGCTTCAACTTCAACGAGGCAGTGAACTTTGCACCTTCCGATTGGGAGCCAATTGGCGAGGCCGGAGTTGAGAGATTGCAGCAATTCAGGCGCCAACCCTGTTTCTCACATGATGAACTTCTTTGGACTGCTGCTGAGGGTGCGGCTGCTGGTGGCGTCTCAATTAAAACGGCGAAATGGTTGGCTCCTGCGCTAGAGCGGCTAAAAGATCGCGAAAAGGCGCAGCGCAATCTATTCCTCGATAAGCACAAAGTTCACGAAGGCTCATGCGTCATTACCGATGTTATTGAAAGTGAAGCCCCTCGCTGCCTGGTCGAGTTTATACTGGACGATGCAGATGTGCCCGAAGAAGAATATCAGTGCAATTATTGCAAAGCATATTCTTATATGTCACGATATAAATGCAAGAAAAGCGGAAAGGTTTTGTGCTTGCTCCATGCTGGAGAGTATGAGTGCTGTGAGATTGCTCAGGAACAACGATATGCAGGAGTTGACCATACCCTTTGCTACCGATTGACAATGGAAGATATCGAGGTTACCTATCAGAAGATAGCCGACAAGTCTAATTTGCCAGAAGAATGGCAAAAAAAGTACGAGTCGACACTTGAGGATGACCCCACGCCTTCACTAAAATCCTTAAGAACTCTGCTTAATGAAGGGGAGAGGATACCTTACGAGTTACCATCGCTTCCCAACCTGAAAAAATTTGTTGAGCGATGTAACGAATGGGTTGAAGAAGCCACAAATTACATTGTACGCAAGCAGCAGAATCGGAAGAAAAACGAAAAGGCATGGCGTAAGAATAGCAAGGCAGCAGAGCTTGAAGAAAGAGATCGTGAGCTCCGCAAGGTAGAGAACATTGTAAAGCTCCTAAAGAAGGCGGACGAAATTGGCTTCGACTGCCCTGAGATCGCAACACTTCGCGAACGGTCTGAGGCTATCAACAAGTTCCTGTGTGATGCTCGTACAGCAATATCAAATGTCGTGCTACGCCAAACAAAAGAATTCGAGGAGCTTTTAGAGCTTGGCCGAGGATTCAACATCGATACTCCCGAAATTGATCAACTTGACATAATAGTACAACAAATGAAATGGAACGACCGCGCCAAAGAAATTCGAGGACAATTCCTTAGCTTGAAAGAGGTTAGCGATTTTATTGATGAAGGCATCAAACTAGATATTCCACCTTATAACGACTACTTGATTCATTTTAAGGAGCAACGAGACGCAGGAATGGCTTGGGAGGCAAAGGCACAAGAGCTCATCACCGCTGAAACAATCCATTACCCACAATTAGAGGCCTTGTCTAATCAAGCTCAACTTAACACTCTTCCAGTATCTCCGGAAACTCTTGCCGCTGTTGATCAATTCCTCAACAAGCAGCGTGAGGCTCATAGGCAAATCATCTCATTAATCGAACGGTGCAGGTCCAATGATTACTTCAAGCGTCCTCCCTACACAGAAGTTCGAGAAACGATGGACCACTTAGCAGAATTGAACAGCAAGCCTGCCGGCACTTTGGATCTTGAGAAAGAGCAGAAGAAGCATGAAGACTGGATGCGTAAAGGGAAGAAACTCTTTGGCAAAGCAAATGCGCCACTTCATATTCTTAAGTCGCATATGGAATATGTACTGGAACGCAATCTTGACTGCTTCGACATCAATTCCGACAAGCCAAGGCTGCCAGCGGAGCCCGCATCCCGTGAGCAAACACCAGAGGAAGAGGCTAAACTTCATTCCTGGGAAGATCCTCGTTTTAGAGAAGTGTTTTGTATATGCCGTCGTGTCGAAGCTGGAATGATGATCGAATGTGAGCTCTGCCATGAATGGTAAGTCAAATATTTAACAAACCGAAATCAGTCTAATTTTGTCTAGGTATCATGGAAAGTGTCTGAAGATTGCCCGCGGTAAAGTCAAGGATGATGAAAAGTATACTTGCCCCATCTGTGATTGGCGAGTCCGCATTCCCCGTGATGCTGCCCGTCCTAAGCTAGAGGATCTTCAGGCTTGGCAGGACGAAATTCAAGGACTCCCATTTAAACCTGACGAAGAGGAAATCCTAGGCAGGATCATCGACAATGCTCAAGAGTTTAGACAACATGTCTCACCGTTTTGCAACCCAGTTATGGCGACCGCTGATGAAGCTGAGACGCAGAGATTTTACTTGCGGAAAATTGAAGGTGCAGAGATCCTTCTTGCTTACGAAACGAATTTCTTCCGTCAGGAGCTTCATAAATGGTCCCCTGTAGCCCCCACTCCACCACCCATACTTGATGCTTCGAAGAGTACAAGAAAGCCAAGACCTACGAAGTTACAAAAGTTGATGATACAGCATGGGGTCGACAACCCAGAAAATCTTCCTCAGGAAGTTCGAGTCAAGCCTCACCAATTCAAACGGAAGTCTAGCGAGCCCCAGGTTAGCCGGGCCCCAAATCTGCAACCTGCACCAGGGCGCTCTGATTCTGGGACGCCAACTTCTCACCATTTTCCTGCCACCGCCCCCATGCATCACCATGGCGCTCCAGGTCCAGTTCTAACTGGTTTGCATGACAATTCATCGCACACCCATCCGGGTCACTTCGGAGGATATCCATCAATACAGGATCCGCATTTCAGCATGTCACCTCGGGGGCCTGCTGGAGAGGCTTTTGCCCAGCATCCATTTTTACATGGCGGCAGCGAAATGCAAAGCCCTGGTTTCGGAAACACCTCTCCCCGCCCCAATCCCATATTCACTGATCGTGGTTATAGTGGAATTGATGGTGCTGTACTAGGGGAAGTGAATAGCCCAATGCGAGATAGTTTCGGCACGTTGTCGAGCAACATTCAACCAGGTCTGGATAACATACCGGCTAACGGAAGCCAGGACGTCGCCGTGGCGCAGATGTTCGACGACTTAACATATCAAGAGGACGACAGCCAGGGGAAGAGCCAGGAGGTTGTGAAGAGTAAAGAGGAGCCTGCAGATGGCGAGGTGAAATGGAGTGAACCTCACGAGAACATGGATTTACTTTTCGATTAGGTGCATTGCATGCATGCCACTACAGGTGGCTGGCGTTTCTCTGCATCGGTGTGGCGTGGCAAAATGGCTTTTTATGAACAGGCGTTAAAGAAGCGTATGGCGTTACACATTTTGCATTGATATTTGCCTCAATGTGGCTATGGCTGCCGTCATTGGAGGTTGGAGGATCTTCGTTGTATTATTTTTGCATTACCTAAGCATTGGCTTTTCTTTACATTGATATAGTACGAGAGTAAGGGTTGCTGATTTTCAGGTGCTCACTTTTTCAGCTTGCTAGATAGCAGCAAGGACTTTGGAGAGTGAACAAGGAGAACAAATATAAGAACTTTTGCATTCTGTCCACGTTAACGGATTGATTATATTGTCTAGTAACCTAGATATGGGTAAGGTAATATTGTTGGTGCTTTAGTCATGTTACATTAATTTACGCCCTGCCTCTTATTTCTGTTCCAACTCGGCCTCCTCAAGTGTGGATTCATGAGGCAGAGTTTGAAAGATGAGTTCGGTAGCTAAATGGTTACTTGCCCCGCCATTCTCAGGCCTGAAAGGTGTAGATTTTGCTTTTTTGAATGGAGGAGTCGACTACAATGTGATCGCCGCTGCAATCCACATTGTGAAGACTATACAATCTGGTTAGAAGATTACCATTAGTAAGAATTAGTCCTGCACGTGTATCCTGCTGATGTAGTCCGAGTATCTAGAGGGATTCCTTGTATATTGCATGGGAACCTGTAATTACCTGAATATGGATCTCCTGGAATGTCTATCGCAATGCTAGGACACGAGGTGGAAAATCTGCCCTACGAACCATCCACACACCCTTGTCACGGGATATGCGGCACGAGCTGCTGCATGTACATTGGCAATGGGGCGGCGGCTTGAAGAGATGCCAAGTTTAACTATGATCGAGAAGATTCCCAGTATTCCTAGACAAGGGGAGATGATTTTGATTTTAGTCTCCTCGAGCGGGGGCAGGTTTAAACAAGTATTCCAGCACGCAGTAACGACTGCTGCAATAGCGCTTACGGAAGCAATAGCCCCCGAAATCGTTTGGTTCAAAGGAGATGTTCATGAGGTCTTCACCGAGAGCTAATTAGACCAAGCGCACGCGACAAGTCACTGTTAGGAAATAGCTTGATCAAGCTCTCCCTAGCATCGAATTCCAAACTCATTTTATTGATACTTTTGCTTCCATCGGCGCAGATGCCATAGCCTTTGCTCGAGTCATTTACGGTGGAGTATCTATAAGGGGGAAATAAAATATAATCGGGCACTTATGGAGTTGAACCATACGTAGGAAGTGGATCAAATGATGATGGTTTACATCTCAAAGTCATCTTCTTATGCGTGCAAGTTCTGATAAGATGTTCTTTCAAGAATGCACCGGATCAACATTCTCGTGCACCTATGCTTGAGACCTTGGGCTCGTACGAAATAGGTAGCTTCCGCGTGAACAAGTCTCGAACTGCGCCATTCGACCTAATGTTTGATCATGCATCATTTCCGAACTACGCAGTGCGCTTATTTGAGCTCTATGTGCGAAGCAGCTCCTTTATATATACTTTTTGTAAGCTATAATCTAAGATTGTGCCGCAAGCGCTGTGTTGCATTAGAGGCGCAACTGCAAGAGCGGTACGTGAAGCTAAAAAGAATGATATCGCATTGAACGAACCGATTCTAGTGATAATGGCTTGACATGTCGTAGAAGACAACGAAGGGTATCGGCATTTATTGTCCCAACGTGGCATATACGTTCACTCCATCAACCATCCCATCTCTTTAATGAGAGCGTAAGAGGTAGTGGAGGAATATCCACCCAGCAAGTTTTTTCGTTGATATACTTCTAGTTCTTGCAGCCCACGAGAAACAATTCCACCCACCTCGCGAATATCACTACAAGCGGCAGCACGACCGTAATGTTAATCCCTCATGCTAACCATTTTAAAGACTCATATATCTTCCAATGTGCTACAACACTAGAACAGCTATCTATTTCAGGCCAAGGATGGACATAAATACCGCAGTCCCTTCGGCAACGCCAAGAAATGAATCAAAAATACCTCAAACCCATCTCAACATCGCAGGAGCAAGCATCGGCGCTTAGGTCGCACATGAACAAAGAATGAGATAATATCAAGTCCAAAATCATGGTAAGATGCCAAAATGACCTGTTCCAACAAGAGAACAGCAAGCAATGGAGAGTGCTAAAGTGCCAAAAATCTAGCGGCAGAAAAAGCAACGAGCATCCAGCAACCAGCCCGAATTTGGTATAGTCCTCCCCCACCAAGAAAAGAACATGAGCGCTCTTTCCCCTTTTCTTCATATGCATAAGGTAAAGGTAGATAAGCAAAGACTGATTTTCAAATAGTGGAGCAGGAGTCGACTAAATGGCGCATCTCCTTAGCCGGGAGGCTTGCTTGGCCTCCCGTCGAGCAGCTGAGGTGGAGATTGAACAACGCCGCCGGATTAAAATATCGATACTTTATAAGTAACTCCCCCGTGTAATATCGCTTTTTCTCTCTTTTGGATTTTGAACTCTTTGGAGGCTGGAGGGAAAGCTATGCCTCATATCTCTCACATCCTTGCGAGGCACGAACTTCCAAATCCGATCGATGGCCAGGAATTTGGTAATAAAGCTAGCGACTTTACGAGAGTGCTTGTGAATGGCAGCTTGTCAGTTGTGTTGGTGCTTCTCGGTGGTTTCTTTGCGGGCTTGACTTTGGCGTATGTTCATTTGCTCTCCACATAATCTACAAACATGTGAATGTAGAAACTGATCGAAGCAGGTTGATGGGTCAAGATGAGATCACGCTCCGTGTACTATCAGCTTCCGGGCTAGGTCGCCAGAAATCAGATGCTCAGAGAGTGCTTTCGTTATTGCATAAAGGCAAGCATTGGGTGCTTGTAACCTTGCTACTGGGCAATGTCATAGTAAACGAAGCATTGCCTATTGTGCTAGATGAAGAAATGAATGGTGGATGGATTGCAGTGGTAGTCAGTACGCTGCTCGTCGTCGTATTCGGAGAAATTATCCCACAAAGCGTGTGTGCGAAATATGGACTGGCAATAGGTGCTAGCAGTGCTTCGTACGTCCGGTTCCCATTTTGATCTTACCCAAACCTAATGCCACGTGAAATAAGCCTAGTGTCGATTCTCATGTACGTTCTCAGCCCGTTAGGATACCCCATCGCTCGTCTTCTCGATCGTATTCTGGGTACCTATCATGACAGGAAATTCTCGCGCGAAGGCCTCAAGACACTCATCATGCTACATGAAGCGCCTCTTTATGCACCAACGCCTATCTTGCCTGACCGTCTTCATCCTCTAGAGACCTCCAGCATCATGACTCTCCTCTCTGCCTCCTCAATTCCCATCTCATCCCTCATGACCCCTTCGAGGTCCATCTTCTGCCTCTCCACCCACACGTACCTTGACGAGCTCACGCGGTATGATATCATGAAGAGTGGCTTCAGCAAGATCCCTGTGTATGAGGAGGGCTTCAACGAAAGATTTATAGGATTCTTGGACACGAAGTTATTGATAGGAACTGGGTTCCAGGAGGAGGATGCAAGAGTTGGGCAGCTGGGGCTTGGCTCGCTCAGAACCTTGGCGCCGGAGACAAGTTTGACGGAGGCATTAGGTGTCTTTCGTAATCGTGAAGCAAAGATTGTGGTGGTGACCGAAGGCGGAAAGAGTGACGGACAAGCTCTGGGCATCTTGACGTTTAGGGATGTGGTTGAGGAGGCAATTGGGAAGGAGATGGAGATGCGATAGTATTTGGAAAGGGTAGTGTCATAACTTATATATTGCAGATGTTGATGTTTGGCTTTTTTCTTGGGCTTCGGGCCTCGTGTTTAGCGATTTGGCGTTTAGGTATATATGGGATTTACTTTAGCATTTAAGGCATGGATAGGAATAGAACTACAGCGATGAAACATATGAATACTCACAAAGTTATTCTTGGATTTCATGAGTTTACTTTCGATCCCTTGCGGGACGGAGAAGAGGTATGTTGTCAAGATGCCTAGATGGTTCAATCTACCCCAATTAGTTTGAATAATTATTTGGCACTTGCCAAGCTCCTCCAAATAAATGCTTCAAAGCCTAATATACTAAAAATAGCAATATACAAGTGGTTTTGATTAAAGTTAATATTGATATTCCCATATTACACTAAGAAATTTGATAAAACATCTCTTGCTTCCGGCTTCTATCAGCATTTCACATCCAAATCCTCGATATGCCATAGATGAGCGCCTCGTACCCAGTCCTTGATATGTCTCCAACTCCAGGGCTCCAAAGCTCAAGTATCTTGCTAATCAACAATTCTATATCCAAATTTCCCTTGTATGTGCGATCAAAAACCATTACGCCTCCCTTAACTTCCGGATTCTCTGCAATCCATCATGTTTCTTTCTGACCCCATAGGCAGAGCTGAAAATCTATGCCATCACAGAAGCGTCAGAAGACTCGTTTCTAAGTGGCTTTTCGCGCTCAGCTGTTGAGGAGTCGGCCTTGGTCATGTACTTGAACCAGTGACCTGGGTGGCCTACAGTCATAGCCGCTGTAGCAATAAGGCACATACTATTTCATACTCAGTAAGCTTTAACTCCGACTAGGGTAGCAGATACTTACACTCCATCCAAAATAATATACCCTACTTCGTCCCTCATAATCTCATTCGCCCAACCTTCAGCCAGCTCTGCAATACGATATACACACCTGATGAAGATGAACAAGCTCGCAACAAACATGGCCCAGGCGAAGATCTTGAAATCTCTGCTGGACAAGAGAGAAACGGCGTCTGAAGAGAGGGTGGATGCATTCTTGCGAAGCTTGATGATGTAGATAGCGATGAGGATGTAGAGCAATAAGAAGGTGACGACTTGGAAGACGATACCAGCGAGCATGATGTTACCACCGAGCTTAGTTCCATCCTGGTCGTCAGCGCCGGAGGCGACACCACCACCAATGGCTTGCAAAAGGAGCGAGAAGATATCGCATGCGATGAAGATATAAGGATAGAGAACGGGTTTGATGATGGAGAATTGAGGACCAATGGCGCGGGCTATGTACTTGAGTGTCAAGTACAGCGCAGCTGCGAGAAACGACTATTAAGTATCAGCATCCTGCTTCATAGAGTGAGAAAGGGGAATCTCGGGTACATACAGGAGAGAAGATCAAGGTGCAGATCTGGATCTGGAAGCCAATGGTGTCCCAGGGGTTATTGTGTAGCATGATTCTTCCCACGTAGCCGATGCCCTCTCCCAACGCGCCGAGCACGATCAAGCTACCATAGAACCAGGTCTTGTAGCGCCAGGTAAGAAGGACGTTGATGATGGTGAAGACGCCGAAGAAGGCACAGAAGAAGGCATTTACCCCGAGGTTGGGCGCGTACCCATAAATGGTATGCTCGACAGTGCAGAAGGAAGTGACCTTTGTGCAGTCATCATATATAAGGCTATTGTCGTCAGACATTTCAAAAGGCTGAAATTGAGGCAGTAACTAGCAGCTGGAAAGAAGTAAGAAAATGATGACTCTGAGGAATAGAGAAATGTAGATCAGACTTTGAAGTGTGAAAAGCTGTTATTGTGATGATCTGTTAACGAGGGAGTAAAGCAAGATATATATCTTACTATCAAAATTTTGAGATGGCCAGTCAACCATGGGTATCTTCAAGCCGCACCGGAAATACATGGCCTGGTCCTCGCACTCGCTTCACCGTAAGGCACAGCCAAAGCAGATTCATCTCTGCATTAGGGAAAAGGTCGCATTTAGGCATAGCCAACCGTTCCCTAGAGGATCCTCAAGCACTCATCGCTTGGCTACCGAAGTTTAACTCTAATTTTGAGGATCAGTGGTGGCATCTTCATCTGGGATGTCGATAATTAGACAACTTTGATGCTCTGGAGAGTAATAAGCATTACCTCAGAATCTGTGATATCTCATGACTGAGCTAGACTCTCTCAGGTCAGCAAGAAGCTCTACTAGCCTATTGGGGTAAAAACGTGGCGGCTTAGCCTCAGAGTCATGACGTGTGCATACGTTTATGCCCTTGGCACGCTTTATCTTCCTTTGGTATTGGTCGCCCAAGAAGTTGAGTATAGTAATCTTCATAAACCGCATTCGCTTAACGGGCCCATCCGAGTCGGGAAATCTCCTGAGCCGGGAAGATTTGGCCAATCAGGGTGACCCTTGGCAACCCTATGCATATTCCGCGTATTTTGTTCGCGGCTCATGTATGTTGTCTTGTGTACAAAGAGTATTCCACGTATTTGTCCGGCCGTAAGCAGGCAGATAGCTGCCTAAAATTCGAAACCCAGCCGCAATCGATCGATTAATCTTACCATCCTTCAACTCCAATCTCGCTCCAATCCTCTTTCAAAAAGAAAATATTATGTACCGACTGTCCGTACGCTTCGTGCCAGCTGCGTAAGCTCTATCGGATTGTAGGCGCTTTAGAACTTTCCATTCTCATGAGATTTGTTGAAATCTGCCAAAGGCGGATAGGACTGTTCTCATTTTAAGCGCAGCTGAGCTGTGCAAGATGTGACTCGACAATAAGAGGCCACGGAAAAAACCCCATCTCCGCTTCCAGGGGCGCCACATGCCAAGAAAGTCTATCTCTGAAAAAAGACTGACCAGGCTGGCTAGCTTTCTCACCTTTCTGAAAATCTTTTTTGACTAAGATATAATTATGTCGAAGCTTCAACTTAAGCTGGGAGTAGGCGGAAGGCGCAAAGTTCGTAAAAGGCTGATGATTGCTCAACGAAAGCATGGTAGTGTCTAATCGTCCAGCATAGGCGGCGGTCACTAAAATTGGTGTCGCGTCACCGGGAAAGCGATTTGCCAGTATAAGTATGGCTGTAGATGTTGGGCCCTTAGTAAGGATATTTTCTTTCAGATGGCAGTGGAAAGGCTTGTGGTAATCGGAAAGACTGGAGAGTTTCATGATGGCATTTTAGAGTATGAGGGTTTTAGATTCACTTAGCGGACTAGCCACATTTGCACTTAGTATTGTAGTATCGTAGATAATATCTTGACATCAAGAAGTCGCCCAAATATGAAGGGAACGAAAGTCAAAAGTTCACATTGGATAGAGATCTCTCAAGGTATTCACAAGATTGTTTCTTCCGGGACTATCCAGCAAGTCACTTGAAGATGGCAATTAATTATTATGTATAGTAAAGTAGTTCCGGGTATGAGAATATGGAGTAAATAGTTTGAGATTTATTTGCTCGTCGGTGGGAACCTGCAGGCTGTGCAAGACGTGCGCTGTCGTTCTAGAAGCTGAAGAAGCCTGGGTGAACACTACGCAGGACAGGGAAGTATGAAGCACCTAAAGCATAAGCATTCCTTTGAGGGCGCTGCAGCCTGGAAGACAAGGGGAATAGTTAAATTGTGTTCATCGGCTAAAAGAGGGTCTAGGATAGGTATGAGATAATGATATGCCTTCAAGCACTATTTCATTATATGGCATGAATAAAAGGTCGTATATATCGTTAGGTCATCACTAATAAGACCTCAGACTTCCTCTTCAATCACAATATTACGTCCTATTTCCTGTTGCCCGTTTCCTGTTTTCCATGCTCCTCAAATTCTCAACAAACCCCTTAGCAGAACATGCACCGAGTGACTGGAACAGCACGATTCGGATACATCGACAGGCCACTTTATACTCGTCAATACAAATGGGCAGGAAGGGGAAATGAGAAGATACGTACCTCCGATAAAAGCTACCGTACTGGCCAAAGTTATTCTCAGGATCCATCTGCTGCCCACTCACATCGTCATGGCTGAATGACCATGTCCCGTTATCATTACATGGCGTCGGGGCAGCGGCACTGAATTCGAGTCAGTCTCATTCCTCCAAACGATACCATCGTCAAAATGAAGGACAAGAAATACTTACGTCCCACAATTCCCCCACAAATGCGTAACATTAAACTGGAAGTACTTCCCCGCCGGCACCAGCGAGAACTTCACGCTTGGATCATCACACGGCGCATTATAAGGCACATTATCAGTGGCAAAATAATACGCTCCGCCGTTGTAATAGTGGCAGGTGGTGTTGATGGCCTGTGGAGGAGTGGCATATGGCGTGTCGCGGATATTGAATTGCCAGGTGCCGCCAGAGCCATGGCGGGTATTAGAGATGCGGAGCTCACTGATATACCAGGCGACTGGAACTTGGATGGCGGAAGATTGGCCCAAGGAGAGGGTTGCGGAGACCACGGCCAGTATGAATGTGCTGAGCTTCATTTCAGTTGGATTCTTGTTTGTGTAACGAGTGTGATAGTATTTATTAATTATCTAGTCTTGTGACTTTGGCTCGTTGTCTTTCCTTGAGATTATGTGTGAATAACCAAGATTCTCTCAGAAGAACACCAGCTCAGTATATATCTCATCCCACCTCTTGTGGTTGGTGGGCGACATGTTTGCCTACAAACAGCTGTTCTATCAGCCGACAAAAATGTAAGAAAGATTGACGTCGATACGGGATGGCGGCCGCTCGCATCTGGTAGCGCGCTGCAAAAGCCTTGAATACGAAGGGTGACCTTAGACATAATTCGTCAAATTGGCGAGGTCGTCTGCAGATGCAACTTGAGTTACCCTGGACGATGGAAGCTTGGTTATTATTAGTTGCGGTAGTTGGTACCACGTGGGCTGTTAGGCTTGGGATGTCAGGAAAACTTCGTATTTACCTTTGGAAGATCTCTTTTGGTCAAGAGATAGAGTTGAAAGGGGGGGGACATGGGAATCTCGTTTTCATATCGTGATCTTATCGCTACTTAGCAAAAGTACTTTTTGTGCTCTATAGACCTGTCTTAGCTTTTCCTGTTGGAATGCCAAACAACACCGCCGGCTTCCCTGGCGATGCCGGCTTATCTACTCTATAATAGCCCTTCCGCTCAAATTGAATCACCTGGTCCTCCTTCAAGTCCGCGACATTCTCGTCACACAAAACCTCCGTCTTATGTGCTGATGTTGAGGTCAAGAAATCCTCCCAGTTATCCCCCTCCTCTAGCTTATCCTTGGTGATTAAGTATTCGAACTCCCAGCACTCCGCAGGAACGAGCTCTTGGCCATCAACGGACAGCCAAGTGACCTTCTTCTCGGTCTTCTTGACATCTCCCTTCAAGTGAAGCTCAAGCTCGATATCAGTGATGGGGTTGGTTCCGTTGATTTTTCTGACGAAAGCATTTCCCCACTTCATGAGAGTAATCTCCTCGCCCTCCTTCATGAGCTTGACGTCCTCCTGGTCAAGAACGAGATTCTTACTGAAAGCAACCTTCTTTGTTCCCACAGCTGGGTTCTTGGGATGCTTCGGCAAATCCTTTACCTCTGGCGTAGCTGGTCCATTCGTGATGATGGCTTTAACCGCAGTATTCTTTTCAACTGATGTATGACGAGGTGCGATCGGATCTATCACATTCTTGTTTGAGGCCCAGAAATTTGTCCAATCCATAACCACTATGTTTCGGCTAGGTCCCTGCTTCAATATAAAGTCTCGCAATGAAGCAATTTGCATACCCCGTCTTCGAACACCACGAATCGTAGGCATCCGAGGGTCATCCCATCCCCAGACTTTGCCAGCATCAACAAGCTTAGTAAGCTTTCGCTTTGAAAGGAATGTGCGGATGAAGTTCATTCTGGCGAAATCCCACACATGAACTTGGCGTAGCTTGAGAGTATCAATGAACCACTGATACTGCGGATTGCGATCAGCATACTCCGTTGTCCTCAATGCATGCGTAACACCTTCCATAGAATCAACAATAGGGCATGCAAAGTCGTATGTTGGGTACATTTTCCACGCTGTTCCTGTTCTGTGATGTGGTATTTCGGTATTACATCTGTAGATGACCGGATCACGCATGGCTCCATTTGGGCTGTCAAATGCAATCTTTGCCCGAATGCAGTTCTCGTGTCCGATCTTTGTACCAGCCTTCATCTCCTCGAATATTGCAAGGTTTTCCTCAACACTCTTATCACGGTTCTTGCTTGCTATTAACTTCAGTCGCTCGTTCCGCATCGTCTCTTGGTCTGTATCATCCGCATACGCATGGCCTTCCTTGATCAGGCGAACACAGTGCTCGTACAGCTCTTGGAGGTAATCGCTGGTATAACTCGTCTTATCTGGCTTGATGCCCATGAGTGCTAAGTCCTCTATAATCGAATCTTGGTACTCCTGCTTCTCCTTGCTAGGATTTGTATCATCGAAACGTAGTAATAACGTGCCTTTATAGAGCTCGTGAGCGAAATAATCATTCAGCAGCGCAGCCTTTGCATGTCCAATGTGTAGATACCCACTGTTCCAAATTAGCACTCGAATATTGAGTTTGAAATTTTGTAGAGAAAAGAAAGTATAAATATGGCATAACTTAATAGAAAGCGAGCTAAGAGTTCTTGTAAAGTCTCCTATGAGAACCCTGCAGAAGTAATGCGGTGGAAAGGAGTAGAAAGTAACATCCACACCGAAATCTATGGTATTTGGGAGCAACTTACGAAGGCTCTGGAGGAAACCTGGTGACTACCCCCTTATCCGTATCTTGTAGTGCCATATTATAGCTTGCACCAGCCTTACTGCCAGCAGCTATCTTGGCCTTAGAAGCCTCCTCCTTGACCTTGATCTCTTGCTGAATCTCAGGATGGGTTTGCTCAATATAACTGAACCATCTCCCAACATTTGGCAGATTCCCCTTTTTGAAAGACGCATGCGCAACTTTATTTGATCGAATTGCGACCCATACTTTCGAGTCTACCTCGCTCAGAGAGTACCCCTCAATGAAGGTTCGCAGTGTTAGATGCTTATCTAACTGCAAGAGATATGGCTCAATCTTCTTGAAATCTGGAGCTGTGAGGTTTGCCGCAAGTTGCGACACGGCTAAAATATTTGACATTTTCTTGTTATTTGGGAAAGAAGTGCGAAGTCAAATGCAGGATACAAATTTATGTATGTTGGAGGGGTCAAATTGTTTGACTCAATCACGGCAGAACGATTTTCCGAGGCAGTCTTGCCAAGACGCTAATTCTAACTGAGAGCTCGATTTCTTGAAGCAGAACATGGACATCGAAACAACACAGTCAATATGGCCGCCCGTACACCTTGTCTTGCCCAATTGAGCAGGCTATGCATCACGCCGGGGAGACAAATTACTCAACTCCTCCCAGCGCGATTCTTAGCTCCAACAGTACAACTCAGACACAAATCTGACAGTAAGGGTGTAAAGAGACCGTCTGGCAATCCACAAGGAAATAAGCAGAAGGGTCTGTCAGAAAAGAAGAAAAAGAAGGCCAGAACTACATACAAGCAATATGATATGAAGGATACAGAGCAGTTCTCCCTCTGCGATGCTATGCGGTATGGAGTTTCGCAATCATCTCAAGGATCACTTACTAAGACGAACCAGATACATCCGAGCCTTTGAAGTCGGCCAGAAGCCAACGGAAGTCAAATATGAGATGGCCGTTAAACTCAAGTCTCTGAAAAATGGCCCTGTAATTCGCAATCGGCTGCGTCTTCCTCACCCAGTCAGGACTGACATTAGAATATGCGTTATTTGTCCGCCAGACTCGAAATATGCGGAAGATGCGAGGAAAGCAGGCGCTGTGTTAGTTGGAGAGGAAGAGATATTTGAAGCTGTCAAGGATGGACGTATTGAGTTTGACAGATGTCTTTGTCAAACAGACTCTCTGGCTAAGATGAATAAGGCTGGAATGGGTAGATTTCTTGGACCCAGGGGTTTGATGCCCAGCTCCAAGACTGGTACGGTCGTGAAGGACCCATCTGTTGTGATGAAGGATTTGGTTGGAGGTGCTGAGTACAGAGAGCGATTGGGCGTGATCAGGATGGCAATTGGGCAGCTAGGATTTACGCCGGAGGAAATGCAGCGGAACATCAAGACGTTCATCGAATCTATCAAGAAAGATATGGGACAGTTGAGCGACAAAATCAATAAAGAGCTAGCGGAGGTGGTTTTGAGTTCAACAAATGGTCCGGGTTTCCCACTTAGTGGAAGCTACCAAGATCCAAAATCAGGCACTACAGCTCGAGATCTGTCAACATGATGTACGGCCATGTATATAATGTATTAAAAATTAGATGTACGATAATTTATTTTGTTACCCCGGTATATATGCCTCTAACTCCAGTGCTATGCTATATCTAAATGAAGCCGTAGTGCTACTGTGACTTTAAGTCTCTCAGGACTTTGACTGCCTCTTCTGCGGCGTCTAAGTCGCGATATATACCCAATAACCTGATCAAGCGTGACTTTCCGTCCTCTTTGGATGCCGCTGTTTGCTTGAGAGCGGTACTCAGATCTAGTAGAATTGTATTTCTGACCCTCAATATCCGCGACTGCTGAGCTACTACAAACGGGTGATCATTTCCAATATTGACAGACAGATGCTCGATCCTCCGACAGTCTAGCACCAGCCTTTGAAGTTTGCTGATACTCGTGCTACCGTCAGACCCATCATCTTCATCTCCGTCGTCTCCCTCGTCCTCGCTATCGCTCCACGTGTCCTCGTTGCCATTTGGAGTTCGTCCAAGCGAAACAACCATCAGCTTGTCCTCCAACTCTTCTAGCCTAGCATCTAGCTCTAGTAACCTCCTTCCCACAGCAATCTCCTGACCGACTCCTTTCTTCTCTTCTAACAGTCCATCCACCTCTCTTTTTCTCTCTTTCACCATGGTCTTTACCCCCTCAATACCCCTCTTAAACCCCAACAACCCCACAATGACATCCTCCACCTTCTCCTCCCCGCCTTTCAAATCACTGCCCAAACTCAAAAATTGCTCATAGTTCGTATTCACCAGATCCAGTAATTCTTTAGATAGAGCCTGGGAGCGTTCTCTAAGGTCCGAACGAAGATCCTCCAGAGTTTGGTGGCGATCAGAGAGGGTGGAGAGATAGCTTGGTGCGTCGAAGGATGGCTTCAGGAAGTCGCTTCTAGGGAGAGCTTCGGGGTATGGGAGGTTGTCTTCATCGTCTGAGGAGATATTCCCGGAATCGCCTCCAAAGTAGAATTTGCTCATCATTCACCCTCTTCTTTCTTCATCTAGATTCTTTGGTTTCCTGTCGTGCACCGTTAACATTAGTATCGGGCTAATATCACGTGGTGATGAGCTGATATCTGGCTTCAGAATTGCGCTTGACTCGCTGCCAAGATGTGTTCTCTATCTTCTCCTCCTAATTGGGTTTAGCAGATTCATCCCTGGTGGGGCGAGACCATGTTGGGTTTGTTTGATTGGTGCTGGACCTGGTTGGTGAAAGATTTCTTGCGTTCCGAGAACGGCGCCCACTCAGAGCCAGCAGGAGAATCTAATCTTATCAATCTCTTCATCCCCTCGGCTTTCCTTCCTGTACGCACTTCATCGAATATACCGCAACCACCGGGTTCGCCTTTGAATCTAATTGAAGCAGTATACACCCCTCATATTTGTTCATTGATGGTACCTAATCCTTCAATTAACGGCTCTTATGGCTTCTAATGGTTACGACGACATGGCATCGCCTACCATATCAACTCCTTCATCTGCGGGCTCGCCGGCAGCCCTGGCACCACATCCGCCATCCCTAGCTATCAAGACTAACAACATGCCAAATATGGCTGCCATTACACCAAGTTCCGCAGCTGGAGCTCCTCCAATTGTAACGAGAAAGGAATGGGTCATTCCTCCCCGCCCGAAGCCTGGACGCAAGCCTGCTACCGATACCCCGCCAACAAAGAGAAAGGCTCAGAACAGAGCTGCTCAACGTGCATTCAGAGAGCGTCGAGCTGCTAGAGTTGGTGAATTAGAGGAACAACTAGAAGAGACAAAGGACGAGCATCAAAGACGCGAGGCAGAACTGAGGGACAAGATTCAGAGACTGGAGTCAGAAGTGCAACGATTCAACGGGGAGCTACAGTCTTGGAAGCTGAGATGTGACACGTTGGACCGGCTTGTCGAATATGAGAGGAATGAGAAGGATGCTGCTTTGGTCGAGCTTTCATATTTGCGAAAAGGTATTGAGTCGACAGGCACTGATGCAGTCCCTCTTCCTCCTCGGCGCAATCGACAAGCACAGAAGAGTGAGGTCCAGCAATTTGCCTCTTTCACACCAGATATAGAGGACGCACCCACTGGCTGCGGGGACTGTTCAGGTAGTGGTGATGGTAGATGTGCATGTGTCGATGCAGTTTTGGAAATTGCAGCAAATGGATGTGGCAAGTGCACGCTTGATACTCCGTGTGTCTGCCTGGAGGAAACTATTGAAGCTGCTAGCGACATGCCTAGTTTCCTAGATCATAAAAGATCACACTCTCCTGTCGCAGAATATGCCGAGAAGCGTCAACGCCACTCTGACCCCACACCCCTTGAGGTTGATTTCACTGCTCAATTCTCGTCTTCCAAGTCTGCTGTACATATCCCAACTCAGGAACAGATGACCACACGTCGCCCTGGTGAGTCTTGCGGCTTCTGTGATGAGGGTACCTATTGTGCGTGTGCAGAAGCTGCTGCTGCTCTAGCTCGAGAGCAAGAGAATCGCCTTGCACCTTTATTGAATGAGGTTACTCCACCGCCGTCAGATACTGATGTCGAGAGTGCTGTTAAGCTACCATCAATGCACCCAAATCAAATGCATCGACCAGTCGCAACCACAGCCCCAGCGAACTCTTGCGCCAATGGTCCTGGTACTTGTCAGCAATGCCAGAACGATCCTAAGTCCGGATTATTCTGTCGCTCGCTAGCTGCTATGCGTGCCGTTGGCACTGCTTCAGCAGATGACTGCTGTGGTGGTAATGCTACTGGTGGTGGATGCTGCAAGTCTCAGCCCGCTGGTACTTCTACTCAGCCACCACCAAGCTTGTCTTGTGCGGATACTTACAAGACTCTATCTACACACAAAGGCTTTGACCAAGCAACTGATGAGCTTAATTCTTGGTTGGGTCGCCTTCATGCTTCCCCGCCTCAACAGGTCGTAGGAAGAGCTCCACTGGAAGTAGAGGCGGCTAGTGTGATGGGTGTCTTGAAGTTATTTGATAGGAGATTTGGTCGGGGATGAAAGCTGGATGTTGATCAGATATGAAAATACATGACGTAATTGACCACAATCACAGAATGACAAACCACCACATCAGATGGTTTAGCCTGGTGAGGCATAATAGTTAAGGCGCCCAATCTGGTGTCTTCCTCTGTTTGTACCGCTCAAGACGAAGCGGGAATGGAGCTCCAAGCAAATTCACGTTAGGAGTTCAGGAGTAATGAAGGATATGAATCACCAATGCTCTATGAAGTATTTAAGTATTGCACATAGCCGAAAAAGCACACCTCTGATGACTATATTGTCTTACATCTTTCGTTTGCGAACTGCTGAGGGCCTTGAAGTTATACAAAATTCACCTCCACCTTGTGCGAGTCTGGAATTTAACCGTCTGTTGAGCTTCCATCAGCCATAAGTTTGAGTGCTTGCCCCTGGTTTATAATCTGTGGTCATATTTCAGATGACAGGCTGGGCAATCTCTCGATCAGCGTACGTATTTTCTAATCAATGTGTAGAAATGTGACAAATCTGTATCCTCCTCTCATTTTTAATAGGTCATCGTTCATTCCGCTAGCTTGATGTTTTGTTTTTGCGTGCATAGACGCTTCTAAACCTAACCCTTTTCTAATAATTCTTGATATCGATATTTCATTTCCTGTTGGATTTGGGTCTTAGAGAACGCCAACTTGCCACATGGATGATCTACAATACCGGAGTGTTTACTTGCAACGAGGTTCGCGAACACCTCCTCGACCTTAGTGAGTGGTATAGGCTACGCCAATACCATGTTTTTTGTCATTCAGCTTGCATCTGGGGTACTGGGCATTTTTGATGTCCTGGGTTACGCTCCGTTGTGGCCCGAGAGGTTTTACACCACGCATAATGATCCAGTGCAATGTTCTTTGTCATTCATAAGTCATATAAGACTCTCAGGAGGAGATCCGTTCGCAGGGGTAAGTTCAGGCCTATGCTGTCTGGGCCCAAGCATAGTGCCTAGACATAAGTCGGCGCAAATGGTGCGGCTAACTCCAGACCACGATACAGTCCTGACAAGGTATCAGGTCGACTGAAAAGGACCCCCCCCCCCCCCCCCCCCCAATCGATCACTAATATCCCTCAAAGACACTGCTTGCAAAGGTAGCATTTCCTTACTTGCAAACTTTTCATTCAGTTGGTGAAAATCAATTTGATTGAACAATAGTAGCGTATGGTGGAGAAAAATGCTAAGCGAGCCCCCTTTTTGGTGGTGATGCTAAATGAGGATCAAAGAGTGCAGCATTCAGGCAAGACAAGCAAACCTGATATATGTCCCATGTCTTTAGTTCTCTAGTGTGCACAAATAATGAAGTGGAAGTCTGATATGCTACAGTACTAGTTAGATTCATTTATAAAATAGAATGAATCCTTTTCCCTGATTGTTACGTTCTATATTATTGGACAACTTACACAACGTCTTTGTCTGCACCGCAAAAGGTGGTTAATTTAGAACAATGAATGAACGGGAGTAATCATATCTCAAAACAATATCGGAGTGACGCATATCACTATAATTGAATATAGATAAGTCAAATCTACTTCCCAAGACTAAGAAACACCTTAACAATGACTATTCGAACTCGCTAATTTCCCGAAAATGCCAGTTCCCCCCCCCCCCCCCCCCCCCAAAAACGAGAAGCTGGCATCCCGGACCGAAATGTCAGATCTTCTACGATTACGATATACTGCCAGTTACGAGCTTCTGGCAAGTGCCAGGAGCGCCAGAGAAGATGTCAAGAACATGTTCGTATACGACGAGGCTTCTAAAACGCAACGAGACATGCTGTTGCGATCCACAACCGAGCAGTTCAAGGAGGCCTACCAGAACTTCATAGGGCTGGAGAAAGAAACGGAGGATCTCGGGAAGGCCAAAGAATGGGAAGATCTGGAAGAAACGATAGAGCGGAAGGACATCGAAAGGTTTCTGTACAATGCACATGATATGCACGATGACAGTCTCTTCGCGTTGTCCTTCAACTATGTCCGACTCGTGAGAATCCGTGAGAGGTATGATATCTGGAGAGAGACAGTTCAGCATATCAATGCTTCTGCAAGGGAAGAGTACTTCCTACAAAGAGTTGACGAAGCCGTGGAGCGAATCCAAAGCTATCTACTAGTCCTGAAGAAAGAAATAAGCTCAGTACACAAACTCGGGTGAGGTACTCTCACTTCAAACATCGAGCTGAGCTGTACTTCATCGGTGAGGAACGTTTCAAGACATGAAACGTTGAAACAAAACATTCGACTAACGCATTAACTTAATTATCCACACCGGCAGCACATCAAACGTTACAGAATAGGATAAAAATAAGCATTGTTGCATGCGGCCAAATGCGGTGCTTTTATTCTCCGCAATCTGGGGTACACCATGTCCAGCCACAACCCCTTTTTGTGTACCGAGGACAAGCATTCGTCACTTGTACCTAGGCTTGGCTAGTTTGATCTATGCGCATTGTCCTCAGGTCTAATGTGCTCGATATTTTCGAAAAGAAGTGGATAAATTTAGGTGGCTGGATTAAATGTGTAGACGTAAGATCTGAGGTCTACGTTGACGAGCATACGTTTTCAGGAGATCTAACATCTCCACCATCGTGAAAATAGATGGACAGCCTCATCATCATGGCTTCACGGTCCATCACTCCTCAGGAGCAGAACAGAGTATAAGTATTCGTGGAATAGTAGTCAATCAATCCCCATCCCCACCATCATCTTCTCATCCACATTCCAACAACACATCTTCTATTCATCCTCAAAACTTCCCAATTGTATATATACGATCATTCTTAGTCCCAACCAAATCAACACATTCTTTACCTACTGCAAAATGTATATCTCAACCACCGCCATGATCACCGCCCTTGGCATGCTCCGCGCTGCATCCGCCGCTCCTCTCGTTTCCCGCCAAATTTGTGGTGCTGCTCCAACCGGAACTACGGCCCAGACCCCAATTTCCGAGCCCACCGGTATCACTACGGCATCAGCCTGTGAAGCAAAAGCAGCCGCTACTGCCAACTGCCAATCCTTCCTCTTCGGTCTCGTGGATGGGGGAATTATTTGCAGGCTCTTCTCCGTTCCTGCATCTTCGCTGCCCCCCCAAACGAACCTCGTCGCCTACGACATTGGCTGCACATCCATCCCTAGCGTAGTACCAACCACCGCAAACCCCGGCGGTCTAAACACCGGAGCATCCCAATCTTCTTCAGATAATGCCAACTCTGGCTCCAAGAAAGAGGGCAGACAAGCAACGCAAAATGGAAACAACTTTGGGACACACGCCGCCCCCAAGAACGCACAGCCTGCAGGAAACCCAACACCAATCGCGACACCAAAAGCTGATTCCCTCGCCGCTTGCCTTGCCAACTGCAGAGGTAATGCGCAGTGCGTGAACTATACCTTCGAATCTGGTGTTTGCAAGCTTTACGCCGCCACTAGCAATAAAGTCCGTCGTCAACAAAATGGGAATAACAACTTCGGAACCCACGCCGCCCCCAAGAACGCACAGCCTGCAGGAAACCCAACACCAATCGCGACACCAAAAGCTGATTCCCTCGCCGCCTGCCTCGCCAACTGCAGAGGTAATGCGCAGTGCGTGAACTATACCTTCGAATCTGGTGTCTGCAAACTTTATGCTGCTACTAGCACCAAAGCCCGTCGTCAACAAAATGGATCTCCAAATGGCGGTAACACTGGAAACCAGAACCAGGGCGGAAACACGGCCAACCCCAGCACTGGAGGAAACGGTAATGGAAATGCCCAACAAGGCACGCACGCCAACCCAGTAAACGCCACCCCAGCTGGCTCCCCATCTCCCATCGCCACACCTGCAGTAAATGACCTAGCCGCATGCCTTGCGTCTTGCAGAGGAAACAGCGCTTGTGTCGCTTATACCTTCCAGAGCGGTGTCTGTCGCCTGTTTAATTAAATTGGCTGAAATATTTCGAATCATGGCGGGAAGGGAGATGTTTGTGTTTGTGTTTTTTTTGGCGGTGTCTGGAACTGGTGAGAGATAGATGTGTAGATATATGGGGTATGGGATGGCTGCGAATTGGGAATAGGCGTGTAAAAAGATGGTGGGAAGGAGTCTGTCGTTACCGCATTGCTGGACTAGTGTACTGTATATACTATAAAACATGAGGAATTCCATCATTTTACCTCCATTCAAGTACTTATCCTCGGTCTTAGATATCTTCGTTAGTGCTACGCTCTTCCTCCTAATAGGAGACCAAGATGGCAAACCTATGTAGTCAGCAAGTGACAGCGTATATCTACATAACCACATGGCCAAAAATGATTATAGAAAACGAAACTACCTCAGCAAAATATCACTCTATAAAAAACTCCCACTCCAAGAATGAGGCCACCGGGTATCTCTAATATTTATGCAAAGTAGCAATATTGCTAATGTATAATCCCATCACCACTAACCCAACGGCTACCACTGGTCCAAGCTTCGTGCATTCGAAGCACGTGCTACAAACTCTAAACTACTATAAGCCTTTGAGGCAGTTAAAGCCAGGGCAATCCGGGCCGAGATAAAAGCAAGTGAACGCCAACGCTATGCTGTGTGCCACAAACTGAAAAGGATACGATTATGTAGATAATCTCAAAATCACGATTCCTAGCTGAGAAAGAAACGAGGCTCCAGTCAAATTCTATGCCCGCACTATAAGGAGAGAAGCTACTGCTCTACGACTCAGAGTAAAGACCTGCGGACGGCTTTATTTCCGACCGTAGCCAGGTCGGCAGGATCCCGGAGATATGAAGGGTGGTATCTAGACCTTCCCCCGCTCATGTTTGAGTCTGATGCTCTCCCAGGTTGAGAATGATGAAATGGCGTTGGTGAGGAAGAAGCGATATCAATTGACGATGACGGTTGATTGGACAACGAGGTTGAGAGCGGCTGCGGAAAGTTTCTGGTGCTTAATAGCATATCCTCATCGTTGCCGCCTTCGTATGACTCAGGAGATGGCACATCTTCGCGCAAGCTACGATAATCCTGTCCACGTTTAGCGCGAGTTGATCTAGGCGAGTCTTGTGATTGCGATTCCGGGATCTCGCATGTCTCACGTTTTGTCTTTGAGGACGGTCTTGACGGCTTTGGTTCGCTATTCCCACTACTATCTAACCATCCGAGGCACAAAGTTTGGTTGATATTTGAGACAGCACCGTCGACTTTAGCGGCTGCAGCTTTCTGAAGGTCATTCAATTTTCGCTTGTTACGCAGGCCATTTGCGTCGTCTAATGAACTGGAGTTAGGTTGATATGCTGGCGAGAATTGGCGGTCTAAGTATCCATGAGCTTTGTCAATAGACTGTCCTCTCTTCAACGGGTTTTCGGCGGCATTAACCCTGCCGTCTACATTTTCTAATTTGTTTGAGCTTGAAGGGGCGTGACTGGGGCTAGCACTCTTGGCCCTAAAATTGGTTCCCTTGTTGGCTCGGATGGCTCGGTTGGCCTGTCGAATCTGATCATTCACAGCTATCTGCTGTGCCTGTAAGCCTAGAAGAAGGTCTCGGATCTTTTTGCGCATTCCACGAAAGTTAGGCCAGTAGTCATCATCAACTGGAATAGTGTTCTGCACGACGTTGCGGATAAACTCATCTGGATTTTGGAGAAACTTCTCAACGTAACCGCTAAGAAATAAGCCACAATCGCATCCGTTTTCTTGCAGTGGTATAAGCCGTGCGGTCATACCGATAGACCCCGGCATAGGAATTTCGATATTCCTCTTGTCTTTGAGCTCTGCGACTAAGTATGTCTTAAGATTTGAGCAGACCGCAGAACGACTGATGCCTAATGAGTCGAAAGTAATGATTCTAAATTGCGATGGGTCAAGGTTGCGCTTCGCGATCTTTTTATTTCCTTTTCTAGATAAAGACTTTTGTTCAGTAGGATTTGGGATTTCAATGAGATCTGACCCCAGCTCATCAGTTTCATCATCTCTATCCCTTTTGATTGAATCCTGTGAGCCGATACCTCGTTCTTGCTGAGGAAGCAATTTCTGAGGGTTGCAGATGATCGCGAAATACCAGTGAATATGTTCACAAATAGGAACTATAAGATAGTCGTAAGAAAAGAGGTCAAATCTTGAAGTCCATCTCGCAACAGACGCATGGTTTGCATGCCCCTTATTTGGGCTCTTGGTTAGCTGAGTGTAGAAAAAGGTATTGAAAACAAAGATGCGTTTTGCGTTTTCTGGAGCAGACTTCTGGAGTTCGGACTCTAGCCAGTTCAGATAGAACTGTACAAGGTTATCGTTCAAGTATACACCTTCATCAAGTTTCTCGATATCACTTTGCTCGACCATAACACGGTTTCTTGTCCCAGGACCAGGAGCCGAGGGAACTGCACTCCGCCACGATTTTTTCCAATCGGGGTTTTGTACCGTCCATAGTTCGAGAGTGTCGGGGTTGCCCCTCTCCCGTACACGGTCATCATCATCCTCCACACTGCCTGAAGAACGGTGCGCATACTGTATGGGAGCAATCCGCCTGCTTTCACCAGGAGATCCATAGAAAGTGCCAGAAGAAATTGTGGATAGCTTAGATGCAGAGGCTGCCCGTTGTCGTTTCGAACTTCTGGTTGGCGGTATTTCCAGTTGTAAGTCATCAATGAGTCTCTGCCGAGTTGCAGGCCTTTTAGACTCAAGAGCCTCATTTATGACTTTGCCCGCACTGCTCTTCTTTTTTGCCGCACTTAGTTGAGAATCATCGATGGCTTCACAGCTTGAGTTTGGCCCCTTGTTTTTCTCTAGCTCCCTCAAGCGAGACCTGAAACACTTTTCAAGGTATGCCCTAAAAGTTTGTTCGTTAGTCCAAATAGCATGTTAGTAAACATAAACACTTACTTATCTTTGGAAATTTTTTTGATTGCACTATCCGCCTGACAAAGAGCTTCCCTTAAACCAGCGCTTTCTTTATTACTCTGCAAGAGCAAACACAGTATGAGTAACTGACTATCAGAGCTCAAGTTTCGATGAAAGTGAAGGAAAATTAGCGGAGAATCTGTGCTGAATTCAATCCTATTCAAACCCTCGAGCACAATATCTCGCAGTCTAGGGACACTCTCATGCCGCCGAAGCAGCCTCGTCTTGGCGGCTTCGTGAAGAAGGAGGCATGGCGATGGTTGAAGATCGCAGACTAGACCTTCAGAAGATGATTCGAGGATTCGGCAAGCGTGGTATTCTTGCTGCGCTGTAGTATCATTGGATGCATCTCGTTTCCGCTTGCCGATTTTAGATGGTCCAGGGTCAAGTTTGGAGTGGTTGTATCTATTCTTGGATAGCTTCGTCTCAAATGTGGAAGGCTTGATATCCGATTCGACACGTTTGTAATCATCCGAGCTCTGAGAACCACCCTGTGAACCATGGCCATTCTCATCGTCAGAGCCAGACGACTGTTTATGTTGTCTTTGCTTTGCGAGTAATGTTCTTGCTACTATCAAATGACTTGCATCTCCGCTGCTGACATGCGAGCTTGGTAGATCGTCGAGGTTATGTATGGTTTCATATTTAGTGCTTGAACGAGAGAGATCTCTTTGTCCATCTTGTTGTACTTTTGGTCTCTTTCCCTTTCCCGAAGGACGATAATTCTGACGCCCTTCACTGATCTGAGAAGAGTCGTGAATAGAGAGCTCATCTTTCTCATCGAAATATCTTGAAGTATTGGAATGCTTCGGCTTCTTGGAAGGTCGCTTAGTCTCTTCATTGTCATAGATGACTTCAATGCGATCGTCAGGATCTTCAAATGCATCATCTAGTCGAACGGCTGTATACACAGGTTCCATGCTATTGGAGCCTTCTCTTGATGCTGAATGGGCTGAATTTCCATTGGTACTCGGCTGTGAATTTTTGCGCCGTTCTCGTTTTCGTCTTGGATTCACATTGTCTTGAACAACACGATACTCTTGCACACCTGTGTCTCTCTTCGAAGCAACACCATTTGAGCCTACATTCTGATGACTTTGTGATGATCGTGTAAGAGATGTCCTTCTGTTCGGTTGACCTGATTCACTTGCTTCGAGAACTATGACTTTGTTGTGATTTGGAAGAGAGGTACGTGTTCTGGGAGGGTTGTGTTTTCCATTCTGTAGGTCGAAAGGCTTTTCTCGCGAATACACCGCCTGATTGCTTGGAGTTTGTACTAGAGTATTCTTAACCTTGAAGCTGCCGAAGTCCTTTGGCTTCTAAACGCTATTAGACAAATACGTAACTCCACAGAAGGGCCTCTCACCATCTTTGCGCTCCCAAAAAGCCTAGGTGAGCGGGGGTTCACGGCACGCGAATTGGCAGTATTCCAAGTAAGCCTATAGAGAAGGTTAGGCTTGCCTTATGGTGCGTGAATGCGAGAAATACCTTGGGACGGGAAATCGAGGTTCAAGGCGTCTATGTCGTTCAGGTCGCAAGCTGGAAACACAACATTAGCGGTCCTGTAGCGGTTTAACTTAAAGTCTAATGTACCATCTGACTGCTGCTTCCTTCGGCGCGTCCTCTTTTTTGAAGAAACCTGGGGTGTGATGTGCCCTGGCATATCTATCGGCGTACCAGTCTTTGGCGTCGCTGCTTCTTTGTCAAAACGTCTCAAAGCTGTGGTGGCAAAAACGACGTACTTCTTTATTTGAACTGCGTCCTCAAGACTCCGGCCATAACGCTTGAGAATGGGCGCTGAGTGAGTGGGCTTGATCCGCGTTGAGGACTCTGCGTTGCCTTCCTTTTCCTGGAGGTTGAAATGTTAGTGGTTGGATTGTCCCCAAACGGGCGCTAGCCGATGATCATGGTCAAGGGATACAATCAACTAATTAATGATTGGCGTGGAACAAACGACAACAACATGTAACATACATAAGCAGTACTCTCTCCATCCGAGTCCAAATCGATCAGCTCATGAAGGACTGTTCTTCCTAGCGCATCTGTGTGCCGAATAAATGAATTATATGATAGCGTAGCCCCTGCCTTTGTCACCATTGCGGATAGTGGTGGATCTAAAGTTTTATTTGGCGTAGGCGACAAAGTCCTTGGCCGTATATATCTATTCTGTGTTTTTTCGGTCGCCCGGAATGAATCCGCTGAGCCAAAGGCGTCAGCCCAATTGGCATTTGTATTGTTGTTTATACAGGTAGGAATATTTTCGCGTTGAATATTTCGAAGCTCGTCCAGATCCAAGTCATCCATGGCCGTGCGCTTGCCAGACAGTGTCGTGCCTTCTGCATTTTGACGTCCCCGAAGTCTCTTTGTTCCTACGTAGGAGAATCGAGCAATGATATCTTGAAAATTTACGGCAGAAAGTCCTGCTGGTGCCTCAAGGGCGGCCCTCCCCAATGTATTCACTTCCTGCGGATCCTTCAAATCTGCTGAGGAGCCTGTCTCGCACCGAGTGGCAGCCATGGCGGGGTGTGGATAGATATCGCGAATAGTACAAGTTGTTGAGGAATGAGAGGGATGTGGATTCTCTAAGAGGTGGCCCGCCTGAGGATCAGGGATCCTATTGAAGGGAGGTGAATAGATTATGCTGCCTGAGCGTGAAGGCCGAGCGATGGCTTGTACTCGCAGATGCCAGGGTTGTGTAAACCTAGCTCTTGTCTGAAGGCACTGTGTCTTGGGAGCCTCTTGTGTTTGACGCAGTACCTCAATTAATCAGCTTTTGCTCGCTGAAAACGCTGCTCTCGAGAATGGAGTCATTGATAGGCTCAAGTTCTCGGATTCATAAAGACGAAAAGTATTTGCCGCTGGCATGCGGCGGCACCAGGGTATCGCTGCTGGTTATGAAAAATGAAATGCTGATATGTGGGTTGTGAAGGAGCCGCCTCGTTGAGCATGAGACCCAGGTTGAAAGTGCGTTCGTAAGTCTCACTATAGTGCAGTTCTGGCGGAGATCTTCAGATCCTCTAGGAGGCATGTACATAAGCTAGCCTTACTTCACTTCACCTCACCTCACCTTTTCTTTGGTGTCTAGTCCTCCTTGTCAGCTGCTAGCATACGCTCATACACAACAGAGATCGCTTCAACTCTTCTGGCATTGAGATTAACACGGCATTCTACTTTTTTTGGGGCGGTTTCGGTCTAATGCTTTTAGCTGGATGAGTATTGTTATCCGTAGCGGGCAAGACAGTCGAAGCTGATATTCCTGAGCTAGATGGTTGTCGTGTGGCACTGCGAGGGAAGAATTTAGATACAGAGATACTTCCAAAATCAAAATTCATATATATTCAGCAATGTGGCGTAGATCAAGAAGGAAGTTGAGGGCATGTATAGCACTTCTACAAGTTCTAGTAGCACATAGGCAGCCAGCACATATACTAGCCGACGATGGCAAAGAGAGTCAGCTCCGCGGTGTTTAACTACAAGCCAGAAATTTTGATACGCCTAATGATTGTCTTATGCACTGTTGTAGTTTTACCTATATCTTGTGCTGTATGGTATGCACAGGCTGACTGAGACTTATAATTCCTTAGTCAGGAGCTTCGCACAAACCAAGTATACCATGCCCTTTTGAATTTCACTCGAGATACTCTACAACCCATAATGCCTGCAGCATTTGAACGAACTCTTTCCTATTCCAACTCACCATCCCTCTAGAGACATTTTTTGGTTGTGCACCCAGTATCATCTGACTACCCCGGAGAACCCCCGGCCATACATATTGACCAAAAGCACAGCAGAATAAGGCATACATTTTACGATTCTTGATACAACTGTACAGATAAGAGACTTTGCAATGAAGAGCCGCATCGGTATGCCCATTCCAATCTATCCCGGAAATCCATCTACAAGTCTCCTCCCTCACACTTCTCATCTACTTTTCCTCCGGATACAGGTCCTCCTTGAGGGCGACTCCCAGTTCTTCCCGCAGCGGCTTCAGCTCTTCCAAGTATTGTTCATATTGACCCTTGTTCTCGACCTTTGCCTTGATACCTATTCCACACCGTGAGATTAGTAAACTTCTTGTCATGGGAACCCGTGTTCTCATCCCAACTGCGCCGGGTGACGAGAGGTATGTGCGATGCCTACCTTCGAAGATCCGCACGGCGGTAGGGAAGTCATTGACTCGTCTTGCAGCCTTCAATGCAGCAACAAGAACGGATGGCGAAGGAACAAGATCGTATGCAAAAGCATTATTCAGGTTGCGCTGTTCACACGTTATTATGATTAGCTATATCCTTACTCTGATCGCCCACCCGATCGCACCTCCTCCCCGTTATCAAAGACGCACCTGAAGCTCGAAAACGTCCTGTACCTGCTCAAACTCCTTCTCGAATCTAATAGTCCAACGCAAACAAGTTAGCAATTACATTTCGTTCCACGTCATGCAATCGCATAAATACGCCAGCTTTCCGAGGAGGGGACGAGTCAATTGACACATACCTAGCAGAAAACTCCTCAAAGCTCTCTTCCGCATGAACATCGCTCATCACCCTCGCACTTGTGCTGAAGCTGGCACTCCCGCTGGTAGCCATTAGAGCTGGGACAGCATACACAATACTGTTGCTGCGGACGAAGCTCTGTCGGATGCCATTGGGGCGGAAGAACGTTCGCCCCGCGATACGGAGCAACGATGTCGACGACATTAGGAAACACGAATTGGTATTATGAGTTTTGGTGGTGAGGGTGGATTGAATGGAGAGCTTGACGGGATATGAAGGGTGGTTAGGTTGTGAACTTACGATTTTCCAGGAGATGAGAATGGACTAGCCTTGATTGGCTACGTCAGGTGGGGCCAAAATTTACCCTGTTCGTTCATGCCTGAGGGAGATACTTTCAGAACCGAGGTCATCACTTTCACGCAAGGGATGAATGGAATCTTGACCTGCAGAGGGGCATCATTGATTTTCTTGTGTTGCCATGCTATTAATAAAATGAACTGAATTGTAACATATACAGAATTCTGATTAAATAACTGAATGCATCTCAATTGAAGGTTTTGGACCGCTGTACGTTGAGAATCGGGAGACTGTCTGGCGGAATAACCTTCACATAGATCTAAAAGCTTCTTGCGGCTGCCACCGCGAGTCTTGACTGAAGGGCTGAATATTCAAGGGATGTCATATCACGTCACAGTCATACTCCTCAAGCCAAAATACAAAACCATACTTCAATCATATCAGCCCTGGTTGGAGCAGGATATCAGTACCAATCAGCCAGACTTTACCAAGTGACCCGTGCCGCCATAATAGATATATAAATTTCTTCCTAAGTAGCCCAACGCTCTGTGTGCTCTGATGCAATCGATCTACCACGCCATGAAATCCCAGGATCGCTTGCTCATGAGGCTTATGAGACCATGCCAGTTTTACCTCCCCCAAGCGCCTTGCAAATATACCGCAGAATGATACCGTACATAATCACAATGCTTAAATCTACTTTAAGAACAGTTCCTGTTGGCCACCATTCCGTAACTGTCTATGCTTATCCACATGGTCCAAACCGAGGAAATCCTCACTGGCAGTTTTCTCCCAGATAATATCATCATCCGTGAGATACTGTGGTTTAGGATTCGGGAACGACTGTTTTTTAACCACAGCAAACTTAATCTTTTCGAAGGCTTTTCCTTTGATGCCGATGCGCTGTTCGAGTCGCTTCTTTGTTTCCGAAAATTTCTCGCCTTCCATGATTCTGAAGTAGAAGGGTATTCCATGGGACTTCGCAGGGTCTTTCTCAAAGTGGAAAGTGCTGATAAAGTCGGTCTGTTTCTCGTCACGTTCATCCTCAGGTACGCGTTCTGCAACTAGCTTCACATAGTCATTTATGTTGGAAACGCTGGTTTCGTGGCTAAGAGACCGGTGTATTTTGTTGTGGCTGGTGACTTCATAGACTCGAATTGCACCTGCCTCAAGTTCGTTCTCAAGTCCGGCCTTCTTGATGAGAATAGCGATGATATCAGAAACACTCCCATTTTTGGGAGCGAGTACATCGAAGGTTTCCTGTTTATCCATTAGAGACGTCTCGTAGCGAGGGCAGAGACAGAACTTACTTCCTTGGTGATGTCATCACTCCACCAAGTGACCTTTAGAAGTTTCTTGGTTTCGAGCTCTGCTAAACTCATATCTAAGACTTCGTACATCAGCGAATCAGTCTTCTGATTGGTATTGGCGAAGGTTGATGGCTGAAGAATATTGTGCAGAACCTGGGTATTGATGCGCTTGACAGGATTTTTGGGGTTGCCGTTGTTTAACACTGTGTAGAACTTTAAATGCGTTGGTCGAATATCCAACTTTTCGCCAACTCTAGCGGCCAGCTGTTCGTATGTGGTCTTGGAGCTAAGCTCCAGGCGGAATCCTGGATTATCAGGTTGCTTGACCCACGGTAAGAAAGTGACGGTTTTCTTGTGGATCAGGAAGTCATAAAAGCTTCGAACATCTTCAAGTGTAGATCCTATTGTGCTTCTTGATGAGAGCGATCTGTCACCAACGTCAGCAAGTGATTTTTCACTGGTGGGGAAGCGTAAGTACTTTTGGTTCGCTTCCGTGGATGCGTCTGTGCTATTGTCTGTAGCACTGTCACTGGGAGCCTTCTGGAAGCATACAATGTCGCCATCTTGTAATTCAGCAGCTTTTAATGTCTGCTTAGCCTTAAGAGGCTCGATCATTTGAGGTTTGATCTCCTACATAACCGTTAGTCATTGACTGCTGGAAAAATATCACTAAAATACCTCAAAGAGTGATATCTGTGTCTCCTTTGGCCAGTTCAACTTGCTTATAATAAGGCTTCCCAAATCTTCGACCTTTTTCTCTCTACTTATGTAGACATGACCAACGCCTGACAGAGTTTGCTGTTCATAATCGAAATGTTTGAAAAAGATGCAGATCAAATCGCCATGTGGACCGGGCCATTTAGGCTCACCATCCTCACTGACATCTTGGCAAACCTCAGCCCAAAGTCGGAGTTCTGTAGATCGCATGGCTGTCTTCTGGTGAACAGCCTCTAAAGTTGCATCTCGCTCTTGCAAAGGTTGATCTGGACGAGTAGTTTTATTCTGACGATTAACCATATTCCAAAAACGTAAAAGTTTTGGATCCATGTCCAATTCAGCTCCAATCTTCTCTGTTAGCTGCTGTAGGGTAGACTGTCTCAAGACACGATACAATTTGGCAGCGCCTGGGTTTTCTTCATTTGCTGGAACATCCCATACAGTGAGATCTGTTCCGCCGAATGCTCGGAAGGTGTTTTGGGTGATTACTTTAACATTCATGTACAGATGTGATTCTTCCCGCTCCTTCCTTCGTGCCTCACGTTCTGCCGCCTCAGCTTCGAATCGTTTTTCTAGGCATGTTAGCCTGGTTATTGTTCAGTAGTATGACAAAGCTTACGAAGATGTGATGGAGTATCATCCACAGTCAGAGGCAGCAGTATCTTCTCAGCTCGACTTTGGCGAATGTAAACAAGCATATATGCGCTGCTGGTGCGAAGTATGGGTTTTCCATACTTGTCTAATTCAGGTTTGCCATCTGCAGTTAGATAGGGGCCTCCATAATTCTCCTCCAAAACCTCTCTCATCGTTGCTTTATTGACGCGGTCATCATCATATCTATAAAACCACCCGTCTATCGTAGGTCGTATAAAAGCGTAATAATGCCCGGCGTTCAGATCACCAGCATGCACAAGAACACTATGAAGCTGATAGATATAAGATTCCGACTTATCTGCGTCATTTGATAGGTAGGGAGTAGCATCGAATGTCTCAGGGAATTCGTATCTTGAGTTGACCTTCGTCATGGCATCCGCCTCGATATTGTACTCGAAGCGCTTCAGCTGTAAGTTGAGGATATCAGGAAAACTCTCGAAGATAACACCTTTGTTGGCATCCTGTAGTTTGTACTCATCGCCGGCATAATACTTGTTGTCGCCGTCCATCGTTTCGACACTTATATAATCTGCGAGACTCTGCTCCAGATTTTTGGTTCCCTGAACGTTCAATTGGATATCCCAAAAGTCCTCAACACGAGAGGACACATAATCAACGTGGATACACTCAATATAGGTCCTTACCTTTGCAGAGAAGAGCTGGGGAAGAACATTCTCCGCTTGCGTTCCTTTCATCTTTTCTTCCAAACGCTCCATCAGCTTACGAGAAAGCTCTTGCACATCCTGCTGTTCAAAAATTTGCTTCGTATCCCAGCCAAATGATTTTGTGAGCTCGTTGGTACTAACAGCATTGGAGGAGATCTGAAGTTGGTAAAATAGGCGTTGAAGTGTATATGCGCTATTCTCAAGTGTTTCCTCATCCTGTGTAGGAATCTGGTATACGGCCTAGAAAAGTTAGTAGAAGCATAGAATTTGTAGAACAGCACTTGCCTTTCTGAAAGCATTAGTTAGATACAAGGATTGTAGGAGTGAGTTTAAGTAGCAGGTTGCTCCTTGATTCTTGAGTCCGGCGAAGCCAGTCTCTTTTTTAGAATCATAATTATGAAAGTTGTGCCATAGAACTCCAGTCTCATCCTCGACAATGCGGACATAGGCAGTCATATTCGCCTCATCATTTTCCACTAATGGCCTGCCATGGCCTTCCCAGTTGTTATGGAATAGCTTCCGCAATTCTACAAATCGCGTAAATCCCCAGTCCCCTTCTTCGCCCGTAAATCGGTGGTGAGCAGTATGGAAGTGGTATATCGTAGGATCCTTAGGGTTCCATAGGACCAAGGCAAACTGCACACAGCACACAAAGTCATCCGGCGGTTTATCAGTAAATCCGTGCTCGAGATAGAACGAAGCTTGATCGACAGAGTTTCCAGTTGGAAACATAAGAATACGCCTAGAAATATTAGCTCCATTCTCAAAAACGGGTATACATGTATAGTTCTACTAACCAAGGGAATCCGCCAGCTTCGAAGACAGGCCCACGGGTCCTCCTCGGCAGTTTTCGCCAGTCCTTTATCTCCCAAGTATTTATGGTATCCGATAATATGCGAGGCTGCTCTAGTAGGGGAGGGAGGACAGCCTCTTTCATAACCTCAACTATCAAGTATATTAGCAGATAGCAGATAATAGCAACTAGGTCGACAGTCTTACATTCATCGGCACGAGGTTTCTCTGATGGTGTCTCCAGATCTCCGTTAGACTGATCTAGGGTAATAATAGCAACATCGTCCTTCTCATTCTCGGATTCTCCGGTGTCCAGCATGTGGGTGTCATTGGTCGCGTCCAACGATTGTATGTTTAAGCCATTCAAGTGGTCCTGCACATGATAGATATTGTCAGAATTTAGGTATCTACTGTGTGGCGGCGAGCGCTCGAATTTGTTTTGTCTGAAAGCCATAGGAGCCATGGTGGATGAGGTAACAATCTGCTATTTGGAGGGGAATGAGGGGCGATAGAAGTGGTTAAAGAGAAGACAAGCTACTCACGCTCGTCATTTTGGGAAGAAGGCTGCCTGCCTGAGGTTATGTGCAAAGTCGTAAACAGAAAGCAGCAATAATCAGCGAATAATAAGATATGGCAAGAGTGAATTGGCAACGGTGGTATGGGCTATGGTGGTGGTTTGTGCCTTCTGGTTTATGAACCTTGGCCAAGAGTGGTAAGGTTATGGGTGCTGCTAGGCTGAGCGATTGGTGGTGGACTACAATGACAATGACGCTGTCTGAGTGGTACATCGAGGGTTGATTACTTATAGGCAGCTGAAGATACAGGAGATAGAATATTCAGAACCACCCAAAAAAGGTGAGAATCTCTAAACCACATATGTCGAAATAAATGCACTGGAAAATCCGACTTTGGTTTTATCATGTATATATGCTTGGGTGTCCTTTTTTGATGTTCGCCATCAGGCAAGGCTGAAAGACATAACGCCGCCCAGGGTGTCACTATCGAGGCACAAGGCTATTTAGCCTAGCCAAATCTATAATACGTACCATTTCTTTCATACTTGGACTAATTCGGGCCTACCATCTCATTCTTCAAAGGGTAATAACATCCTTTTATTATGCCGTGTCACGAAGTGCAAAAGCTATCAAGGCTGAGATGTGAATTTTGGTATTATTCGAGGTGGGGTATCTAGACGCTAGATGCACTGATGGACACACATCATCCATTGATGTTGAAAAAGAGAGATATATACCCGAGCAATGACTGCTACGTAGGACCAGATCGCCACCATGCATGTTTCCTCCTAAATTTGCTGCTTTGCGTGCAAAATCTATGCTGCAGCAGTAGGTTGATCACCAGTGGCATCCTTTGCCATATCTGGAATGGGAGCATATTTGACGGTATGGCCATCCATAAGATCTGCAGAAGACGAGAATCAGCTTAGGTGTACATATAGAAATCTAAATGTGGGCGATATATCCTAAGATCTTTGTAGGGAGGTCATGCATACTGGGTTTGCCTTCTCCGCCATATGGCTTTGGCAACTGCTTTCCAATACTTGGTAGCTCCCCGGCTAAACCGTGTCCATAACTTAATGGGTGAAACTTCTTTATAGTCTCGGGGCTTAAAAATAGCTTCATGGCGGCAAATACCCAACCCATAAGCACAGGTACCTATAACATTGAATAAGTACCATAAGTACGATCCTATAGAGCCATATATACGGGTTAAAGATAATCAGGGTACACTTACATTAACAAAGAACTTCTCCTTTAATAGCTCAGGATAGGCCATACTAAAGACTTTAATAACCTCTGTCGAAGCAGCCTTTACAACAGGATCCATTCTTAAGAAGCTGACGTTAAGATAGTCATGAACTTGGATCGTTCGGTATGGATCAACACCATTTTCTGGGATCTTCTCAGTAGCTGAGGCAAGATCAAGTTCCTGGACGGAGAGTTCCATTAGAGCCGCCCTCCACTTGATGAATCTAGCAATAGTCAGCAAAGGTGTGCTGCAGAGGAACATTACGAAAATAATACTCCTCCAGATTTCCAAACGTAGCCTTGTTGTCCTTCACAGCTCCATAGATGTTCCAAGTAACTATCTCTTTCTTCCCACCATCAGCTCCAGGATAAGTCGTGACGTAGCCAACACCTCCAAACTTGGTAGCATCAAACTCATTATCAGCAAGAAGCTTAGCTGGCTGAATTTTTTTCCTCCATTTAAGGGCTTCGATCAATTGAGCTTTGGCTTTGGCAACATCCCTGTTATTCGCTCGCAGAAACTTCTCGAGGACGATAGTTGTAGGAATATGAGAGTCCTCAGAAAGCTGGACACCCCACATCTCAGTATAGCCGGCGGTCTCTGTAATGGAAGGAAGTTCCGCAAATAGTGCTTTGAGGGGCCCTCCTGGTGGAGCTAGTACTGGTGCCTGTTTTTCTGTTTCCTTTTCCGTAGCCACTGTATCAGTAGTAGGTATTGCTGGCTTTGGCTCGTCCACGGTCAACTTGTCAAGCTTCTCAGCTGTGTCCGCGACCTGAGCAGCTGTTTCAGCTTGAGCAAGATCGGCGTTTGTCGCAATGGGATTGCTGGCATCATTTGGTCCAGGAATATCGGTCTTCGGCTCTCCGATAACTGCCGGAGCTGGAATTGTGGTTGGAACCACACTAGGTTGATTTTCTGTAGCCATATTTAGAAAATCTGACTCTCATAGAGTTGTTGATGAAGGAGAAATATCACCTGAGGCTGTAGCCATTTTGAGCTCTGTGTGCTAGTTATCAAGTATAGCTGTAGCTCTATCACCTTATCGCAATCGTTGTGGTAGCTACCTTAGAGAAGCTATGGCTAGTCTCTAAACCGGATGTATACATTATATAGATCAAGCCTACCGATGGTTTGGATTCCTTGATGCGTTACACATTCTTAAAATACCATCACACTTCTAGTTGCTGAGAAGATTAATCATTGATATACAGTTTGTACTCCTTCTCGCGTGCATGTGAAGATACCCATGCCTCCGATAACGCGGGGTGAAGAGTACAAGTCGAACAACGTATGAGTCAAGTCTAGACTAACCATTGGACCAGCTCCAGTATCGACTACGGAGCCATACAGCATTTCTAGTATATCGTTATATATCTGGTTTCGCATGGAATCGACGGAATGCTGCGATCTTGGTCGCATTATGGGGCAAGAACTTTCAGGCTGACAGGAAGACCTGGATTTCGTGCTGCCATACATGCACAAACCATACATCAAGGCAGTGCGCCTCCGTGGCGACCTGCTTCTACATTAGATGAGTGAGTCCCTAGCTTCAAAGCTTAGGTGGCTTCTGCTAATAATGCTAGATGGGTTGCTAGAGAAGCAAGGCCTATATCACTACGTCAGCTCATGGTCTTCGGAAGGTCTTTGACAGAGAATCGACTCATTAGCTCTGCCAATTATGTTAGGACTGAACTACCAACCAGGTATGCCACTGAGTTTGAACTATTGCAGATTACAGAAGATAATATCAACAGGTTGGCACATCGAATCCGAGACATGCAAACCCTACCATATGTTGTAGTCACGAATCCGCATATAAGTCAGGTGTATGAGCTATATTATAAAGCATTCGAGACGCTACGGCGCGTGCGAGAAATCCAATCGCTAGAGGATAATGAGAGGTTTTGCAAGAAGATCAGTCAAACTCTACAGGAGCATTTAACGGTTATTCCAAAACTTGCAATGGGAGTATTAGAATGCAGAGATCTGATGAAGCCTGAGGATATGGACAAGTTTATGAACACTATACTACGATCAGTAAGCAACCCCAGTATGTTAGAGAACGCATCGCGTGTATCCAAATGCTAACAGACATCCTAAAGCGAATTTCCAGAAGGGTCATCGCAGAGCAACATCTAGCACTAACGGAAACCTTCAACTCGCCATGGCACTTCCCAGACGCCAAACCCCTTGAAGCAGAGTTCGTAGGAGAAGTCTTTCTAAAGTGCAATGCTAAAGAAGTCGTCGAACGCATTGGAAAAGAGGTCCAAGCCCTAGCTGCAGCCGCATACGGAGCCTCCACTATTCTACCGGAAATAAAGCTTGAAGGGCACCTTGACGCGACGTTCCCCTACATCCTCTCGCACCTGGAGTATATAATCGGTGAGTTGCTACGGAACTCAATTCAAGCAATAGTAGAGAAGCAGGCTAGGGAAGGTAAGGCAGAGAGTAAGCCGCCACCTATTGAGGTCACGGTCTGCGAAGCGCCACAACATGTTATCATCCGGGTCTCAGACCAAGGAGGCGGTGTTCCACGGGATATCTTGCCCTACCTTTGGGCCTTTAGTAAAGGTCCACGCAGCCACCAACGTTTGGAGAATTTGCATCAGGTGCCTAAGATGGCCGCCACTTTACAGGAAGTACGCGTAGGCGAATTTCCTAAAGGCGTTATCACCACACCACACAGTCCTTTGCACGACAACTCGCTCTCTTCATTATCAAGCAGGCCACCCAATTTGAGGTTGGGTATGGGATTACCTTTGAGCAGGGTTTATGCAGAGTATTGGGCAGGAGGGTTGGAATTGCATAGTCTAGAGGGGTACGGCGTAGATGCGTTTTTGCAGATTTCAAAACTGGGGAATAAGAATGAGCAGTTGACAATGCGAGCTAGCATAGATGCAGTGTAGCAGTATATATAAGCATCAGACGATAACGAATCTGTAGCGTTAAATATATCTCATAGCCGTTCTTAGGTACTTCATATTTCGATGTTCACCTTCTTTTGTTTCAAAAATCGAGATACGACTAGTTTCTGCTGTTCATAAAACGTGAATTACATGGTAGCTAAAGCTATGGAAGAGTGAAGCTCATGACGAATGTAGAATTATGCCCTTCTGAAATGCATCATACCAGAAGGAAGAAGAACCTGTTTGCAACGACCTTTTTATCCTCCCTGAAGACTGCCAAATAGACTCCTGCAGCAAATGGATATCAAAGACAAGCTTAACGACGCCCGTGGCTGCGAGCAGCGCTGCTACCCTGCATCTGCTCGAGCTCCTGCTCCAAAGCCTTGATAGCGGCGTGGGTGCTCTCCAGATCCTTATTCAAACGATCACGCTCACTGATAAGCTTCTGCTCCCATTGTCTGAATCGGTGCTCCTCGATCTTCACCTGCTCTGTGAATCTCTTTCGCAAGCTCTCTTCCTCCTCCTTGAACTTGGGATTGTCGAGCTTTCGTGGTCTTGCTTCGCCGAATTTGCGAGTCTCCATTTGCTGAGCACGGTATGCTTCATAGTGGGCTTCTTCGGTGGTGTGGATAAGGTCGAGCATGTGTGTTCTAATCAAGATTGAGCGCAGTTTCTTAAAATCACAGTGATCCTCGTTCTCGACTTCAGCAACACCCCATGAGTATTGACGCCCCTTTACGATGCGGCCATCACTTGTCTTAACATCCTTCTCAGAACCGATGACGGCAAAGGGCATGGCTGCCATAAGGCTGCGTGCGTGTTGAGCGGCTTGCTCATCATCCTCCTCAACTGGTGGGGTATATATCTTGATACCCTGGGCTTCGATGACTGCGCGAATCTGAGTCTTATTAGCATCCTCAGTAAAATTATATATTCCTTCTACGCACTCTTTGCTTGTATTTGAGTAGATCAGCCGGGCTGAGAGTATCGGCCTTTGCAACTACTGGAATCAAATTGACTCTAGAGCTCAATCTCTTCATGACCTCAATATCCAATGGCTTCAAGGTGTGTCCAGTAGGTCTAATGAAGTACAAACAAGCATGAACACGGAGATCAATTTTATCGGTACGACGAGGTTGTTGCTCCTGCAGCATATACGACTCATGCTGATCATCTAAGAATTCGATAATGGGCATCCAGGAATCGCGGTTGTTTACATAGTCTCCAAAACCAGGGGTATCAATAACGGTGAGGCGGACTACAGCTGTATTAGCTATGGCCAAAGTTTTCCATCCAGCAATGCATACCTTTGAAGAACTTCTCCTCTAACTCCGCCTTTGTAATCTCAATCTCCACGGTCTTATCAACCTGCTTTGCGTGTCTTCGTTTATGGTCTGCATAATTCTTGATGGTGGTAGAGAAAAGGGTGTTAATAAAGGTCGTCTTTCCGAGTCCGGATTCACCAGCAACCTATATATGGTCAACATTTGTCCGTAGGCGCTCAGATACATGCACACCATGATAGTGAAAGCAGCTCCTCTCTTTGCGACAATCTTATGTCTCTGGTTTGGCAGGTTCGCAATCCCAATTGGGGACGCGCTCTCTGCAGCTGGTGGAGCCATTGTGAGGAGGTTGTTATGTGCTTTGTGTAGCTCTACTCTTGTGAATATATAGGTGTCTTTGCAATCTCGTGAATTGCTACCGATTGAAAATGTAAAGAGTTGAGAGAGAGCTTTGTTTAGTACTCAGTTTCTCAAATCTAAATTTCCCTTTCCCCTGAGACGACAATTCAGGTCTGGGGTTCTTGCCAAGTCTATGCTAGTCTCTTTTAGTATATGTGGATCCGGAATAACGTTGATTCAGAGCCGCTGATTGCGATAAGAAAAAAATATATAGCCAAGGCTGGAGGAGAACTGGTAATCGCGAGATGAACTTGCGACACTTCAATTGAAAGATGTATACCTCCCTGTGACAATTATCATGAAGACGGAATTCAAGGTACATACATCATTTACTAGTTCTGAAAGAACTTTGGACACCTCTAACATAAAGCTTAGTTTTCTAACCTGTTGGGGACCGTATATAGCCAAGGAAACCTGCTCTTCAGTCCTGATGGGACATGTTTGTTTTCTCCAGTCGGAAATCGTGTAACGATTTTTGATTTGGTAAAGTATGCTTGAGTAAGGCTCTTCCGAAAGTAAACGACTAAGGGAGTTTTAGTAACACATCTCATACACTGCCATTTGCGCATCGAAAAAATATAGCATGCTTAGGCCTCACTCCGCGGGGTAATCTACTTCTCTCAGTTGATGAAGATGGTCATGCTATATTGACGAACATACTAAAAAAGCTTCCTCTACACCATTTCCGATTTAAGGACAAAGTTTCGACTCTTGCATTTTCTCCTTCTGGCCGACATTTTGCTGTTGGGGTAGGCCGGCATATTGAGGTATGGCATACACCGTCAACGCCAGACCAGAATGTGGATGGAGAACTAGAGTTCGCCCCATTCGTGCGGCATAGAGTGTATACTGGTCATTATGATATCGTCTCGAGCTTGGAATGGTCGAGCGATTCACGATTCTTCTTGAGCGGAGCCAAGGATTTAACCGCCAAAATATGGAGCCTAGATCCAGAAGAGGGTTTTCAACCTACAACATTGGCAGGGCACAAAGACAGTGTCCTAGGAGCCTATTTCACCAAGGATCAAGAAAAGATATATACAATAAGCAAAGATGGGGCCGTTTTTCGTTGGGAGTACATGAAAAATCCGAATGCGCCAGAGCTAGACGAGAATGAGGAGATGGAAGACTTCGATAATGATACCCATATGCAGTGGAGGATAGCGGAAAGGCACTACTTCCTGCAAAGCAATGCAAAAGTGAAATGTGCAGCATACCATCCTGATACGAATATACTAGTGGCTGGCTTCTCGAATGGTGTGTTTGGTCTATACGACATGCCGGATTTCAACATGATTCACACCCTCAGTATATCACAGAACGATATTGATTTTGTAACGATTAACAAGACTGGTGAGTGGTTATCATTTGGCGCTTCGAAACTTGGGCAGCTGTTGGTTTGGGAATGGCAGTCCGAATCGTATGTTCTGAAACAGCAGGGGCATTTTGACTCTATGAACGCATTGGTATATACGCCTGACGGACAGCGAATCATCACGGTCGCTGATGACGGAAAGATCAAAGTATGGGATATAAAGTCGGGATTTTGCATAGTAACTTTCACGGAACATACAAGTGGAATCACAGCATGCGAGTTTACCAAAAAGGGTAATGTACTGTTCACGTCAAGTCTTGATGGCTCGATCAGAGCGTGGGACTTGGTCCGTTATAGGAATTTTCGCACATTCACAGCACCGACACGACTCTCGTTTTCATGTCTGGCGGTCGATCCCAGTGGTGAAGTAGTCTGTGCTGGATCTGTGGACTCCTTTGATATCCATACCTGGTCAGTCCAAAATGGACAATTACTCGATAGATTAGCAGGACATGAAGGCCCCGTGTCATCTCTGGCATTCGCTCCTGATGGAAGTGTTCTCTTGAGTGGAAGCTGGGATCACACAGTAAGGATATGGAACATTTTCGACAGGACGCAGACCAGCGAACCTCTCCAACTTCAGGCTGATGTCCTTGACCTTGCGCTTCGGCCAGACTCAAAACAGCTCGCAGTTTCGACGCTCGATGGGCAGTTGACATTCTGGTCTGTGTCTGATGCACAGCAACAGTCAGGAGTCGATGGTCGGAGAGATGTATCTGGTGGTCGCAAAATTACAGACCGGAGGACAGCCGCAAACGCTTCTGGGGCCAAGAGCTTTACTACCATCAGATACAGTGCGGACGGAAGTTGTGTCTTAGCAGGCGGCAACAGCAAATATATCTGTCTGTACTCCGTCTCCTCACTTGTGCTCCTCAAAAAGTTCACTGTCAGCATAAATCTATCATTGTCAGGAACGCAAGAGTTCCTGAACAGCAAGCTTTTGACCGAAGCCGGCCCAGAAGGCATGTTCGATGATCGAGGCGAGGCTTCGGATCTAGAAGACCGTCTGGACAACTTATTACCTGGTTCAAAGCGAGGCGGTGATCCATCTATCCGAAAACGAGTCCCAGAAGTACGAGTAACAAGCGTAGCATTCTCACCAACTGGAAGATCGTTCTGCGCTGCATCGACAGAAGGACTATTAATATACAGCTTAGACACAACGCTAGCATTCGATCCGGTCGATCTCGACATAGAAATCACTCCAGCATCCACGCTCCAAGTTCTAGAACAAGAGCGAGATTACCTCAAAGCTCTCGTGATGGCATTTCGACTCAACGAAGCGTCTTTGCTCCGCCGCATTTTTGAGGGCATTCCGCATGGAAACATAAGTCTTGTCGTCTCCGGCCTTCCAGTCGTCTATCTCCCTCGCCTACTTCGATTCGTAGCCATCCAAGCCGAGTCTTCACCACACCTAGAGTTCTGCCTCTTGTGGATAAAAGCCATTCTCGAGTCGCATGGGACATGGGTCAGTGAGAACAGAGGAACAATGGAAGCTGAGCTTCGAACCGTAAATAGAGCTGTCACGAAGATCAAGGAGGAGTTGAGGAGGTTGGCTGAGGAGAATGTGTATACAATTGATTATTTGCTTGGGCAGCCTGCAACCGAAGAAACTGGTTTTCTGGATGGGCAAAAAACACTTGCTAATGGAGAGGCGAAAATTGTGGATATTGATATGGACAAAGATGATGAGGATGGATGGATCGGATTAGAGGACTAATTAATGATCATCTTCCTATTCTGGTTCCCGCAATCTGCTAACGGTGATGATAAATACCCATCTTTGGCGTAGATTGATGCAAAAAGCTCTCTTATCGCGTGTAGATGCTTGTAGCCACGCTCGGAATACGCAGCACAATTACGGACTCGATCCTTGCATATTACTGGTAGATATACTCTTCGTGACCACACCCCAAGACATTCATAACCTGGGGTAGTGTAAGGTGGTGGTGAACAACCATGGCTAGCATCATAGTCTTATGCTTATACAGGAGAATCTGCCCTATAGGGTTAGGGTTAGGTTTGGAACTGGGTTAACTTTTATTACACTGTGGAAAGAACTACCAGGGATTTCACTTCCAAAACTAAAGAGTAAAAGAATATGCATACATATATCCATATAGTACTGTTTCAGAAACCACCATTGTTCAAATAAATACTTCTCCCATGATAGCACAGTCCAATAAAGCAACTATAGCTTGCCCTTCCTTGGCCTGTCCCCAATACCCCTCCATGCCTCCTCAAACCCTGCGCTCCTAACCCACTTCGCACCACTATCCTCCACGCTATCAACTATCATATTGCCTACTTTCTCCCACATAGAACCCTTGATTCTCGCCCACTCTTCCGCATCATAGTTCCCATCACTCATCATTTTCTCAGCGAAAGCCACTGTACGAGCTAGCTTAATTGCATGCCCGTCGTCGTTGAATTCGAAGAGCCGGTTGAACAGCCCGGGCCATTCTGCGTCTCCTGCTTCAAGCAGTTTAGGTACATATGTGGCTACTTCTTCAGGATGGAGAGCAGGAGAACGACGGGATGCGTAGAGTGCGAGGTCCATCTATCTCAGATCAGTTCCTGGATTTGAAAGAGGCTATTTCGTGTCCTCGTTATGTGGAAGATTAGATTAGGAGGGGATTTCATGGGAAGGATAACTCACGTATACCTTGAACTTCAAAAGGCGAGTTTTAGATTCATTTGAAAGCCAAGATTGCGTGTTGAAGGTTGGGAAAAAGATACTGCAGTTCACACAATGCATGAGAAAGAAGTCGAATTTGACCTTTTCCACCCCATGTTAGCTTATGTCCTCTAAATGAAAGGAGGGAATAGATTGTAACATGCCTGTTTTGGCGGCCTCTGCGCACTTGCAGTGAACCAAATACTGCTTGCAATCATCTCCGCTGTCTTCTTCTCCAGTTCCCCTTCTTCAACTGTCCACTGCTTCGCATACCCAATCATTTCATCCGGCGCTCTTTTCAAGATCCCATCGCGGACTTTATTTCCATCGTCCCACTCCACTGCACTCGTCAATTTCTTGTCTGCACGAATTTCGTCGATGAGGTTGGGAACAGTCTTCGAATTTGGGGAAACGAAGGCAGTGGCAGCTTCAACCGCGTGGAGGTAGAGAGAGACCCAATTATCATGCACCGCTGCCTGGGCGAGGGCTTCGGCAATGATGGCGGGCTGCTTGAATTCGACGCCGAATCCGAGGTGGATTAAGGGATGAAGAAAACATTTTTTATTTTGTCAGTATATATAATGCTAGAGTACGTCAAGGAGGCATACCAGCAAACAGTCTCGTCAACAGATCTTCCGCTTGCTCACTGCGGGAGAAGAGATATTCATTCAACACATTCTCCCAACCTTTCCTGTCCATCTCATTCTGCCAGAAAACGAGAAAATCTGGGTAGTGTTTTCCCTTCCCAAGATATTTCTTGTATAGTTCCGGCTTGCTCATCTCCTCAACGACTTTCTCATTTGCCGGGTCGAGCTTGCGTTGGTAAGAGACATTGTCCCTATAGCCTTTCTCGATGGCTGATGCTGGGGCACCGACGCCGTAAAGACTCAGGACATGATGGACGATGTGGTTGTGGAAGCCACTGTTGTTAAATAACACGTGATGGTTCTGTTTATATCAGGGAATAAAGGTTAAAATGATCTAGAAACGTACAGTATGGTTGTCTTGGAGAAGCTCAGAGGTCTTTGCTGCCGTCTCCGTGGATTGAGGTTTGACCTTGAAGATGCCAATATCCTTAACGTCCAGATGGATCTTCGTACTATAAGTCTTGTTAGTATAATAATCGTAGACGTGCATTATATATGATACTCTACTTACGGAGTTGCCATTCTAGTAGATTCTGCAGGGGTATCTCGCCACTTTTGGAAGCTTGACACTGTCGCTAGCGACTTTCTTTGGAATAATGGTCTAAGATGTGATAGCTTCTCATTCCTCGAACTACGACTGCGAGTTCTTAAAATCATGAGCATAATATATAGCGCAAATATCGCCCGACTTTTCTACTTTGATATATTTGAAGGAAGAGCGTGATTGGATGACGTAGGGCACACAGGATTGTTTCCCCGCATTGCCAACAGACCAGTTGGAATGTCTCACTAAAAAGATCAATTCGACCCTTCGGTGCTGACCCAGAGCATTCTACTGGGCGAAAGAAAGTATATAGACGAGATTATTACCAATATCAACTGAAAAAAGTGCTGACACAGAGTCGTAGTCCGGAGGAGCCGCTTGTCAGATATACAAAAAAAAATCTGGACCACGGCTTACCAAGCAGAAAGAGCACATGCTCAGTAGCGCATGTACAGAATTGAGGGATCAAACAAAGCACGATTGGGAATCAAGAGGAGTCGTCTAGACTTCCATACACTAACAACTATAGAACGATTCTGTTCAACTAACCTAGAACAGATTCGATGTAGCAAAGAGACACAAGCGTTGGCGTACCCCCTCATTCGTCCACGCGCAGGAGGGCAAAGCCAGCATTCGTTGATTTGTTGCACATCTGCGGCACATGCAATTGCTCGAATAGCATGTCGTATTCTCATCTTTGGGAAAATGCAGATGATAGATATCTCGGGGGGTAATCCAAGGACTCTGCTTGTTGGCCCCGTCCCGTATCCCGTCTGCCCCAGCCACATCGGCAAGTGGGGTCCTTCTTGGCACTGACAGGAGGCTAAGCTCCTATTGGCCGCCAGACGGTTTATCATACAACGTCATTCGAGTTGACCTAGATCCAAGAAACCCCCCCCCCCCCCCCCCTGGGTGAGCCTGTTGTCGAAACTTCTTCTTCGCCCCAATGTATAGTATTCGTGTTTCTTTTCCTTATATCTGTATTCTATAGATTATCCTCCAGCTGCATCACAATGGCAACTCTGCAGGATCAGGTGGCCGCCGGAAGCTCTATCCTGCTGCGTATAGCTACATATATCTTCTTGAGATGGATACCTGGACATGTCAGTAGTAGCCTCTCAGAGTGAAAGTATTACCAATTGACAATAACAAGCATTTCCCACCAATCGTCTGGACCTTAGCCGGAATATACTTACCATCCTTCATCGCGAGCTTCCTGACACAAGCGCAATACGAATTATTGGGAGGTGATATCGACGTTACAATCACGGAGAAGGAAGTCGAAGATAGCCCTCCCGATTTTTCTTCTACGGCAGCGCACTCTTACAGCCTACGCGGCGCAGACAAGCCAACACATACAGAAGAAGAGGTTGAGGTTGAGGAAACTGTTCTCTTGGAGGAGCGATCTGCGAAGCCATGGAGGACACTATTGACAGGCATGCCAAGCCCTACATCGTCTTTACTGTCTTTAACGACTCTCTTGATTAATCTGGGCCTTATTTTGGCTACCACTGACCTAGTATATCGCGCAAAAACGCTACATCCCAGCCATGACTTGTCTTTCGCGCGATTGGGCTATATTGGAACGTCAGAGGCAAGGCTGTTAGTAAGAGAACCACACCCTTCACAACTACCGATTGAAGTTTTCTACCGAGTGGTGACTCCTGGCGCTTTAAATGAAGACCCATTTTGGCAGCCTGCAGGTTCAATATCCTCCCTAGGCAATGACACAGACTTTACCGGAGTGGTCAATATTCCACTACCGAATTACCCAGATAGGCAATACCAATGGAAGACCTCCAATAATCATACAGGTTTCTTCACTGTTCCACCACGGCCAGGTGTGGTGCCAAAGAATGGCTTCACCTTTCTTACCACTAGTTGCATTAAGCCAAGGTTCCCATATAATCCACTTAAGCATGCTTTAAGCATTCCGGGTTTTCAACATTTAGCGAGGGTCATCAACACTATACCTCTAAGTGCACAGTTTATGCTATTTCTCGGAGACTTCATATACATAGATGTTCCAAGGCGATTTGGTACGACCACAGAAGACTATCGACGAGAATATCGTCAAGTCTACGCCTCTCCTGATTGGCCATCTGTTGGTCAGAACTTGAGCTGGATTCACGTTCTAGATGACCATGAAATAGCAAATGACTGGGACAAGAGTATAGAAGGTGTATATGACGCCGCTGTGGATCCGTGGCACCATTATCAAACGGCAGTAAACCCTCCACGATCCCGCCAAGCGGGATCACTCCATGCAGTCCGCCAAAATGCTACTTACTTTGAGTTTACACAAGGTCCGGCGTCATTCTTCATGATGGATACGCGGACCTATCGTGATCCCTCTGGCTCGGTTTCGAGGAATGCTCTTCATACAAACAATACCTCGAAATCCATGCTTGGCGCGGAACAGCTCGCTGACCTTGTAGCATTCTTGAAACGCCCAGAACCCAAAGGCGTTAAGTGGAAGATTATCGCCTCCAGCATTCCGTTCACCAAGAACTGGCGAGTCAATAGTCTTGACACATGGGCTGGATATCTTGGCGAGCGGCAGACAATCCTTGAGGCAATGTGGGATGTTGGTGCGCGTGGTGGCGTTGGTGTTGTTGTTCTGTCAGGCGATAGGCATGAATTTGCTGCCACCGCATTTCCGCCACCTGTTGGGAGTAGATGGCCTGTCAGCGCGACAGTGAATGAGTTCTCAACAAGCCCATTGAGCCAGTTCTACTTGCCTGTGCCAACATATAAGCAGACTGATGACGAGGATGTCATGGTAAAGTAAGCTTTATCACTGTAAAATGATAAGCAGGTGGGAAACTTATTTCTCTGCAGATATATACCAAAAGGCAACTCAAAGGTTGGCGCCATCACCATTGAAGATGCAGCAAGCGATCAGAGCATTCTAAAATTTAGGTTGTACGTTGACGGTGTCGAAACATGGTCGTCCATAATACTGTCCCCACCTGTCGGTACTGGGAGCCGAAGGAGCAAGGATGCTCTTTGGGGCTAGGCTCAGGTTCTATCAGCGAGGCGTTATTTGGCGTCGCTTATTATAGGATAGGACGGAATAGAGCCTAAATTTGCTTAGATGGTGGGTAATAGCATGTCTTTCTCTTGAATATCTATATCTGCATTTGCATTTGTTCTGCTTCTGTCGGTATCCTCTGGTAATATTGATTGATATGTGCTTTATGGAATCTCTATTGCTCATGTCACTACACTTCAGCCTGGTCATTGACGCATCATGTAGTACAACCTTGGAAGGCTCGTGACCTAAGAGCGTCGTGTCAGTTGCGCAGTCGATCGGAATTTTTTAGAGTTCTCTATATCCAATTGTTTTACATTCACCAACGTGAGTATCACTGCTACTGACTAGCCTATTCTAGGCAAAACACGTTTAATACTATATTTACTTGGCAAAAACTCTGGCAATAGGTGAGTCTTCAAACCTTAGATTTCTACATTTCAAAAGACATAACTTTTTCTAATTGTCTTATTCTCTCTTCCATCAATCTCAAAAATTGTATCCTTCACCACGACATGGATATCCAGCCAACTGAGAGATACTTGGCACCAGTTCTTAGCGATATAGTCTTAGGGCTATTCTAACTATTTCCTCTGCTCCCTCCATGATTTACTCCATTTTAACTTATGCATACATTTCAGTCTTCAGTCTTCGAGCGCCAGCCGCACCATTCCTTTATGGGCTCATATACTCTATCATAGATACAAACAATAACTCCTATTACACGTAGCAATTACATTATCCCTAGCCATTTAAAGTGGCGAGGGTGTCTTTGATTAGGGGCTTGTGTTACTACACAAATCGCTTCGCTATGTCCATGTGCTATGGCCGCAGCGCCTTTCTTAGACGCAGATTTCCATCCGTATCTAGTCCTTGCATTCTGCCTTACGATTTCAACCATTGTATTAAAACGGGTTGACAGGAAAATCGTGATCGCCACCAAGACTCAAAGTTAACGTATTTTATTGCCAGGACAGGTAACCTTTTGGCAGTCTACCAACCTTTGAAACATTTTGATCCACAACATAAGCTTTCTTGAGGAAAGCAACGCTTGATACAGCAGATGTATTAAGCCTGATTCTTTCTTGCCATGATATCAAGATCTTTCACCTCTCCAATATGGACGCTAATTGTTGCAGAAGTATACGGTCCAAGTCTGAATAGTAATTTTGCTGAATGATCCGTAGGTAGATAGGTTGATACATGTAATCCTATTGGAGCGGTATTTGACGGCTGAACTATTCAGTACACCTCCCCAACACACACTTCCCTAAGACAGAATACATTAACCTTATAAACACAACCTGGCATGCTCCCATCTGAAACAGAAGTTTAATACCGTAGTAACTGGTGGCGCATGCGGGTATCCGTTCGTCGAGCTCGTGTTCATAATTTATGCTAGCACGGGACCTCGTCCCTATACCCTAGCTGTTGCACTCTGTTGTAAGTGCATGGTCAACACTTTTGCAAGCACAATTGTGCTTGTAAATTTTCCAATGCCGCTCTTTCCTCGTCTGACCATTACTCCTTTGAGGCAAATTTCTCATCGGGCAGTCGCACTGGGCACAGTCTTTATTTCCTGTTGCGTCAGCTTCTTATATTTAGCGAGCGATTCTCATCACAGGTCTAGTAAGCTAATATCTGTAAGAAGATTCTTTGGGATTTGTCGACCCGCCATCCTCTCAATGACCCCAGTTGTTCTCTGGTGTTCACATTCCGCTCGCGTTCCGCACATATTTTGGAGAGAGATGGCACTAGTGTGATGTTTGCTCTTTGTGTAATGGTCTTCTCTGTTTCAACTTAGGGTACTTCTGGTTTACCATTCCCAGGTTTCTCTTCTTACGTGTTGAAATTTGAAGTTCTTGAGTTATTCACAGTCTACGTTAATCTAGGTACAATAACTAGTAGCCAATCTCACCAAGATCCGCTTTCCTGCTTCTTTCCTCTTTTTTCATCCGAATATTGAACAATAAAATGCTTTGCATTTAGAATGATGAAAGCCCTTGAATACAAACTCCTTGCAGTAATTAAGGCAGACTAGGCAAGCGCATTATGGTTTCCAGTGAGAGGAAAGGCTTATCTCACCTTTTTCCTTCAATAGATGCCTCAATCTAAGGTAATGATTTAGCGGATTCAGCTTTCAGTCTTCTTGAGCGAAATGCGTGGCTTTCTAATGTATTTCTAGAAGACATATCAAATAAGGCAGCCTCGGCCTTTTGCTCTACTGTCTACCATTCTTAAATTAATACTGCTCGTAGCTGCAGGTTCTCTCTACATCGCTTCGTGTTGCAGATCTATAAAACAGAGAGACAAGAAACTTGCGCTCTGCTTGTACTTGATACTTTCAAGGTGATTCAAGTTGATAAGCGGGAACTTGTCCAGCTTGGTGCAGCGCCTGATCGCAAGGCCTGGTATTCCAGATTTGCTACCGCTTTTGATTTCGCTTCTTATTTTAGCGGTCACAAACTTGTTATTGCCTTCTTGCCTGATCGCTTCCTGAATGAATCAGCACCAGTCAGGGTAAAGGACAGAGAAAGCCTTGTTATGCGGGCCTTCGCCGATTTCTCTCCCTATCTCATACATCACGACTTCCCATATATTCACGCGAACAATTTTGAGCCTGCCCTCACACATAAAACCAGCGTCATCAGACAAAAGCAGGAGATTTTTCAAGAACAAAACTCTCTTCGGTTTGCTTTCTCAACCAGTAGTCATCTCCAATCCATCTTGAACTTATATTCACTATATTTATTATATACATATCTCTAACCATAGTGACATAGGAGGGACCAGGTTTTGGATATACTCGACAAACTCACAACTTTCATCTCAAAGGGCTCCCAGTATGGAGGCTTACAAAGACAGCCCGATATTTTTTTCAACACCGACCATCGAGAATATGGATGTAGCCACTGTAGGTGGAGCAGTCAAGGCACTTGAGGTTGGTTCAGCAAATTCGTCAAAGACGGGATCTACTCGCAAGGACAAGCGCTCCAAGAAGACTGAACGCCAAGTAAAGACTACCACATCTAAGGTTGAGGAGGCTCACGAGGCCGACAGCAATAAAAATCTAGATAAGAAATCGACGGGATTGAATTTGCGATCTCCATTGGGAACGGCTTCTGCTCAGACAGATGGCAAGAAGGCTACTATAGGCGCCCAGGCTACACTAAATCAACTCCATTTCAAGTCATACCGCACCGGCACTCTCATGACCAACAATTTTGTTCCAACTGGCCAATATGCCCAGCCTTCTGAACCATCACCAACTACGAAGTCTTCTACGCTTTCTGCTACCTCTGCAGTTTTTGTCCCCCAGAAGAAGCTACCTGAAGGTGGCGGAGCTTATCTTGAGTCACCTGTGGCCTCTGGTTCAAGCTCTCCACAAATCGCACTTGCCAAGTTAAAGTCGTTAATCAAGACTATGCCACCGCCAGTTTCAAATTATAATGGCTCCACTTTCTCTCGTGGTCCTACACCTGTCACGCAAGGTCCAGTCTATGTCCATGAAACTCTAGCTGAGCAGGTGCAGCTTATTCAAGGCCCTACTGAGCGTCGTTATCTGGCTCGTGCTGATCCATTTAAAAAGGATATACTAATCACGGTTGACTCTATTGTTCACAACATCGAACGAGTCATGGAGATAATCACAGTTGACGGACTTGTGGATCGTATAGCTACTGATGAGTTTGAAGTCGGCAAGTACAATGTCATCGACGCACTCCACAGGATGAGCGAGGCTGAGAAAGAGGACTTTTGGTTCAAGAACTGGATTGAAATCACTCTTGACTTTGAAGACAGCGTCGGGACAATTGATAGTACAAACGACAAGGGTGAACCTGTAACGAAGGTCAAGAAGAGCGTGGTTGATTCATTACTGAAATTTGATCAAGGTACAGGAATGCGGAAGTATGCCAAGAGCATTTTTATTAGCATAAAATGCCCTCTTCAACCCAAGCAAGATGTTACCGTTCGAGCTCTTACCCAGGCGCAGCAACGTTGCCCTGAGTTCAGAGAGATTGTCGATATCGTTACTGAGATCAACAAGTTCGAGATGCTTACTAAGATCGAGTGCATCCTCATGAACAAGTCCGGCAATCGCTCTCCTCTTACCTTCGAGCAGCTCAACTACGCTATTCCTTTCTACGATTGCGTTTATGAGGACTGGTCTCTGATGTGGCAAACCGAGTTCATGACTTACCCCGAGGCTGTATCTGCTTGGCCAATTTCTTACTTGGACCGTGAGATGCACAAGGTACATCAAGCTCGGGAGCGTGACTTTCAGATGGCCAGACGTGCTCACATTCGAGGTAGCGAGGAATCTTCAGCGTTCCAGTCTCAACTTGAGACAGTCAGTCAATACACCAAAAATGATCCTCGTGGTCATACTTATGAGCATCGCCTTGAGGCGGAGGATGAGCCTATTCGCCCTTTGTCGTACTATCATCACCCATAAGCAGCTCTCGATTGCTATCTTCATTAGTGAAAAGCCCAAGATCTTCTCTATCTGCTTTCTTTTTTGTTGGCGACCTCGGCCTTTGAGAAATATTTTTGAGAGGTCTTTCTAGGCTCTCATCCAGCCATGGAGAGCATTCAGAGCAGATTCATTTGCCTCGCACAGTACTGATAATTCTAGCAATGAGTATCGATGACAGTAACCTTCATCGTTACCTTTCGTAAGTGGCTTATTCGAGTAAGTGATCTCTTAGTACAGTTTATTACATATCAAAAATACTGACATTGAAGTAGAAGTACAGGAAACAAGAGATTGAGAATATGTTGGTGAATTTCAATCGAAACCATGTCTCACACCCCCAGAATTGGCATACAAAACATCATTTTATCGAATGATTCTCGACAACTTGCTTTTTCCGGCTTCCACTTCCCTCTTCTCATAGCATTGCTGCATAAACATCCGAGATAAGTTCTCGGGCTGGATTTATAGGCGTGTAATAAGGAGAAGACTATTTATATAGTAGTTAAACTGGCGTTGTTTCTTTTACTTTCAAAACACACGTTCTTGATTCTTGGAGGTGGAGTTGTGGGTGGAATTAAGATTGTTTCCTCTTCTAGATTTGCATTATTTTGACTCATGCAATGTGAAAATATTGTAATTTTGGTGATTTTAATTCAATTTCGTAGATAATTTATGCACAGTGAATGTTTCACTAATTGTTAGACATCGGTGAGCGATGGTTTTGTAACAGTATCATTCGGAGAACCAGCTTCAGGACACAAAACTCGCTCATTTTCCAAGCCCTTTAGATGTAGTCTTCACTTTTGAAGATAACTAAGGTGACCTTTCTTTACGGATGCATACGCACGTCATGTTTTGGTAAACAAAAATCTGTGCATTTCCAGGTTTATTGAATGCATTGTTCCCTATTGAACACTCGAGAAGTGCTATTGTGTGACGCATGCATCTTTGAAAAATGGCTTTGGTGATTCGTCTCAAGTGAGAATCTATTCATTCTGAATGTCGGACATCGAGGGGAAAGTTTATTGTTAAGTAGCTTGAAAATGGACATCCACTTTTTGGGGGAGTATGTGGCAGTTTCTCCATGTAGCAGTTCTTGCCGGGCGTCAAGCAACTGAATTTGCGCACCAATTGATTGATATTCAGGACAAGTGCCAGCTTGGATATTAATATGAGGCATGTGGGAAGCGAGAATGCCAAGGCAGCCCCTCAGCGGCCTTGCTGGCGCTGGTGGTTGGGTAACGTGATGTTTATCTCTGGTATGGCGGTTGCCCAAGTGAATTATTTATGAATGCGTGACTAGATGGCCTCTGCCCGAAAATTTCAAGGCAGGTGACCGGTGAAGAAGACGGGGCACCGATAATGGGTTCCAGACTTTCAAAGCGAGAGATCCACGCTTGAAGGTGAGTGCATAGATAATTTAGCAATAATCATGCCCTTTGGTCGAATTTTGATGATCTTAATTCTTTGGTTTGAATTGGGACTTCTGGTTCCATTTAATTGTATTGGCTATAAAGGAAAACAGAGATAAAAATAACAGCAAATACCAGAGATACCACCTAAAAGTCGATTAATATCACACATACCACCTTTTTTGTCTTGGCAAACTATAAAAACGTAATAATGCAACAAATATAATAATTAGAAGTGGACAACTGTAGTTTTCAGTAAGTTATAATTTACTTTAATATTACTATAATTAAACAATTATTTAGTGTAAAATTGTAACTGTTATTTTAATATAAAAATTTAATATATAAACTTTATTTAATGAGCTATTAATACACTTATCTATAATAAATTTTGACTTATTATAACAAAAGCCAAAAAAAAGTATAAAAAAATAAATATTTTCGCTTTAAAAAAGTGAGTTATAAAACCTGTACTCTAAAAAGGTGGTATCTCTGATAGAGTGATACAAAAAAGGTGGTATCTCTGATAGAGTGATACAAAAAAGGTGGTATCTCTGATAGAGTGATACAAAAAAGGTGGTATCTCTGATAGAGTGATACAAAAAAGGTGGTATGTGTGATATTAATCAACTTTTAGGTGGTACCTCTGATATTTGCCGTAAAAATAATGTTAATTATTTATAGTTAGATACAACATGGTAGGTAATTATTAACATCTTCTTTCTGTCACAGAATTTGGAAATTTACTCCACATATAGTGGAACGGAAGTACCATTCAATCAAAGTCACTTACAACATAATGATCAATCAAGCTTTTGCTAAGAAGCATGAATGAGCATTAGAAGGAATACGTATTTACTTGCCACCAATACAAACTTCTGCTGTCAGCAGATTGAGCTTGTCACGGGAATGACCAGGGATGATGAATACAAGATAAAGCAGCACATTTTTCACCGCGTAATAAAACACGACGATATACACTTTACGAAGAAAGCTTTGGCACTCTAGGAGCAGAAGAATACACTAGATACCGAGTTGCAGAAAGAGCCGAACAGCAAGACCTTCAGGAGTTTAGTGATGACAAAAGAAAAGATGCCGAAGAAGAAAAATAAACCCTGGGACGAAGGAAGAGGGGGAAAGCAACTCCCAGAAGCGTGGTGGTGAAGCGGCAAAGGACAAGGAAAAGTGGCGCATGTGGGAAAAGAACGGTTGAAGAGCCGTTGTGAAAAGCTACAGCAATATCAAGTGGCAATGGAGTTTGTGACGGGGATGGTGAGGAATCCTTCGACCCCGATGCAATAGTTAATTAAGGTAATGCGAATATTTGGTAGGAGAAGGACAACTTGCCTCGTGACAAGTGGGCCTGGCTTGTGACGGTCGGTCCTTCCGGTTTTGCTCTCGTCTTTGATTCCTGTCCTCCCCAAATTCAGTTTCCTTCTTCAAACTCGAAATGCCAATCGAACATCTCATCATCTCCTCAAGATGTCTTCCATCATTGGCGCCCCAAAGACTCAAAACATCCCTGGTCTACTCTGCGCGTAGGTTGATCCATATCACGAACTGCATCACGCATTTTGACATATTCATAGGCTGTATCGAAGCGGCGAATATAGTGATTTGGCTATCAAGGGTAGCATGGGCAAGGTGTGGAAGGTGCACCGTGCCATCGTCTGTCCACAAGCAAGGCCTCTAGCTATCAACATCGATTATCAATGCAATGTGAGATATTGAGATCGACCTCTAAGCAAGGCCTTCCAATCAAAGGCGAGATCTTGCTTATGAGACATACCCTATTGTAATATCTATGCTAAGTACTGCATAGGACGAGAAGATGGCGGAAATTGATTTGAGCGAGCATGACTCATCCACGCTAGAACGCTTCATAACCTTTTTGTACACCGGAAATTTTGATGAAAATGCATCGAAAGGATACATCTCCTCAACAACTCTGTCATCAACAACTGGTAGCGAAACTCTAGGAGGGGTGTCTTCAAGCTCGGCGCTATCTCAGTCAGTCAGCACCAATGTTATGTCGGATGGTACAGAGGTAGATACGAAACCATCTTTAACTCCGAACTCAATTTTGAAGGCGCCACCAGTGTCAACATCATTTGGTGTGACTTCCCTACCCTCCCCAAGTACCGATTCCCCAGCCTTCAGTGTCCCAACCAACCAGAATACTGAAGGGCCAAGCGTCCTCTTCTCAATGTTCTCCTCAGGTAACGCATTCGGTATTCCAAATTCTTCAGGCAACAACATTCTCCTGCCAGCGAATTCTGCTTTGAAACCAGTATTTGGGAGTTCAAGATCCCCTGGAAGATTTGGCAACGGCTCAGTCGCCTTGAGTCTCATAAATAATGGCATTGGCAATACGACAAATTCTGTTCCCTCCGGCGCTGGCTATAACTTTCCCCAAATTTCTTTCAATGCGCAACCGCTCGTTGTCATCACCAAGGTCTACGCCATGGCCGAGAAGTATGATGTCCAACCTTTGAAGCATGTTGCAGCACAGAAATATGCTAAGATTTTGCCAAACGCATTGATGACCTCTCAATTTATTGAAAGTCTGAGAATCATGTACGAGGATAACTCAAGCGCTAAGGTTAATGATATTCTGAGACTTGAAGCTAGTAAGTATTCATTGCCTTTATATTAGATGGATGTCTCTCGCCCTTCTGACGATCTCCAATGAGCCGGGACGATGAGAAGTGTCAAATTCTCACCAAGGTACTTAACTGACTACCGTCTTAGGCAAATTTGCAGGTCGCCACGCAAAACAGCTGATGGCGAAGCAAGAATTTGTCAGCCTTTGCCGTCAAAAGGGAGACCTAGCTACCGATGTACTCAGAGGTATGCTAGCAGCAATAGAGGAGAAGGCTGAACCAAAACCGGGTCTAATCAAGCTATGCCCAAAAGATCCTACCCACACTATTATCCCATCTACACCTTTCTGCGGACTCAGTAGTGAGAAATGTAGAGACTGCAACACCTTTCTTTCTTGAAGGATATTGGGAAATTATTGAGATAGTGGGGTGCTAATAGATCGAGTATTATGGTATGATATGTGGGAGTCAACTCCCCTGCTCTCTAATGTTTCATGAAGTCTGAATACTGGCATCATTGCGAAGCACGCGAACAAAAAAAGCAACTCCGTCGGTCTAGTGCGTTTTTTAGGTTTCTAGAGCCACATTGATAGGGTTGCACCTATAAACCAAACTCAGAATGTGCATTTCTCTACCTTTTTCATCAGCTTTGCAAATGTATCGTCACCGTACAATGTAAATAATTTATCGCGCTTTGCTGGTGACGCCACCTCGATCCATTTCACCAGGCCAGCATCCTTGAAATCAAGATAATCCGCTGTAGGTAGTCAGTGAGCTGTTACCAGCGTCTTCGTAAGTCTAGCAAACTCAGCCAATAGAGAGATACTCACGTTCCCCCGACCCATCATCATCCTTCATCCTCCTTTGCAAATTCGCCCAATTATTCTTAATAGCCTGTAACACAGCCTCCTCGCCACCGCCTTTCACCTCCAAAACATCCTTAAGCTCAACTCCCAAAAACTCCTCTCTTGTCCTCTTGAAAAACTCCTTCGACCCATCACTGGGATCAAGCGCATTCTGGTAAACATCATACATAATCCATCTCAGGAGGCTGCGGACGAGAAACCTCTGCTCTTCCTCATGCTTCGCTACATTCTCCAGGCCTCTGAGGTCCTTGAAGCCATCTTTCTCGGTGAACCGCTCGTTTAGGAGCAGGGCTATTGGAGTGCTGTCGTTGATGGCCGCGTAGGGCGGAGCCAGGATCTCGACGATGGGCACGGTGGCATCGAGCCCTTCCATGGATGGGAAGAGTGACTCGCAGGTGGGTTCTATGGCTGGGTAGGAGAGCTTAGTCACGCTGTAGGGGATGCCTTTGTAGTTGAGCGCGTAGCGAATGCTCCAGCACGATGGGGACCAGGGTTTTGGGCCTGAGAGCTCGTAGAAACGGACTAGCGGCTCTTGGGTTGCCATTTTTGTGGTCTGTTGGTATCTGTGCGAAAAGTTTATATCTGGGGATGGTGGAAGAATTGCCATATATGTGCTTGACATGGCAGCCTAATTGGCGGTCAAACCTTTGCCGCATGATGTTTTCTGCGATTCGAACTATGGTCACGTGCAGAACATGGCCGGTTTAACAATTGTATTTGTATGCTTGAATAGAAGGAGAGTTAGTATTGGACTTTTATATGAGGCAAACTTGAGCTGGTGTTGCTCTGGCGAGATTAGACTGTGTCGCTATTCATGGAATAACAAGAGCGCGGGACCTTCTGTCTATGTGAATAATTGACAACCATTCGAAGATGTGATGAATCAATCTTTATGATCATTTATCCTGCTACAGGTTTCAAAATAAAATTCTATAACCACCGCCTTTCAAGAGAGCCCGCGGCTTGACTCTCTTTCCAATTCTGTCAATGCTTCTAACTAAACATAATTTCCCTTACACACTTGAAGGAGCTCGTCACGGCTCGGTGCTAAGAAACAAAAAGTCCCTCTCACTTCCGTCTTGCGAAATGACGTGAACGCTTGGATTACTCAAAGTCTATGGAAAAGAAACCTTCCAGAGTATGATATGAGTTACTAAGGGATAGTTGAAACAGAGCCAGGAGCTTGTTTTCACTGCCCAAAGCGGGATTGTTTTTGCTGTTTTTCAGGTTTCTGTAACTGCTAGTGAAGTTATCTTGCGTACCTGGAAGGCTCCTTGTTATGAGGCTTATGGTATTACGCAAATGGTAGTGAGCTCTCTAGGTTGAACTACCAAGGTCCTAATTCAAGACCAAGCTTTTAGAGATCTTAGTGGCGAAGGAGAGAAATAAATGACGATCTGTGATGTAACAAAAGGAACACCATATTTTAATTCAGAAACCTGGATATCTTCCAGCTGTGTTTGTTATTCTATTGAAATCAGGGGCTAAGCGAGGGCTTGGCAGACCTGCTCTAAGCATAAGCAGCGGCTCTACGGTCTCTTTCGCCTCCCCTTAACTTATATCTTTCTATTTTGTTCATTTATCGGCTTCTGGTATTTTTTGTGAACCTAATTTTGGGCAGGCCTCATTGACCTCAAGAAAATATATGTCGGAGCAGGCAGTCAGATGAAAGCGCTATTGATCAAGCAATTCGTGCTGGATTACATGCAACATCGCTACCAAGACTGGTCGCCTTGGAACAAGCATTCTTCCATATTCCAGAAGCATGGTCTCCGAATTTTGCTGTCTGGTAACGCCGATCTGGATGGAACGAGACGCGTGGAAGCGGTAGTTGATCGTCGACCACATCATGGCTTCGGTCCTTTTTCTGAGCAGCAAGGTTTGGATGCTGCGCTAGATATGCGATACAACAGTAGTGCGACAGGTGGGAATTTACATTCGTTCAGTTCAAAACTATCAAGCCCAATTCGCATTGTCCTAGCTGGAATGCCTGACTAAGGTGTATTGACTCGAAAAGCCTTGATACTTTGTGACTCGGTCTAGCAGATAAGGATTGAATGACTAAGAGTGACTAAATCTCAGCGATAGTCTTGCTTAAATGTCGCTAACTTTGATACATCAAGAACGTATAGTGGAGATGGCCACGAGACATCTAGCCCTGTGTATATGAAAGCTAGTCAATCATTCTACCGCATTTAACATCAACCAAAGCTGGAATAGTGCCGTCACATTGAAAATTTTTTGGCGGGCCATGGAGATGATTAATCTAAGCAAGACCGAAGTAAGATAGCACAAAAAAGATCTACCACGACAACAAGGAAATGGCCGAGGACGGCCTGCCACTGAAGTGGTATCTGAGCAATCCAACACACCATCAACCCGTACTGACTTAAACTAGCTAGAAAAAGAGGTTGGACCCTTTGGAAAGAACAGCGAAGAGGTTGTCGAGAGGAGGCAACACTTGCCGGGGGGGAGGGGGGAGGAGGATGGGGATCAATTGACAATTGGTCAAAAATTATAGATTTTAGGCTTCATCCTGCTGCCACGTGCTGCTGCTATGTAAATCATTGAAGAGGCCAGGATCGCTTTTGGTGAACGATACTTTGCATTAGGCATGGTGGCATTTGGAGTAGATGTCACTCTGTAGGGCGTCTTAGTGAAAACACGTGCAGGAGAGTATTTTTGAGCCAGGGGCACGTCTTGGAAGACCATCGTCATGTGGCCAAGCGGAACCGGTTAAATGAATAATTGGGATTCGACCCAAAATATTGCATATTTGTTGTTCGTTGACGGCCGTTCTTCGGTGTCGTCGAATTATTCAGTCTTATATGAGGTTTTCAATTGGTGGGTATCATTCTTGCCAGTCCACCACAGTCAGTATGCGCAATGCATAATTGATATAGTTCGTGATCTTCGGTATGGAGCGAACATAGGATATTCTGGGGCTCTGGGGCTCCGGCCATCTATGCTCGAAATGGCTAGAGCCCGTTCCCATGCCGCCTCCCCAGCATATGCGAAATGTAAAATGTGGAGAAGTTTGGCATTTTCAGTGGAATTCTCTTTCTGTTCTTTTCCCCGCAACAGGGACCGAATCTGCCGATTAAAGATCAGGTCGGTTGAAACTGGTAAGTCTTTGAGCTGGAATCTCCGTCCCATCTCCAAAATCCCATCAACACGAGGATTCTATCCCCTGTCTTGGTACAACTGGTCGGGCGCTTCAACTTCTTTCATAACGACCACCCAGTGTATTTTCACGGCCACCGGAAGTATGTCGGGCATACACATTACTTCGTCCGCAATGTGGCCGACGGGACAGCTGCTTTGCGAAGCTTCGTGAGTGCAATCGGAGTATTGCGATGGCTACAAAGATGTTGATGTACTCTTGAATTTTGGATTTCAGATGACCTTCTCATCAAACGAATACATTAAGTTTTCATCCTTTGCTACAGCTAAGATGAAGGCTGTCAACTTAATTGTTGCTGTTGTATTTGGAACGCTTGTGAATGGCCATGGATATTTGACCATTCCATATTCTCGTACTCGACTTGGATTTGAGGTAAGAACGTATCTTTTAAAGTGACTATATGCTTACACAATCGACAGGCTGGTACAGACACGTGCCCTGAATGTACCATTAGAGAACCCGTCTCTGCTTGGCCTGATCTATATGCAGCAACTGTTGATAGAAGTGGTCCTTGCGGGTATAATGCCCGCGTAAGCGTGGACTACAATCAGCCAGGGGCTTCCTGGGGACAAAACACCGTGGCAACATATGCTCCAGGCCAAATTGTTGATGTTCAGTGGTGTGTGGACGCTAACGGAGATCATGGAGGCATGTTCAGTTACCGAATCTGTCAGGACCAAAGCCTTGTAAACAAGCTGATAACTCCTGGATATCTGCCGACAACTGCTGAGAAGGAAGCTGCTGAAGCTTGTTTTGAAGCGGGGCTTTTGCCATGTACCGACGTTTCGGGCCAAACCTGCAATTATAGCCCAGATTGTACATCCGTTCAAGCGTGTTGGCGAAATGACTGGTTCACGTGTAATGCTTTCTCAGCTGATAGTCGTCGCGGCTGCGAGGGAGTTGATAATGCGCCGTTGAACTCTTGCGCAACGACGATCGCCGGTGGATACACGGTTACCAAGAAGATCAAGATCCCTAATTATGTCTCAAACCACACCCTTCTCTCTCTGAGATGGAACAGTTTTCAAACTGGTCAAATATACCTGACTTGTGCAGATATTGCAATTTCTGGAGGAAGCGGTGGAGGCTCATCAACCACAACCAAGTCAGCTTCAAGCACAACACTTAAGACATCGACAACATCCCAAGCAACAAGTACAACAGCTGGCACCTGCGCCACGCCGGTTGCTAATGTTGCTGTCACATTTAATGAACTGGTGACCACCATCTACGGGCAGACAATCAAGGTCGCTGGATCCATATCGCAGCTCGGTAATTGGGACCCTACTGCTGCACCCGCGCTTTCTGCCTCTGCATACACAAGCTCCAACCCACTCTGGTCCTATACTGTTTCATTGCCAGCAGGCACAACATTCATGTATAAATTCATCAATGTCGCTTCTTCCGGTACCGTGACATGGGAGAGTGATCCTAACCGGTCATACACTGTTCCATCAAGCTGTGCAACCGCTGTCACTGTTAGTGACTCCTGGCGATAGGGCGAGAGTTGAAGGAACGTCGGACTTACGCGTGGTGGGAGGTATGAAGGAGGAAATGCATATAGGTTCCGTAGGCTCTTGTATGGCAAAAAAAATTGAAGCGAGTAGATAAGAACAGCACGAGCAGAGAGCAGGGTTTTTAATTGTGATTGAAATCGAATACAAGTTGGTCTTTGAGTCACCAAGGTTGAATGATGAAGTCCAAAACTTCATCCGCTAGAAAGTCTCATGATGACCATTTCCTAAGGATTGTAATGGATGTAAAAGATTGCAAACGCCATCCCAAGCAACAGACGGTTTCATCGATAATGCTTTCACCTGTCGTTTAGCGGATCTTAACACATAGAGAGTACACTACCACTCCGTATAATAGAAAGTTCTAGCCTTTATACCAATATTCTCCAATAGGAGTTTTGAATGTAAACAATACATAGAAACATCAAGCCGCTTGGCTACGAGTATACAGTAGATTTTCTCTTGTTACATAATTTTACAGACCTTCCGTCTCTAACGCCAATAATGTAATACGTCAGTGCTTCCTGCCCTTCCGGGCCTTCCTCTTTCCGCCCTTGAGACCCTCTTGGACCTGTCCTGATGCAGCAGCCGTTCCGCCTCTAGTGCGTTGGTACTGCAGAACAATATTCTGAACACTTCCCATATCGTGCTTTGGCTTACGCATATACGTCAATCTCTCTCTTCTCGCCCTCTTTGCGGCCCTCTGTACAACCTCGATACCCTCCACATTCGGACTGTAGATCTTATACCACATCTCCACGCCGACTCTTGTCAGCTGATTTCTTAACAGGATCCCAGTTTCTACGCCTCGTCGCCGGATGTTGATGCATACGCCCGCAAAAGGGTCACCCGTCTTCAACCGCACAAGCAAAATGTCACCGACTTTCGCAGCTTCGCGGTTCTTACGTGAGAAGAGATTCGTTCGGGCGCCTGTAGGATCGAGCCCTTTGATTTGGTCTTCTTCGAAAGACTTGATGGGTTCTTTGAAGGTATTAGCAGGGGTTGGAGGAGGCGCAATCGCCTTCAGCTTCCTCAGTACTAAAATAATTAGCAGCAGATTCGAGTTGTCTGAAGATCGGGCTATCCTACCATGAGCGGCTCCTGGCTGAGCAGCTGGCGGGATTTTCCATTGAGGCCATGGTTCGTGTTTATGGTATGTTGAGGTTGTCAATGACCTGGCTGCAGATTTCAGTTGTCGTGTGCGCCTCAATAGAGACTTCCAGCAGCTCAACGGCCGTAATGTAGGCGTTAATGTCGCCATGATGGTGAGAAGCCTTGAGTAGTTGATGTGGTTGAGGTTATACAATTAAGAATGCCAAGATTTTGAGACTTTGGTCCACTCTGGTTGGCGAATGACATCCATGTCGTGTTTTATACTACATCAAAATTTCTGGTAGGAAGTCTAGAGGCTCACAACACTTAAGTACGTCGAATAGCAAATTTTATATGGTTCATCTTATAGAATCACGATGAAGGGGCTTCATACAGCTACGCGGTGTAGTGGCTTTGTGCAAATATGCTGTCTACGGGGAGCACCAGCACGAGCATTCTCAACCTCTCCAAGAGTCCAAGGGAATGGTAATGCGCGGGTCCACGTCCTTACATTTTTCAGTAATTAATAGGTTGCACTAGGAATCCCGAAATTTCCACCAACTTCATCTTCTGAACTCGACGAAATTCTCTCCCAAATCCGAACTAGAGTGCTTCTACCAGCACACCTGTCAAAGTCTCAACAACGCCTCATATTTAGCCCGAAAAATACAGCCAGGTTACAATCGGAGCCGGCATATATCACCATTTCTGGAGAGCAATTCAGGCTAGAGCCTCTAGATCGGACGAAGGATTTGCCAAAGTCCCTAGGAAGCTTAAATCGAGCAATTGATTTGATGTCTGACAGGAAGGACTGGGAGAATTTTCCTTTACTTGTTCGAGGCTACGTCGATACTAAGCATGAGATAAAGCCAGGGATGGCAGCAAGGTGGATTACGCAAGCACGAAAAGCTGGCTGTATGGATATCATATTCGAGTGTGTGAGACGTGGCACCGTTTACAATCTTCGAACCCTCTCTCAAGGACGCGCAGTTGTTTCAGGTTTACAAACACAAGCTTTTGAGAGTGGCTGGGCGGAAGCTACGACTAAAAAATCCCTCTCTTGGGCAGAGCAGCTATTAGAGATGGTTGAGGAGGAGAAGCATAGACCCAGTTCCATGGAGGAGGACATTCGAAAGGATCCCATTGTCATTGGCACAATTCTGGAGCTTGCTGCAATCCGAGCTTCGACGCATCTGAATGGTGCTGATGCTGGTGGCAAAGTAGCCTTGTATGCCAGGAAACTGCTGAAAATCCTTGGGCCAAAGACCATTGCTAGGGCCGATAACGAGAAGTCTGAACAATTCCTTAAGAGAACGGTACCTGTGGTGCATGGCATACAGGTTGCGCAAACAGTGCTTGGCCCAGATTCTACCATAACAACTCAGTTAAAGGCTGCGGCAAATGATCTAGACAATGTAGTCCATACTGAAGCAAAGCGCGCGCAAGAAGATCTTAGAAAAGGTTAGTTAATCTGTATTTTCATTCTATATTATTCACACTATATATGGATGACGTCACACACCATTGTCCATTGTGATACAGAGCAATTGGGAGTGTCAATTTTTTTTATTTTTTATAAATCAATTTCTACTCCTCATGCAACTTCTGCTAACTTGACTTCAGAAAAAAGGAACCCTGGACGGGTTTATGGCATCAGGTTTTACAATGAATTGGGATTTGCAGAGACAACATCCTCACAAGTCAATGTATAGAGTATGTATTCATATAGTGTAATATTAGTCTAAGGAAGGACTATGTACTTTTCGAGGTGTTTCGGAATGGCATCAAGCAGTTTCTTCTCTGAAAGCCACTTTTTGGAGAACAACCTATCGGCATATCTATATGCTCCGTCGCAAAGAACAGTTACCACTGTATGTCCTTTGCCAAGTTTCTCTGCGACTTCTTTTGCCGCGGCCACATTCAAGCATGAACTAGCTCCAAGATACAATCCTTCTTCGTCTAAGCACCGATACACCATCTCTATACTCTTTTCGTCACTTATATGGAGAGATCCATCTAACAAGTCGATATCTGGCTGCAAATTGTCGGTGACACGGCCTTGGCCAATACCTTCTGTGATACTAGATCCTGAACGCTCAACCAGTTTTCCGCCAGAGCTGATGTATGAATGTAACACACTTCCAGGTGGGTCAGCTAGATAGCATTTGACCTTTCCATCAGAAACCGACTTCAGGTAACGTGTCGTCCCTGCAAGAGTTCCACCAGTTCCAGTCGCACAAGTGAAAGCATCGACATTTCCCTTTGTTTGTGCCCAAATCTCTGGGCCAGTAGTCTCGATGTGTGCTCTCCTATTAGCGATATTATCAAATTGGTTCGTCCATACTGCGTTCTCAAGGCGATCAGCGTGGCGCTTTGCTTGGTGATTATAGTTTTCCGGATTTTCAAATGCTACAGCCGGAACTGGGTAAACTTCAGCTCCAAGCAGCCTGAGCAGATCAATCTTTCCTTGTGATTGAGTGTTGGGCATATAGATGACCAGTTTGTAACCTTTCGATCTACAGACATGGGCGAGCCCAATTCCTGTGTTTCCAGCAGTCCCTTCAACCACGGTTCCTCCTGGCTTCAGCAATCCTCGTTCCTCGGCATCCTTGACCACAAAGAGCGCAGCTCGGTCTTTGATTGAGCCTCCTGGGTTCATAAATTCTGCTTTCCCAAGTACTTCACAGCCGGTCACCTCAGAGATATGATTGAGACGAATTAAAGGAGTGTTTCCGATTGCTATGGGGTGTCAGAACTATCCCTCAATTGCTGTGGTAAATAACAAACCTCCAGTAAGGCCTTTCACCACACCTTGAGCTTTGGAGACCACAATTCCATACTGATTTGCACTCTCCATTTGCGCAACGGTCTCTACAGCCCTCCATGCTGTCGTACCAAAGCGCCGTATGCCAGTCCTGAACATGGTTGGAATTAGTCGTGTGGTTGACTTCGCTGCCTTTCTTTAACCAGCTTTGATGTCGCAATTCATTAGCATTTAGCGTGTGCAGGGGTGCCTTTATCATGCACCCCGATAAGATAGCATGGTGTGGTTTGTTTTGATGTCAACAGACGCGTCGGCCTAAGACGAAGGTTGCATGGGACGACATCAACAAGATTATTATCACGACTTTGACCTGTAACGAAATAAGACGCGACCAATACATTGATAATGCCCGCGCGAGTCTCAACGGCACGTTCTGCGAGAACCTCCACAGCAGTCTCGCGAAAAGGTTCTACTCAAACACTCAACTCCCGCGCCTCAACTGCCTCTAGGATTTCTGCACCCTATGTTGAAGTACCAGAAGAAACACCTGAGAATGAGCTTCGAACTCAGGTCTCGTCTATTTTTCGCGATGCGCAAAGAACGACGGCCTCTCACAGAAAGCTTGTAATCAACCTACGAAAGATCCAGGAAGCTTGTTGCTATGAGCCCACAAGCAGCCATAAGAAGAAGACTGGCGCAGAAGATTTCGATGAAGAGCAGTTCACGTATGAGTTTACAAGATGTGTTCTCAGGGTTATGCCAGTGAAGAAGAGCGAGAGTGTAGGGGAAAGGTCAATTCGATTTATTGGCCTCTTTTTGCGCCATGCTAATGAAAAAGATGCTGAACTGGAAGAGGGAAACGAAGATGAGACTGGGATTATGGTTGAGAACCCAAGCACAAGACTTACATCCCATGTAATGTCCACAGTCTTACCACTCTTAACATCCAAAGAGAAGTTTGTCAGATACAGGTCAACACAACTGATTTCGCATATTATTAATTCTCTGGACTCGATAGATGATGATCTCTTTCAGTTACTTCGACATGGGCTTTTGAAGAGGATCCGGGATAAAGAAGCTATGGTCCGAGTTCAAGCAGTATTGGGACTTGGCCGACTTGCTGGCAATGAAGCAGAGGGCGGGGCTGAAGATAGCGACGATGATGACTCCGGAGCTGGACTACTAGACAAACTTTTAGAAGTTCTGCAAAACGACCCGAGTGCTGATGTGCGAAGATCGCTTTTGGTTAACTTGCCGATACTGCCAGGCACATTGCCCTTTCTGCTAGAAAGAGCAAGAGACCAAGATCCCTTGACTCGGCGAGCGCTGTATTCTCGATTACTGCCTGCTTTAGGAGACTTCCGACATTTGTCACTATCTATGCGCGAGAAACTTCTCAGATGGGGACTCAGAGACAGAGATGAGAATGTCCGCAAAGCCGCTGGAAAGCTTTTCCGGGAAAGATGGATCGAGGATTGTGCTGGAACTGCTGAACAAGAGACAGTGGAAGAAGCAAAGGCTGCAAAAACTGATGCAAAACCACCTAGCTTCGATGGCTTGCTAGAGCTTCTAGAACGTGTTGATGTGGTCAACTCTGGTGTCGAAAATGGGGTTGCGCTGGAAGCAATGAAAGGGTTCTGGGAGGGTCGTCCAGATTATCGAGACGCTGTGAATTTTGACGATAACTTCTGGAATACTCTGACTGCCGAGGCTGTTTTCATGGCAAGAAGTTTCAATGACTTTTGTAGAAGCGAGGGAAATGGCAAGTTTGAAGCATTGCTCGAGGAAAAGATGCCAGAAGTCACCAAACTAGCCTTCTACTTGGATCGCTATATCTCGGTACTTGTAGCAGCACTTAAGCGTGTTGCAATACAGGAAATCACGGAGGATGAAGAAGAAGAGGATACCGTCGAGCAGGAGTTCATCGTTGAGCAACTGCTTCATATGGCTCATACCCTTGACTACTCTGACGAAGTTGGACGCAGGAAGATGTTTGCTCTCTTGCGACAATCTCTGTCAGTGCCAGACCTTCCAGAAGAGGTTACGAAACTCACTGTAGAAGTCTTGCGCGGACTCTGTGCTCAGGATGCTGCAGGCGAAAGCGAGTTTACCAGCGTTGTTCTGGAAGCAGTCGCAGATGTTCATGATACTATTATGGATGAGCCTGCCTCGGAAATAGGAGAAGATGAGAGTTTCCACTCAGCGAGATCAGAAATAAGCGGTGATAATACTCCAACAAGATCTAGCAATTCTAAGAACGCCGAGACGACTGAAGAAGAGGATCAAGAGAAAGCTATTCGGGTCATCATGGTCAATATGAAATGCTTGCACATAGTTCAATGCATGCTAGAGAACGTTGAAGGGAACCTGCAGCAGAATCCTTCCTTAGTAGCTATGCTCAACAATTTGGTCGTGCCTGCAGTTCGAAGTCATGAAGCGCCGGTAAGAGAACGGGGACTTCTATGTCTAGGTCTCTGCTCTCTCCTAGATAAATCGCTCGCTGAAGAGAACCTAACACTGTTCATGCACTTCTTCTCCAAAGGACACTCAGCACTTCAAATCACGGCTCTCCAGATCCTCACTGATATCCTTAATCAGCATGGCGCCCATCTTCTCGACACTAATCCCACACTTCTCAAAGTATATCTTAAAGCTCTCAAGTCTGGTTCCAAAGCCCCCGAAGTACAAGCTGCAGCTACTGTGGCTATTGCAAAACTCATGCTTGGCCGCGTTATCTCCGATGCCTCGACAGCCATTGACGACTTACTTAGGACGCTGGTCGTTCTTTACTTTGACCCCAGTACCGCACACAATCAAGGCGTACGACAGACGTTGTCCTATTTCCTTCCGGTATATAGCTTCAGCAGAAAGGAAAACCAGGACAGGATGAGGAAAGTGGCTATGGATGCTCTACACAAACTATTCGAGATCCAGGAGAACATTGATGATGATGGCGATGCTGAGGCGGATATGGTTTCCATCAGCACAATCGGAGCACACCTTGTGGACTGGACTGATCCACGGAAATGCTATGTCCCTGGGAACCAGCTCTCTTTCGCGGACGAAAACAAGAAAGTTGTTAATGGAGACGTGCATTTGGACTTCGCAAAGGATATTTTAGAGCGTTTAGAATCAGGCGTGAGCAGTAAGTGTCGTGGCCATTCTCTCGTAATGGAATGATATTTGAGCTGACAAGCGAAAAGAAGAAGAAAAGAAGACAATCGCGCCTCTACTTGGGAAACTCCACGTTTCTCCAACATCAACAGAAGAAAAAATCCGTGAACTTTACCAAGAGGTTTCTTCTGCTATCGATGACAAATTGATCGCAGATGCCACCGGCCGCAATGCGCTCTTCAAGATCCACGTTAGTTTAGGCAAAATTGTCAATAATCTGACCGAAAAAGAATCTGGGGGCAGAAAGAGCAGTCCTACGATCGATGATAAAACCGTTTTAACTGAAGTGGATGATGATGGCGACCCAAGTGATCATACAGTTGTAGACTCAACGAGGCGGGTCAAAAGTGAAGAAGTAGAAAGCCCAACGATTATTGCTGGTGATACAGATACGACTAAGGACTCTGTATTGGAGGAGCTACTGAGTGACGAAGATGTTGAGATGTCTGGGCTGTAATATGTAAGCATGATTTGGGACTTGGTATTAAGAATTGGGTTGTATTTATGGCATTGTTATGATTAACAGTAATGAATTATGTCTCTTTATGCATGTCGGCTATCTTCCAAGGTTGAATTTAGACTCCTGAAGTGTCTCAACTGCCGTAGGCAAGCAGCAGTTCTATTTACGGCATTCTTATGTCGAACTTTATATTTTAAACTTTCTTTGAAATGCTCTCTCATTTCTACCCATGTATTTATCACATTCAGGCGAACTATGGATGCTGATTCCCAAAAACTTCACTGTACCATCTCACAGATGGTAACATATCTAAACCGGTTACAATTCTGATGTGGCCTATCCGATTATCTACAATTGGAGAAACCAAATCTACATACCCTCAACGCAGCTAATACAGGAAGCACATGGCAGCTAGAGACAGCATATTCCATGCGTCCTGTAACATAGAAGCATGACACCTCTTTCCTCGGACACCTTGTGGAACTATACGCTACTACCGATCTCCTCACTTCCACTCCGTGACTGTGGCGTAGTCGTTGCTAGTGCTTCTATTATCAAACGTCCTGACCGCCATTCAGCGCCTCCGTCTCAATGCCAAAGCACTTATCCTTGAAATTAGCACTACACAATAACCACAGAGTATGCGTTCCCATATCACAGAATGTGACCTTAACCATGCTCACAAATCCGGCCCAAACTTGTATGCGAGTCGTAATGGCCTGAAGCCGAGTGCCCACCCTGATGACTCCTTGCACGCTTGGATACCGTAGCAGCAGGTCTTTTTCTCACCTAGCGCTTCGCTTGGCCATTTTTTGTATCCGTTGGTGATGTTGAATCTACGTGCGACGTCGCCTTGCTCATCAGGATCGGACTCGTCTCCAGGTCGAGACTTGGGAGCCAGGTATAGTGGGTCGTACCCTCCTTCTCATAGATTTGTGTGATAGCATGATGGCGGCAGTGCCATTTGGTGGCCGTTGAGGCCGACTCTGAGACGTAGAGTGGAGTTTGAGTCTGGGGCGGTGAGGAAGAGCGAGGGGATGAAGCTGATTATGTCGTAGCAGTATTGATGATTCCGAGCCCATGGGCCATTTTGAGGGTTTGTAGGATAAGATCATAGATTAGTTGCAAAGGCCAAAAGTTTAGAACAATGCCTGGGTGTGGGGCCTGGTACTGAGAACTTTGTAGATTTCAGCTGTTGGTAGCAAGATTAAGAGGTTGACCGAGGGTTAAGTCTGATTTAGGATAAATAAAGGTCATATTCGCCTTCTTCAATGCCTCTCGTATGCTGGTGCCATTATCGTCACCAAGAATCATGACGAGAAAACAGGACCATCAACAATAAATCGCCGTGCAGCGGTATCACTGACATCTGTAGACTAATATTCACCTTGAATCTTGCCATAGCTTCTATAAGGTAGCATCAACAAATACTCTTCAGCTGTTCAGAGTCAACTTACGCCTCCGATCGAATGGTAAACCTTTATCGCTTAGTTCCTGATCTCTCCGCATCTCGTCAAGTTTTCTGCCGTGTGATTTGTAGGATGTATTAGGAACCACTTTAAATCACAACGTCTGTTGGGGGGCCATATACAACAACATCTAGCCAGTTGGGGCTGAAATGCAGGGAAGTATTTTTGCTGGTGCTGAGCAACTAAATCATTTCATTGGTACATAATATATGCTTCAAGTGTCCCTTAAGTACTATGGTGGTGGGAGAACCCGACTGCCACCTCTCCTAGAAACCTTGGCGCTGCTTATCAAAGGTTCTTCGATCAAAGCTGACTATTGGAACTATGTTTTTGTTGTGGAGAATACTGTGACATTCATGCTTTGTGACTTTTAGGTGCATTGGAAGTGGAGGTTTCGAAAGTAGCTTGGCACGTTAATTTCAAAGAGCCAAGCTTCATGGTCGGCGAGACGAGAGAATTGAGAGATAGTGATCAATGTATCTGGTAAGTTGCGACATTGGGTGCCATGAATACTGACATCGTCTTTATGCATCGAAAAATATGCCGTAGAGCATATTTTGGAAAGTCGAACTGACAGCATACAGAAATCCCATGGCTTTTAACAGTGCAAGGAAGAAATTTGACGGTATCCGATGATTATTCACCGCCGAAATAAAGGAGCTTCGCTTATGCAATTGAACCTAGCTAAGTATAAAGAATTCATTAAGCACTTTGCGTTTCAATCAAATCAAACAGAGTTTGTCTCCAAAACCAACATTTCCCAGAGCCCTGTCTGGGTGACCAAAGTTGTGGCATTTGGCGTAGCGAGCGTCGCGGGAGGGGGAGATGGGCGAAAGAGGAAGCTGTGGGAAGACCCAGTACTCGAGTAGGCACGCCGTTGCGACTTTAAATAACCCACAGGGTTTTCTATGGGGTCCCCCGAGAGGGTGACCCCGGAGTTTTGCTGTTTGCGTGACCTGCGGGGACTCGATAATATTCTTGTTTACTGAGATCGAGTCAGATTATCGACTCAGAAAGGAGAAAACCAACCAGGGCTCAGTAACTTTCTGAATTGAACAGACAGAGGCAGCCGCTGGAGCAAACCTCTATAGCTGCAGCAGTCGGAAGGCTGAGGGCCTGATTAAGTACAGATCAGAAGATATGAGATATAGCAGGAAGGAATGCCTTTCCAATGAAGCTTTCCACAGATGAGACCATTAATGCTTCGGTTTCTTGAGGATAATTAGGGTTCTGCAAGGCAGTTGTCCGAGGAGAAGGAGACGTAATATTAATGTTAATCACAACTGACACATCTAATCAGGGAAAGTTGATATGCATCTCTTTGTATAACCCCATAGGCTTTAAAATTCAGGAGAGCTGCCAATGTATCAGCGTAACACGCCTTGTTGAGTAGCTCAGCAAGTAGGCTGGAGTAAGGAACCCACAATTTCTTCGCCACCCAAAAGATCAGACCTGCACAAGCAAATACACCTGAAAATCCAACAGCTATCCACCCCACAACCCTCGAATACGAAACTAGGCTCAGGCTCAAAAAGAAGAATGCGCCAAACTGCAACACCTCAAGCACAAAACTTATCCCCAACACGGCAAACTGGAAGTCCCGCTTTTTGCCGGCGAGCCCTTGTCTGATCGCATTTCGGTGGAAGTTTAGCAGGAGAGCGGCGAAACTGGCGAGTCCGAGAGCGAGAACAAAGAGCAGCCATGCAATGGCTAGAAACATGCGGACCATCTCCCGCGAGAAGACAACTGGCGTGAAGAGCGTGGGGTTGAGAGGATCGAGGTGATAGGGGTCTTGGAGCTGGGAGACGATAGTTACAAATGTGACGGAGGCTCTCAGAGTAGAGATGCCAGTCGTGGCAGTGGTGAAATTTTCGCACCATTTCACATGTAGCTCACCATCGTTGACTGTCAAAGGAACATCTGGGTGGATACTCGTAGGTATTTTGAGCTACTCATGAAGTACCAAGTGATGGATAGATAGCCACTAAATAATGTCCAAGTCCGAGATAGGTCGCTATGGAATTTTCCTGGTCCATTTTAACAGGCTCCAGGCAAACAAGACTTGCTGATGAGTTGTCAAACAACACTATGAGTAGCCAAGCAAGGTGAATCACCAAACAATTGGATGCCTGGTTGCATCTCCCGGTAGATGCTGATCTATCTTGGGTAACAAAAAGCCATGCCAATCAAGCTGCGAGCTAGAAATGTGGCGGTTTCAGCCTTGCAGAAAAATGCCCTGTTCTCAATCTCCTTATGACCGAAGTCAGAAAACGATAGAAATCCTCCATGCCTGCTTTGCTCAGAGTGACAAGACCTGCTTCTTATATAAGATTCACAGCAACATAGCGCGGCAAAGACGTGCCTTAAGCACGGTTCAAAGAGTTTCGAGCTAATTATATTGCCAGTTGTTGACTCCTCATATACTAGAACAGCACATATGACGCTGGCTTCAGATATCTTCTAGTTAGGATTTTAGTAAGGCGACTCATACTTGCTGTAGCCTTCGAGAGTCCAAAAATCACTAATATCTACCGAATATCTTTCTAAATGTCTGGTGAAGTAGAGCGTTCTTATTTATTGTACTGGATGGCACATGGCAGGTCACTGGACTACAGTCCACTTAATATCAAGGTCGAATTCCATGCTGTGATATGTTATTGCAAGTTGAGTCTCTAATTTTATCTTACTATCCCTCCGAATGACCTGCCTGAGACTATGATACATATTCATCGATCACGCTCCTAGGCTTTTTGAAAGTTCCAAGCGGGATATATTTCTCATCCATTCCAAATCCTTGCGGGCCGCCAATTTCAATCCCTCTTGGTGTTGATGTCCATCGCTCGGAGGCGACTATACCAAGAACAAAAACGAGCAGGCCGTACCGATATTCAGGAGTGCCAATTGCCTCACCATTCTGCGAATCGATAACACATATAAGGTCGGGTACTGATGCCAGCAGCTTGAAAAAGATGTCAGTCTAGAAGGTGTCAAACTTTGGTGAGCGAAGCATACCGTTTCTGTCCCACTAGCCTCCACTTTCACCGCCAAGATGTTTTCATTCTTAAAGGGGACCTTTAGCGTCTCTTTCTGTCCGTCCGTCTCTGTCAATGCTTCGATGATCACTTCTCCATAGACATGGCCCAACTTCAGGAACCTATCAACGCCAACTATTTTCCCTCTAAATAGAACTTTGGCGGAGTCAGCACCGCCTACTTCGCCAATAATTGCTTCTGCAACATTGTCGATATCATTTATACTCCTTGAAAGAGCCACTGCTCTACCTATTCTCCATGACAAGGATATTGTGTGCTCAACAACCCACTTCTTGGTATTAGCACCTGTTACTGGCCCTTTTGCACATGCAACATATGACCCTAGCTGTGAAAGTGCCGCGCGAAAGGTACGCTCAACCATTAATTCATTTTTTGCTTTTGTCACCAGCTAAACAACCTTAGTCTTAATCATTATGAACAATCTACCAGAGCCTTTTGCTCAAACTTACCATTGTATGGCCATTTCCATCACATATTGTTGAAGGAAGGAATGCAGGTTCTTTCTGAAATACTACAGGCGTAGTCTGCCATGCCACGGGGTACGCGCGCCCCATCCAGTCTCCATCCACAGTTGGCAGATCCATGTTTGTGGACGCGCCCAGGATCATGCCTTGCAAGCCATTGCCGCCTCCAATCTCGAGAGCAATGACAGCGTTTGGCTTGACCTTCATGTACTCATATAGTTCGTTTTGCGACTCCATCATTCTACAAACCATTAGTTCTAGTACTTCTGAGGATGAAGAGACACTTACTCATCTCCCGGGAGCTTCTCAATGGTTACTGTTGGAGATCCCTTTCCTCCTCCGCATGCTACAAGATCTGAGTCTTTCAAGTCGTCGGGCGAAATTACACGCACAACGCCGCCTCTTCTCATAATTTCCCTGAGCCTGAGCATATGGCTGTATGGTGAACCCCCACCCCCAGTACCGAGTATGTAGCATCCGATTGTGATCCAATCGAGGTCAATCTCTGAAATTATCCACTCTCGATTGACGACCTTAGGCTTATATGTAGCAACATCAAGTCTTTTGATATCAGGCGCTTTGTCTGACGAAACATAGTGGTTCAGCTCTGGCTTTTCTACTCTACTAAATTCTTTCATTTCATCTTCGACATTCTCCTTAACAATTGTCTCAGTCGTAATACTAGTCTTCGAAAAGTCGAAATTGCCAATAGCTTTCACGATGAATCGTGACTTGTTGGCAATGTACTACAAATATGTCAGCCATGGAATTGCAAAACGATTAGGCAACTAACTTGCAAGGGAATGCTGTCCATCTCTACGATTTGCACTGTCTCTCGTAGGGCACCGTTCGCCACAGCTCGCTCAGTCGCTCGATCTGAGATCTCGTCAAGAATTTGTGCGGTAGTCTTACCCTCCGTATTCTCTATGGTGTCTATTATACCGCTGACACGGGCTGTGGCAGCTCCGATGGCATTTGCGACTCCAGCCCATTCCGGTTTGATGACCTTGCTCGCTCCTTTCAGTGCACCTGGGGCAATCACAGCGCCACCGCCAACTAACAGTACAGGAATATCGCTAGCTGAAGTCTTCATCGTATCGATGATGTTCTCTAACATTTCTGCTACTTTAGCTTGAAATTCAAGGATGCCACTCTCTAGTTCTAAACCGATAACTAATTTGCGGTCCCCAATGTTTACTTCGGGATATCCAAGCACAGTATAATCCGTCGTGGTAGGCACAGAACCACCAAATACTAGAGCTCTTTCTTGTATATTATATCCCACGCTATCTGGACCAATTGTCACATGACCATTTGCGTCCCGGCGAACGATCGATCCCCCCCCAAGCCAATACTCTTTACATCCGGGTAAGAGAAGTTCGTCCTAACACCTGCAACCTCACTAAAGGCAGCGGCTTGACGTGGGAAACCGTTCGCCAAAAGCAACCCAACGTCCGTTGTAGTTCCACCAATGTCTACGACCATAATAGCCTCCTTGAGCTTATTCTGGGTAAGGAAAGCTGCTCCCCTCATACTATTCGTGGGTCCAGAAGAGAAAGTACGAATAGGCAATCGAGCAGCAGCACTTGCGAGCAAGATGGTTCCATCGTTCTGAGTTAGGAAGACCGGGCATCGAAGTCCCAACTGAACAATGGCTTGTTGAAAGGATCTGATTGTCCGACGAGCAAATGGCAGAATCGACGCATTCAAGATCGCAGCGTTCTCACGTTCCAAGAATCCAAGATTTGCCACATCTTTTGACATAACTATGTCAGCATCTGGATAAAGCCCTCGGACAACTTTGGCTGCGTGCTCTTCCTGTTGAGCGACCATGTCAACAGGACTGAACACTCCATTAATCACAATGCTTTTAATGCCTTTGGTCTTTATTATCTGACACTGTTTCTTGATCTCCTCCTCTTCAACGTCAGCAATTGGGCTTCCATCCACCTCTACCCCCCCAGACACGCGGCAGTGATAAGCGCAGATCAAGTTTCTCAGCTTGGCAGGCCAGTCAATACCAGGATCTACGCCTTTGGAGAAAGGTCCGCAGAGTCGAATGACAGCAACTTTTGCGAGTCGTGCGTGATCCATCTCAACAACGGCATTTATGAAATGTGTAGTTCCAATTGTCACACTAGCCACATGTGCAGGATTTATATATCCTTTCGAGAACATTGCAGTGATAGTGCTGTTAATGCCCTCGCTCGGGTTTCCTGTCGTTCGCGCTTTGTGCCATGCTAAAATTCCTCGATTTTCCTCAGAAGATCGACTGGGATCGAGGATCACTCCATCCGTATTCGTCCTATTAAGTATCTTATTAATTTTCAACTCCTCTTAATGAGACTATTTTGTCATGTGACTTACCCGCCAACATCCACTCCGATTCTCAAGTTTGGCCACATGATGAATATTAGTCCTGCATTCACGCTCGAGTTTAGGTCGCCACTCTCTTTCTCTATGACTAGTTGAGCATGAGATTAGATAGTTCCTTGATACTCTAGACATCAATCTTTGGTTCTTTCTCATCCGTCATTCGGGTGTGCAAGAAATGCGAAGTATGTCAAATTTTCGGAGCGGATACTCATCGATTAAAGATAGGAGGTCAGTGGGCGACTCTAGGACCTTGGGACCGGCCTGTGGACTGCCAACCTATATTCGAGCAATATCTATTGCTCGAAACACCATTTTGGCAAGTAATATGGAGTTCTCGGCCAACATCTGGATCAAAATTGGGGGCAATGCCCGTAGCTCCGCCGAGCCAAGAATGGGATGCATTTTGAGTCGCACGCAAATCAGCGGTAACAACCATCCACTCTCTAATATAACATTAATAATGGGTCTCCAAAGGCAGATAAGATTCATGGTCCAGATAACGGGAGGGGTAATCTTTTGTTATATTGAAAGCAATACCTTTGGAAAAATTATGGTTGAGCTTGCTTTCAAACCCACGCACATTAGAACGCCATGGCATCCCGAGTGTTTCGTCGTGTCAGAGAGAAAGTGGTACTAAAAGGAGATGAGAGTAAACATGAACAAACAGAGTATGTATTCCATTGAGAAGCCGCGATCACCGCACCCGACAATTATGCGTTTACTGGTTGTCCTAAACTTGCATTTATATATAGAGCCAATGCTGACTCCAAATCCCATTAAGCGCATGGAGCAACCGAGACCTGATTCCGCTACCACCATCCCGAAGAACATGGAGCTCCTTTCATTACTTTGGAATATGGACATTGTAAGGATATCCTTCGCAATGATCAAAGCTCCCGCTGATCACGACAGATCGTCTCTTAATATTGCAACATGGCAAACTCCCAATACGTTTCTAAGTACGAATCCCCCTATAAACGATAACGGGATCCATACTTACCCACGCAGCTCAGGGTCTGTCAGTCGGTCAAGCTATGGCTATCATCATACTAGCACGAGCAATTATCACGCTATTTGCCTGTTTTGTTGCTTGGTGCGGCGTAAGGTAGATATATGACTTTGTGTTAATGTTTGTACAGTGGCTGATATTCCAAGGTGGCACATTGGTTTCACAATTCAAAATCGTTTTACGTGGGGAATGCGTGGTAGCTTCATACCATTGTTACAGAGAATTTTGCTCAACTTTATCTGGAATGCCGTTCAAAGTATATCCTCAATCACTCGCGTCCTGCAGAATCAAGCTAACCTACGTCTAGCATGGAACGGTGGAAAGCTCGCAACGTAAGATCCCAACATCTTAAAATATTTCAAGTAATAATTTAACATCGATGCCTCTAGCGTCTGTATAACCGCAATCTGGCCTTCATTTGCTAAGATACCCAATACGCTCTCCCCATCGCTTCCCACCACGACCTATGAAATGATTGGCTTCATCGTATTCTGGGTGATTTCGGTGCCTTTCCTTTTCATTCGCCCAGAGCACTTTAAGAGGCCTTTCCAATTTATATCGATTTACTGCGGCGTCGGGATGATAAGTATGATGATATGGTCGCTTTCCATAGCCCGCGGCGTAGGGCCGATCTTCTCGAAAGGCGAAACAATCGCCAGCGGCGCAAAGTGGAATTCCAGTTGGCTTATGATGGCAGGGATCAACCAGGCTATTGGACAAAAAGCGGCTGGGATGACGAATGGAAGCGATTTCTCCAGATATGCTAAGAGAGGGAAGCATTACCTGATAGGCACAATCTCTTGTTTGTGGCTCACAGGTACGGTTGTTAGTTTTGTCGGATTAGTCACCACTGCTGCTTGTCAGAAAATCTACGGCAAGATCTACTGGAATCCTCCTGATCTGCTTATGATAATGATGGACTATGGACAAGGCTCATCTGCTGCCCGAGCTGCTGCCTTCTTCTTGGCTCTGGGCTTTGGATTAACATCGATGTTTGAAAACATCTGCGGCAACGCAGTTGCTGGAGGCATTGATCTGGCAGGTCTTTTCCCAAGGTACATTGACATTCGCCGGGGTGCTATTATCACCTTTATTGCTGCATGGGTATGTACAGGATTCCCTCTTTGCATGTGATCACTACTCATAATTCAAATAGATTGTCCAACCATGGTATCTCATCAACCGTGCAGCGGCCTTCATTGCGGTCCTCAATTCGTTCTCTGTATTTTTGGCACCTATTATCGGGGTTATGTGCGCCGACTACCATTTAATTCGCCGCCAACACATCAAGCTCAGTGCTCTCTACCACCCAGATGGCTCCATATATTGGTTTACGCATGGTATTAATTGGCGCGTCATTCCTGCGTGGATAGCTGGATGGGCGCCTACGATCGGTGGTAAGTTAGCTTCTCGCAGTAACATACTCCTGCTCTAGAATGTTTAACCAGTGCTTCCTTCTCAAGATTTGTATATATGGTCGAAGCATGTCTTTGAGTGGACATTGAGATGACGTTTCTACCATGAAATATTGCTGGAATAACGAAAATGACTCTCTGATTTTGATGATAGGTCTGATAGTGAGTGTGCGTGGTGAGAAGAACGCATCCCGGGCTATCTATCAACTTTATTATATGGCTTTCTTCTTAGGTGAGCGTCTCTACATTTGTTTTATTTGTGTACTAATAATGTCATGCAACAGGCTTCAGCATAAGCTTCCTGCTTTTCTATTTGATGAACATTTTGTTCCCGATGAAGACAGGGACACAAGAAGTAGACGATACTGATGTATATGGAACATTCACAAATGCGGAATGCGAGAGGCGTGGTATTATTAGTCAAGATCTGACACAAGGACTTGATCCGACAGCAGAGAAGTCGGGCGCAGTGGAAGGGGTTGCCTCAATGGATTCGAAGTCGGCGAAGTTCAAGCAATGGCTTAAGGGATAATCCATCTTAGAAAAAATGGACGGGGAAACATAGGAGATCTAGCGGTGTTAGAGCATTCCCTGTAGAAATATAATGGACGATCTAAGTATCATTATCTCTATCTTCATAGAGACACGTGACCGCCAAGTGATAAAGGGGCCTAACCGAGGGCGACTTATGCACCTGCCCACTCTTGGCTCTCTTGAGAAAATCTGGATGAAAGATAAGTTAGGTCATAAAGGCGGAAGGCGCCGTGGCTTAGAGAGGCACATCTGTGTGATTTCGCGGTTCCCTGTGTTATATCAAGTCCGGATCTGGAACTAGGCCCTCACCAAATTGATTTCTCCGAACTAGTTCGGGAACACAAGTACATCAGCCGACTTAGTTGCTGGTCGTATCTCCAAGTTTATTCAAGAACATTATGAATACGCATGAGATTTGTAATCGCGATATGAGTCAATACTAGGATTTTTTTCCCCCTGACTACAGTACACGTTACCTATCCAAAAATTTACAGATATCAGTACCAGTCCAGGTTTTTCGCCTTGCGGACTCTTCTGTCTGTTTTAAAGATGCCAAACACAGATAAGGTGGCAACCGCAGACGTAGATGCCGAGTCTGCGTTTGCCGACAAGATTCCTCCTTCTATCGATGGCACTTCATTGGCCGCTCCCAGCGAGCGCCTGGAGGAGAAAGCATTACTTCGGAAGCTGGATATTAACCTAATACCTATAATCATGATCCTATACCTCTTCAGCTTTCTTGACCGAGGTGCGTGCCCTCTTGTCGGCTCCTAATATCTAAGATAGGCTCTAACACAACGTAGTTAATATAGGAAATGCAAAGCTCTACGGTCTTGAGAAAGACCTTGGGCTTACGGGCAACCAGTATCAAGTCTGTGTCTCCATCCTCTTCGTAACATACTGCGTATGTACTCTCCATTATATGTCATAGAGTACCGTGCTAATTAAAACCACAGCTCTTCGAAGTCCCCTCCAACCTAATAATCAAGAAAGTAAAGCCAGACCGCTACATCGCCTTCATTGCCACCTCCTGGGGAATCACCGCTACACTCACAGGCATTGTGCAAAGTTATAGTGGCCTCATAGCCGTCCGCCTGGCCCTTGGTGCCTTGGAAGCGGGACTATTTCCCGGTCTCGTGACGTATTTGACAATGTTTTACAGCCGGAACCAACTTGCGGTTCGTGTTGGATATCTTTTTATCGCGTCCGCGATAGCTGGTGCGATGGGAGGCATTATTGCGTATGGCATCGGGTTCATGGATGGTATCCAAGGAATGGGCGCTTGGCGATGGCTCATGATCATCGAAGGTATCCCATCCGTTCTCGTTGGCATCTCCGTAGTCTTCATTCTGCCTACCAACTCCTCAACAGCCCCCTTCCTCACCGAGTCCGAAAAGTCACTCATTCTGCGCATACGCGCAAGGGAAACCGGGCAAACAGCCTCAGCGCAGAAATTTCATTGGGCCGACGTCCGCGACGGCTTCTCCGACTGGCAGATCTGGCTTTTCTCCCTCTCCTCCTTCACAAATGATATCATGTTCTACGGCTTTAGCACCTTCCTGCCCAGCATCATAAAATCTCTCGGCCGCTGGACGGCACCGCAAACCCAAGCCCTGACGGTCCCGGTCTACGCGCTCGGGACAGGCGTCTACCTCGTCGTCGCGCAACTTAGCGACCGCCAAGGCCAGCGTGGCATTTATGCCGCTGCCTTTGCGTTCATTTCCGTCATCGGGTATTGCATGTTGATAGCGAACAAGGGAGCGGCGGTGTCATATGCAGGGACTTTCGTGGTGGCGACAGGATTATATGTTACGGTGGGCTTGCCACTGGCGTGGTTGCCGGGGAATAAGCCGCGATATGCGAAAAGAGCGTTGAGTTCGGGGATGCAGCTAATGTTCGGGAATATGGCGGGCATCGTGATGCCGTTTCTGTATCCCACAAAAGATGCGCCAAAGTATCGTATGGGATATGGAGTTAGCATTGCATGCGTAAGTGTCAGTGTGTGTTTCTTTGTCTTCTTGACTGTATATTATAAAAGAGTTAATAGAAGAAGGGCGGAGGGGAATGAGGACTGGAAGATTGAGGGCATGACAGAAGAAGCGATCCAGGAGATGGGAGACAAGAGTCCGAGATACGTGTATCAGATCTGAGCGTCGGCTTGAGAGAGGCAGAACAGCGGTGAGTACGCATGATCATTCATATCGTAATAAATAAGCTTCAAATACGTCAAAATCTTGAGTCCAAGAGGAGATTGAGCAGAAATAGTAGGAATATATAGAATGGTCATCGGAAGATATCCCCTTGGTTCCGTCGATGAGACAGATGTCTAGGCTCTGCACAAAAGTCTTTGATCGTGTTATCAGCCCATATACGTGATTCTGATTAGATATTATCCGATCGCGTGATATACTCCATCTCACATGATTCCAAAAACTACAAGCAAGTGAAGCTAAAACAATATTAGGTAACGCGTATCGAATTGTTACCTCGAAATCTATATATTGCTGCCCAATCACTTCGCCCAGAAAAGCGACGATTGCACATTACATTGAACGACTAATCCAATGCATCATCTATCTGCTAGATCCTACAGACGATTCAATCGCCATGCTAAATACCTCTCAAGAAATGAACTCCAAACCATCTATCCCCTAATCGAGTCGACAGTTCATAACAAGAACCAGACGAAGCCAGCCGCACCAGCTATCGACAAGGCGAGGGTGTTCAAAGAAGAATGAGAAGCGGATCCCACAAAGGTAATTGGTGGCGAAGTGCCATTTATTTGCTGCACAGGCGTGGCGCTTGGTGCAAATGTCGGTACGCTGGTGAAGACGGCGGGTGGCTCGACGAAGGTAGAAGTAGCTGCCTCGGCTGTACTGGTTTCCACAAGTGAGAAGGTGGTGGGTACAGCTTCTGGTGGTGGGACGATGGTGGAAAACACTGGAGATGCAAGGGTTCCAGGCTTGGTGACCGTAACGTGTGCAGTCTCTAGAACTGTCGTGGATGGGCCGTGAACTTCAGTGATGGTAGATTTTTGGGGTACGTGAACTTGTTCCACGGTTGAAGTGACGTGAACAGTCTCGATGATGGTTGTTGAAGGAGCCACTCCGTGAATCTCAGTGATAACATAAGGTGGGACTTCATGAGAAGTGATGATAATAGTTTGGAAGACGGTAGTCTATGGATACAAGTTAGCTTGAGTTAGAGATGGATTGATGATATGCTTACATGATCAGCATACGTCTTTGTGACTTCGCAAGCGGTAGTTGTGGTGTCCCAACTCTTGGTCAAAGTCACGGTTTCGGTTTTGGTTACTTCGTGATCAGGCTTGTACTTATTCTCATCTTCATATTTATATTTGTTATCATCCTATAATGAGAGCCCCGGAATTAGTTTACCATTTTTCAGTAACAATCTAGAGTTGGGCATTGTACTGAAAATTATGTACTCAAGGCTTATATTCATTGTCTTCGAACTTGAGACAATGAGTATTCTTCGGAGTAGCTGTTTACGTAATTCTGTACACCGAAAAGCTGACTAACCTTTTTCTTGTCATCCTCATATTTCTTCTTTTCTTCTTCCTTTTTCTTGTCGTCCTCGTATTTCTTAGCCTCCTCTTCCTTCTTCTTCTGATCCTCCTCTTTCTGCTTCTCCTCCTCCTTTTTCTTGTCGTCCTCGTATTTCTTAGCCTCCTCTTCCTTCTTCTTCTGATCTTCTTCTTTCTGCTTCTCCTCCTCCTCCTTCTTCTTCTGATCTTCTTGTTTCTGCTTCTCCTCCTCCTTCTTCTTGTCGTCTTCATACTGATTATTTTGCTTGTTGTCATAGGCTTTGGTCTCCTTTGGTGCCTCTTCCTTGGTCTTAGTCACCTCAGCAGAACCTTTGCCATCGTCATACTGATTCCCCGAATCCTCAGACTTGTAAGCCTCGTTGGATGGACTGCTATATTGATAACCTGAATTATATGATGGAGATGACTGGGATGACCCGCCGGGTAGTGCTGCAGCAGAAACAGCTGAGATGGCCAAAGCCATTGTAAAAACGATAGATTGACGCATATTGGCGGAGGTCTCGGTGGTGTTGGATTAAGATTGTATTTGTTGCAATAAGTAATGGGCGGTAGTAAAAAATGAATATAAGATTGATGCTCAAAACAGGTGATTGTTCGAAAAGAATGAACGTAGTTGGCCAGCAAAAAGAAGGTATACCTAGCAACAAGTTGAAGAGGCAAAGTGTAAATAATGACGGTGAAGAAATTAATACGCTGGCCAGGTTGTCATGGCAGGTGGGGGGTTCTATATACCATCCCAAGTGTACGAAGCACTTCAAACGGAATGGGTAACAGAAGGAAAATCTCATCTCGGGATTGGCATCGAAAAAAGCACCAAAAACGCTCTGTTCGGCTAGTTACTTCCGCCTGAGACGAACATTTTTCAGGGGAGAGCACGCAGGAGCATGGAGATATGATACAGGAGAGCCGCAACCTGATCTTGGCGACAAACGCTTGTCGGCCGAGCAGCCGCACTTGGGATGTTGGACCATACCCTCAAAGATGAAAGGCGTCGTCTGATGGGTCAAACTTCAATGACAGAAATAGCATTAGGCTTTTAAGCTTGTTTGAAAGTGGCACCCCATGCGTTTCGAGGCTTTGGGGAAACATTACCACCTTAGACTTGAACTTGGAATGTGTGGCGGTGTTGAGCATTATGGAGCAGCTTGAACAAGGTTGAAGGCATTCCCAAGGAGGACCACATGACAAAACTTCGCAGCAGCTCAAAAACCCTCGATCTGAGTAATAATATCGCGGCCACTGAGTGATGCTTTTGATAAGGGAAAGAATTCTCATCTGTTATCTTCGTTCTCATAATGCATTGTAACAGGCTTGAGATGGGGAGGATCGGATGGTAGGATCTGACATGGGCACGCACAGATCAAACTGCACTTGCTTCAGACGCTTCTGCCAAGCTGAGTTGAAACCTCAAAGCGCAAAACAACGAATGGACGAACAGAACAGCAGATTAAGGAGAGTATAACAGGCTAAGTCACCCATGCTATTTGGCGATGATGATGCGATTGCTGAGATCCAGAGGGAGAACGTTACTTCGGATGATGGAATGGCCGATGAACATTAAGTATACAATAGGGAACTTCATCATTGTTTTAAACCTGAGAGTTCTCGAAACATGTTGTCAGCTAACACCCCCTGACTGCCAAGGCGGCCAAAGAACCCTAGAAAGCTTACGTGCACGTGAGCTTGGCTGATGTAAGGCAAGAAATTGTTGCCTTGGTTACGAGGTTTCATGTTCAAGCTCACATTCAAGTTCACATTCCAAGTGTCAAAATGCTACGCTACCTTTAATCCTACAATACGTTACCTGTTAGCAAAAGTATTGATGATATCCATTATTTTCGTGTTGGAGATGTCTCAGAGTAGGTCTAGCGTCTCTTCTTGCAGCTCAATTAACTAACATACCCATGAGTGAGCACACTAGACTATACCACTGAAACCCGAGAATGGCCTTTTAATTTATCAATGCCAAAACTCAGAGCTGACAAGCGCTTAGCTACAAACCCTTTTAGTTTGAACGCCACATATCCAGGCCATTTCATCACAATCGTGCCCGCCAACCGGTCATATATGGTCGTGCAGGAAACTATATTGCCGATCGCAAGAAATATATGGCTCATTATACCAGGCTACATCCAGGAAACACCCACTAAAGCCGTCGTACTGTACCTACATAGTCTTATGTTTCATCACTAATGCGGTTTTTTGATTCTATGATCACTTCAGTTCCTGTATCGAGTTTAGCAGAGTGACATCTCAAGACTCACAGAAAGCTCCATCACTCCGTTATCGCATAGTGCTAGTCAGGCTCCTAAAGAAGAGTTGGTCTTTTAGAAAGGTTAGTCGGAATCTATGTAATCTGTGGTGGAGCATAGAAATCATACTAGTCTGAGCACTCGTATTTGTATAAGTAATGAGTGCTAGCTGATGATGCATTAAGGAAGACAAGTTTGGATTCCCAAGTCGCCTAACTGTTTCTGCCAAATATCTATTTCATAAGAGTTGATGGCTGTTTTTATGACACAAGACACCAAGTTCTCTCAAGGGACAATGCTACTCTCGAGGATTCTAGCGCGAGCATGATACAAGAGGATTGCAGTAGTTGCATCATGGCGACGGCATGGTTGGATGTATCTGAGATTGCCACAGCTGTTTCATGCAACCTGTACTATTGAATTCTCCTAATAATCAGCCGCATACAGCTGGAACTTCAGAGCATAAACTAATTCGCCTTGATCAACCCCTCATATGCCTAGCGAACAAATCTCAAGCAGATGCCTTCCCACTTAAATCACGATCACGTGGATCCAGTAAATTCCTATCATCTTTCATCTATTACTTTTCTTGCCTTTCTTATCAACGAACACAGCCTCTATGTTGTTTCCATCCGGGTCGATCACAAATGCTGAATAATACGGTTGTCGACTCATCTCTGGCCGAATTCCCGGCTTCCCATTATCTTGCGCGCCAGCATCTATCGCTAATTTGAAAAATTCGTCGACCGCTGCGAAATCTGTTATTCTTCTTCAGCACGGTATCATTGCAATCCTATAATGGGGTGACAAACCTGTCGCATCAAATGCAACATGTGTAGGGATGACGGCTGATTCCACAGGAAGTGCCTTGAGCCACAAATAGGGATAATCGGTTCCAAATCCAACATAGTTATCATTGACATGGATCATTTCGGTATAGCCTAGTGGCTTAAGGATGTTCTTATAAAAAGTTCTCATCACAGGCATCTTGGCTTGCGAGACCAGGAGGTTGAAGTGGTTGATAGTCATGTTTGCAGGAGTTCCAGTCACGTGACAAATGAACAACGATTTGGAATTTATGGAAAAGGTGTCAGGGCAGCTTGTTGGCTTGTATAAGTACTATTGACTGTATTCTTGGATATTTTAGAGCGCGAGAGCTCTGAAAGTATGTCATTTCTAGCGTACCCAGAAGGCCGATATATGACAACATGTGATAAGGACTTCACAGATATTAGCTCCACAATAAGCGATGTTTGTCATCTTATACTCGGAACTCCGGGCTCTCCAGCTGAGAAATAGGGTCCAGATCTGAGAACCAACCGACAACTTATTGCAATCAATATCTGGACGTTATTTTTTTTAATAAGACGAGAAGTTAATTTACTTCGTTAAAGGTAAGTACGAAATTGTCTCACAACTAATTAAACATTGACGAGTATATGATCAAGTGAAAAAGTAAAAGGGTGTCACATATCAACCGTCTATTTCCAACCGTAGAGTCGAGGTACCTATATATGAGCTAGCGCCTTAACACATTGAAAAGGACAACCTGGACAACCGAGAGGAGGAGCAGGTGAGAATGGACCTCCAATGCAAGAAATGTGGCTTCAAGTTTACCCAGAGTATGTTCACGTTCTGATTGGCAATATCCTGAACGGCTGTGTCAATTTCAACTAAATTTCTAATCAACTACAGAATCGTCAGTCATTCGACATTCCAAGAGATGTATGCAACCACGGTCCCATAGTATTCGCCAGAAGTCTTGTCGAGAATGCTCAACTGCCAAAACGAGATGTGACCTGAAGCGGCCGATTTGCACTCGATGTGCATTACGGAAAACTTCCTGCAATTATACCACCTCTGCAGAGCCGCCCAGATCAGGCGATGTGACTGACTGCAATGAGATTCTGCCCGAAGCAACGCAATTCGGAGCCACGAGTGTTGAGATGCAACACCAGTCCGCCGACCCGTTACCAAACACTATACATTTCAACACTCCCAACTCTTTGAGTCCAGGCATATCGACCATCTTCCTTCCTGCTAAGGAGGCATTGCATAAGTGAGTTTATCTAGTGTATTGCGACTATAATCTTGCTCATTCATTTTGGGCTCTATTTTCTATTTCATACTTGATATCGAATATTAAAAAGATGGGATTGTTGACGGAAGCCTTTGTAAAGTCCGACTCGCAGCCTGCCCAGGGATGCTGCTAGTAGTGGGACTGACCCGGCGATGAGCATTCTTATCGGTACTGATGAAAACAACACTGCACTATCGCTCTTGCCGTCACCCGCCACAACGCCAATATTAGTTCGACATAGTATGGAATTCATCCTCCGGATGCTTAGAACATGGCCCCGGATGATGGCCAAGGAGATCCAACTACCACCAATAATTCATTCTTCCCAAATCCCCGAGACCTCAAGAGTGAAAGAAAAAGCGACGCCTCTATCGAATTGCTTTACATTGGCGAAAATGTGGCATGGGCAGTGTCCTGGTGCCAGGGAACTTGTTCAACTAACAGTGGAAAGGGAGATGCAAGACTTGATCGATACTGTAAGCGCATCATCATCGAAGATCGATTCATTGCTTACCCTGCTCAGCATCAGACAATGGATCAAGCGGGTCTCGTGGCATCGCTTCAAGCCCTCTCCATATACACAATAATACTTCTCTTTCCCTCTGGTGACCAGACATCACTTCCACTTTTGGAGACGGATATGTTTCGTCAGATCCGGCAGATCATCTATCACACCGCCTCCTCTGGACTTATTCTTCCAGAAGAAAACTTACATGTTCGCCCATCGTTTCAAGACTGGGTACAGATGGAAACCAAGCGTCGTGCAATACTTACGCTATATCTGTTGCATTGGTCGTACAGCATCTATCACTGCCTTTCTTCATTCGACTGCAGAGATCTTGGCTTTATGCCAGCTCCAGCTGCCAAGTATCTCTGGCAAGAGACTGACCATGTGAAATGGGAAGGTATATATAATAAGTTCCTAGCGCAATGGAATGGCAATGACTTCTATCAATGGGAGTTTTTCGAAATTGAGGCAGGAGTGAGAATGAATTTCAGGGCTGAAACATGGTTAGAGGATGCAGACGAGTTCGGCATACTGTTCATTAGCATAGGTGAGTCCCCTCATGCTGCATCATCATTACGGCAGTAATTTTAATAGCGAATGCATACGAACGAGAACCAGAGTTTGAAACCATACATCTTTAGAGATTGGCACGATCCGCCCTTTAGGTTACCTCAATCTGTTATACCACAACACGGCTGTCGATATCGCCATACTATCTGCCAGGCTATGGCTACATGCGGGAACAGTAACTTGATATACCACGAAAGCGTTTGAGACACTAAGGCAAAGAAGCCCTTACACTGAGGCACCCTCCAAGCATCTATGTCATTAGGCTACAATGCCTCACCTTAGAAGAAGCTTATCGACTTCAACTTCTTCATCACCTACAAAAGCTATACAGGTCGTGGTGAGCAACAAACTCAATGTTCATATAACTGCGCTTTTACACATACAGCGGTTGTCCGAACAGCGCCAGCCCTACCAGCCCTAACTCTAGATTCACTTGCATACTTCGCTCCCGCTCAAATTGATTTCTTGATTACCAGCATGGCTGACAATGGAACATTTGTATCCAATCCCTTCGCTATAGAACTAAAGGGTGGGCTTGAAAGAACCTTTGGCATGTCTACCCTGCATGGCTCGCAGATCAAGAGGCTTTCTCCCGACGCGAAACAGGAAATCCACGAATAGTGCATTCAAATGGCGCATTCAGCATTTAATTGACGCCCAAGTCACTCAAAGCCGTTCCAGCAACGCACCTCTTATCGTGGTGCTGAAAATATACTCGCAGAGTACCAGGTACTAAACAAACAGGTGGAGAAACACACCACATTTTATGCCAGGCGCAATATTCTCTTGGGCGACATTACAGGAGAGCTTGTTGATAGAACAACTGTAAGTTAGAGACCCGTAACACTGAGTTCAGGTTCAGGTGGCTCTACAGCTGAGAAATAGGGGGCTGGTATGCGACACGGTTATGACTCTTTCACTTTATCGTATGCTCGTCAATGTTTAATTAATTGTGAGATAATTTCATAGACTTACCTTAAGCGCAGTAAGTCAGCCTCTTGTTTTATTAGAAATGTTCAATGTCCAGGTATTGATTGCGGCGGTAAGGGGATTGATCGCTGGCAGTTGGCCCTAAGATCGGCCGCCTGCTTCTTAGTGTATCACTTCCTACTCTCAAGTGCGTCGCAGCATCGTATCCTCCGCGACCTCCCCCCACCCCATCTCATCCCCAAACCAGCCGTCCCTCCAAACTCGCATCCTCCATCCTCCGCCTCTCCACGATCCGCGTCCTTGCCACCCTCACACCGCCAGTTACCACCAAGAATCCCACGAGCCCGTGCTCCGGGCCGACCCATTCACGCAGCAGATGACGGAGACGGAATTCTCGGTCCGCAGAACGGGTGGTGACCCAGAACCCGGCCGTGTTGAGGTCTAGTCCGGGGTGGAGCGTTTGATATTCGTCATACAACAAGCGACAGGTGAGGCCGAGACAGGTAGCGTATGCTGGGGAATCCGCAGACAAAAGACGGAGGACGTGGAGCTGGAGCTCGGCTGGTATGGAGAGTATCGTTATGAGGGTTGTCTGTGGCGTGGTGGTCAGAGATGCCGTGGTGTGGTCTTGACTGTTGTTTGGAGGTGACGAGATGGTGAGTTGAGGGGGATCATTCGAGCTGTTCCCGCCTGCATCTTGACGCATGCCTGGGGAAGCCAAACTGGTAGAATTTGAGCGTCCGGTGGTTATACCTTCGCCTCCTGGTGTCATTTTGAGGGTATCTAAGTTGAGTATCTGGGCTTTGGATTGTTTATCATTTGTTGGCATACTGAGGATAAATGCCCGCAGAGACTGGACATTAACATATTAAGGTTTACTCATTTTTATACTCTTCTTTGTTTAGCAAATGACAATCTGACTCTGCCTTGGCTCTCCTTCAACGTTCTTTATGCTTCCAGAGATGACTTTCTAGAGTTACATGTTTTGATCAAGTCCTAGGCAGATCTTTTCAATAAGATACCATACTAATTGTTGACCTTGCTCTAAGAAGCGCAGAACCCTGGAGCGTTCACGATCTCAATCTCTGGGTGAGGAAAGCTTTGTACATCAGAGATACAAAGGTTCTAACCCTAACTTATAGAACGCATTCGTTGCTTGGAGCCTTGGCCTCAAGCATGCGTTACGAAACGTGCATGTTCTAGAGACTCGCCTTGTCAGCACGTTTTGCGCAGATATCATAACATAATGCAAGCAGGCAGAATAATATTCCATGTTCCGAAGTGCGTTAATATTCAAACCGCAGTCTTCTACAGCATAGTTGAAGCTTTAAAGTATTGCGTATTGGGGGTTGAGTACAGGCTCGGCTAAAATAGGGGTAGTGGGGCTGACAAATGTTGGACCAACTGGTTATTCCTGCAAGATGAATATGCGACAACAACAACAGCTACTTAGTGGGTACCGAGCTATGGGTATTGAAGAAGTGCCTTGTGAACGAATCGGTAGCTGTTCAGGTATAAATGATGAGTGTGGTGGGGCAAAAGGGAAATCGAGTGATCCTTTCTTACAGCGATAATGAAAGTATATTTTTCTTTAAATTTCGAATATCTACCCAGCAGATAGACAATTGTTAAGCAGCACAGTTCTTCGCTAGGAGACGAAATTGTAGACAGATATCTGCTCTTAGTTCCATCTAGATATAACACCTACTCATGGTAAATCTCTAAAGTGAAAGAACTATTACGCCTCACAAATGCCTGACAGAGTTGCAACAACACCAGCCTAACTCCTACCTTCACTATAATGCGCCATCTATATTCTACGAAGCTAATTGGCAACTTCCGTTTCTTGCTTCTCGACTCCCGTCCTTGTCTCAACATGTGTTTTACTCAGAACCTTGGCATCGATCATCGCTCCACAGATGACAGTAGCGCCAGCCAAAGCCGCGCAGATAATCCAGATCCCATTAAGACTTTTCGAAAATGCCTTTTGTATAGCCATACGTTGGTCCAGATCCACGATATCCTTGATGATTTCGACATGCGCAGCAGCATTGTCAGTTAGAATCTCCGTCAAGTTCTTGCCCAAGCCCGCATTTCTAAAATCGGAAGTATGCGTCTCCATACTCTGCTGGAAAACGATCCCTCCGACCACTACACTGAGGCAGGTTGCGAGGTTCTTGGCAAACTGCATTGTACTTGTCGCTGTCGCTGTATCTTCCTGCCGGACATTGGCCTGTAATGCGAGGAGGGGAGGCGTGAAGAGCGTACCCGTGCCTATTCCTGCAATAATCTGGAAGGCGACGATTCGGACTATGGATGAAGTCGCAGTGAATGTGGTAAATAGTGCATCCCCAATGAGTAGGATGACTGTGCCGACGTGGATCAGTGGAAGATAAAGCCCTGTTCTGTGAGTAAAGATTCCGCACGCAAGACCAGATAGCGATTCGGTGATTATGATAGGCATCAAGTAGGTCCCTGACTTGAGAGGACTAGCTAGAAGGGCGGATTGGAAGTAAAGAGGGAGATAGTATTCAGTTGCCAGCCAAATCTACGGGGTGTCAATATTTGCAAGAGGGCTTAATCGCGAAGCAGGCCCTAGCGAAGAGGCTAGAAAGTATGGCACCTACATAATCATGGAAGAATGCCAGGAGCAAGCACGCAACATTTGACTTCGACTGAAAAATAGTCAAAGGTATGAGTGGATACTTTGCAAGGTGCTTCTCGCTCCAGAAGAAGAATATTCCCATACATCCGCCTGCAATGATGAGCCCAATCACTGTGGGACTCTTCCAGGGAAAAGAGACCCCTCCAAAATCAAGGCCTAACAATAGCATGATCATTAGACCAAGGATGGAGACGCTTCCAAACCAGTCAATGGCCTTCATTCCTGTTTTTATGGGTGTGCGTGGATTATGCACGTCAAGGAAGAAGAGCAGTAGGATGAATGCTACGCCGGTGATGGGCAGGTTTATCCAGAAGATGAAGCGCCATGTGAGGTATTGTGTGAATGCTCCTCCAAGGACCGCTGTGTGCCACTAGGGGTTAGTAATTGCCTATCAAGGTCGACCTTGAGAGCTGCCGCTTTTTTTTTTCTACTAGCAAACCATCTTTCAAGCTTGAGATTCTCGCGATGTCTTCAGAGAAAAATGGATATCACTTACGACCAACTGCTCCAGCAACAGTCCAGATGATAGACACGGAGCCGAGATAAAAGCTCCTCTCTCTGCATCGCGTTAGCTCAGGAAAGGCTACAATATAGAATCCATTCTACCTTAAACTAAACAGATCAGACATGGTAATGGCAACCAACGTGTAGAGCCCCCCTCCTCCGGTTCCTTGAAATGCCCGTCCAATGATAAGCATCTTCATGTCCACGGATACGGCGCAGAGTATGGAGGCAAGAAAGTACCACGCAACCACGGTGAGAATGATCGGCTTGCGCCCCCAAATATCTGAGAGCTTCACCCATATTGGCCCGGCAGCTGCATTCGCCAGAAGATATGCTCCGCCACTTGAAGCGAAAAGGTTAATTGGATGTCAATCCTCTGAAAGATACGCGCAGAGACTTACATCCATGCATAACCTGACGCAGAATGCAACTGGGACGAGATGGTGGGAATGGCAGTCGCAACGATGGTCTGATTCAAGGCCGCGATAAAGGTGGTCGCCTATAGGACAGGAGCAGAGATTTGCATCAGCCGGGTAGCGCATGAAGGAATGGAATCGTGGGATAGTGCATATGTATGTTTTTAAATTTTAGGCATGCCACGAGACACGGAAAAAACGTGGGAAGACGCACGAAGAGGGCGGTCATGACTGCCACGACTCGGAGCTTTTTGCGTGGTGTTGCTCCGGCCTCGACATCACTTTGCGGCGCGGGTGTTATTTCAACAAGCTCCAGCTCCTGATCCTTTACAACAGCGGCTCGCGAAACAGATTGATTGACCATTCTATCTCTGGCAACATCAATATTGGTTCTGGAGCTTCCTTGCTCTGGAGCAGCTTCTTTGGCATCTTGATAGGTAGAATCTATAGCGCCGATTGGCCGAATGGAGTCAAGGCTTGCAGAAGGTTGCATGTTGTTCAGCTTTGCAGGACCAACAGTGTTCTCATAAAGATAATGATACAAATCAAGGGCTACAAATTAATTTCAGTATGCAAGAGTATACGATGGAGTCGCTGGGCTTATGGGCAGTGTTTGCATTATATTCCTCTAATTATTGGACGTTGGAGCAAAGGAACTGATGTACTTGAGGAAAGGGCGTTGAGTGTCAAAATGCATCTGACATGAAAAAAACAATAACCCACTCCAAAAAAAAACCAAAAAAAAACCAACAGCCCACTCCGAATAATAAAGCTTGCTGACTAACAAAGGTGGGACAAAACAGTTGATTATATTTATTGCCAAGATTATTGATCCCTCCAGTACCGACGACAAGGGCTCTGGATTTGTCCATCTTTTAGATTCAAAGCTGTTTCTGAATCCGGCATGTCACACGAATGTCAACCAAGCCCGTCGGCGCTCTGCTGCGTCAAAGCAACCCTCTGGCGATATCAGCATAGATTTATAGACTGGTTACTCAGCTTTGGGGTATGGTTTGCGAAAAAAATAAATGGAGAAGAAGCGGACAGAGCACATTTGTTTGATCGCCTTCTTCCTTCTTGGACTGTGCCTCATACCCCTGGTACATTATCTACTGTATCACCACATATCCTATCTGAGATCTTGCCATGTGGCATTGGCATTGCGGGCCGGGGCCAAAGGCTCCTTTACCAGCCTGTCGATATTTCGGATGGCAAGGGGTTGCTCTAGGCATCGCTCCGCCGTATGTTTCCAGATTCGAAAAAAAAGGCCCAAAAAAAAGCAAAAACAAAACTTCGTCTGAAATTGAGGTCGGACGAACAGCGGCGCTGATGGATGTGGTGGCTTGATGTGTAAATTTTGCGTGATGGCATGTTGTGCCTTTTCCATTTTTCGATAAAGCGCGCGGCTGAGCGGTTATATTCTTCAGTAAACAGACGACCAGACACAGCGTATTTCGTATACGGAGGGGTAAATTATAACAGGGGTTGTGTCTTTAATATAATCTATCGGCTATCTGTTTACAAGTTGGTCTCTTGCGCGACCGATGATTTGAGTTCGTACTTTTACAGAAACAAGCGACTTTCGTGTATGCGTATGCAGTCATCATTACATCTCATCTCTTAGCGTGAAATATCGGGCGCCGAGTGCCGTCACAAAAACCCACTCATATATGTCTCAAAGTTTTACCAATATCCATATCCTGATGCCAAGTGGTCTGGTGCTTGATAATGAGGCTCGTCATCGGCCCTGGCTTTGGGAGATTTGTACGTTGTGTGTAGCTGCTACCTTGACGCTTTTCTATTGCAGCACCATAAAATGTACCATCCCGGGTCACACGTTTCATCTGGCGAGCAATGTCGCTCTCCAGCCTCATGAGAGGTCGAGTCTGGAACTGCTATCATGGGGGTAGCTTATGACGCTATTCCACGAATCACGGCAGATCCGAAACCCCCTCCCCGGTAGTGTATCGATGGGCGCCGGTATATTTTTCGTTAGCCGCCTGGAAAACGTGGGATCATCGACTAGTTTCTCTTTACGGTTATTTTAAACGAACGTTCTGAAGCTTAAGTCTAAATCCTTGGTAACAAGGCTGGGGTGCTTCTCCGAGGACTTGGATAGGACTGTAGAGTACCATAGTATAGTATATATGGTTGGGTGGAGCCGGTCAATGCTAAGTAAGTAATTTACCATTTGTAATATATAGGATTTGGGGTTAAATCCCTTTGGCTAGAGATGCCTTAGGTTAGACAATAGCGGGAGGGAGGCATGTTGCTCACCAGCCAAGCAACTAAATTTTGGGGCTTTTCGCATGTGCAAGTGAGTGACTTGGAAAGCGGCTCGGGATCAAACTCTGCTTTACCCAAGTAGGTAAGTCTTTCGGCAACGTCAGCAGTTTGCTTTTTCGCATTTACCCAGGTTCCGGTACCACATCACAACGTGCCAATCTACCAAAAGTGTCGACGTCTAACAGGGATGCCACCTATTCTTAGAATTCTGTGCAGTGTGCAAGTTGCGGGAAACTCCCTCTTGCCCATGCTCAGTGCCGGGAATGGTCGTACAAACGCCAATAAGATCAATGACTATGTCGAGGCCAGTAGAAATGCTACCGCTTATTGGAACAAGTCGGTACAGCAAGTACTTTGCTGCGCTGTACCGTTACGGTAATGAATACTGGGAGAGAAGGGGTCCTGTTCCCAATCCCAAGAAATGTGCCTTTGGTGACGAACATCCTGGGGAGAAGGAACTAATAAACCTTGACCGTGGGACCATCCACTGACTAGACCTAGTTGGTCAACTGAATGATCTGATTTGCTGGCTCGGCTCTGAGAATTGGAAATTCGCTTATTAGGGTCGGGACTGGACTGGACTTGACTGGACTTTGACTGCACAGTATTTTGTCCTGTGCTGTACACAGACCGGTACAGTACAGTCCGGTACCGTAGCACGCCAAATCACAAGGGTTACTAATGAGCTGGTCTAATTTGAGTTGAAAATACTGTACTTGGCATCCTCCCGTAGCCTTTTGAAGAGGAAGGAGTTAAGCAAAAGCACCCATCGGCAGTACGACGACGGTATTCCGCGAACTAATACGCGGGGAGCTGCTGTCTGTGGGGACTGGATGAATCTTTACGAGCTGCCTGGTGTTGGGTGAGTTGGCGAAGGAGGCACCCGTATTTCTTCATCGTGAGCATCAACTCCTTCCCCTCTTCTACTCACCACTGCAAGCGGCACCGACTGATCAATGACGGAACACCCTCTTCAAAATCTGGTAAAGATGAAGCGCGGGATCCTTCAGCGAACTGGCGAAGTGCTAACACGAGAGGCGCATCACGGTACTTGGACAACAACCGGTAGATTCGGCACACCTCCCGACATGAGATTACCTGGTCTCCATCACACCCTTGATAGCTATCAGATTGCTCCAAGCGTTTCTCCATATTATTTCGCACTCGCGATCCTTGCTCCTCATGGCCGGATCCCATGCGCTTGGCGACTGTTCCTGCAGCGTCGGGGCACAGTCGTGAATCCAGAAGAATAGAGAAGGATTACTATCCCAGCTCCATAAGTACTCTAGGTCGCAATTGATGCCACCTTGGCTCGGTATAACTTTACAATATATGCTCGTGCAAATACGGCACATGCGGAGGCGATGGGATCTGACAGGGAGGTGAGACATGAATATACCTTTAGTGTTTTGTTTCCGTGACTGCCGCGCCTAACGGATATTTCAAATGCTGTTTTATGGGCACTGCTATTCGGTACGTGCCACCTCAATGTCGCTAGTGAGGACGCGCTGCCTGTGCTTGTTGGCTGGACCAAACTAAAAAATGCAGCGTTCCCTAGTTAGGTCGCTGTTGCGAGGCGGAACCTTAAAATCTTACTTACCGAAGACTACTTGTACCAAATCTTTGGATCTGAGTTCCACCATCTGAGATGCGATTTAAGCATATGCATCTCAACCGAGAGATGTGCGCACAAAGGAGATGCCATCATTACTGTACTGGTGAGAATACCACAATTTTTCCACGCGACATTACGCACTGCATGGCAGACGACATCGACTGTGCAGCAACGTTCTGCAGGATGTGCACGCCGGGAAGCTCGGCTCCGTACATAAAAGTATGCCCGAGTCTCATCATAAGTTCAGCAGCCGTTTTTTTCTCCCTCTTTTGTGTGAAGCTTTCCTAAACCAATTCACAAGTCAGGCACTTTATGCTTCTCAGCTGCTTGGATCAATAAGTGTCCTATCTGGTCTCGCGTCGAGACCCATACCCATACCCATATGAGAAACTATGACACCACTCGTGGCTGCGGTGTCCACATACAGGAGAACCGCGCCGCCCATAAGGCACACCGTGTTGGTCTTGGGAAGTGATTACAACAAGTAAATACAATCGAAATCTCAGCAGCTCACCCCACGGGCGGGTTGAGCCTACAGCAGATGAGATCAGACAAGACGCAACGCATGTAACAAGCGTCGCACCATCTCACATTTGCCCAAGACGGCATGTCCCCATTAAACCTTCTCCAGTGTATTTGCACCTGTGGATGCCAAGAGCAATCAGGATCTGTCGCTTTTGCAGATCCGGGAACTAAAAGCCACTCCTGTATGGCTTGTCAAGTTTACTGAAAAAGATAGGATATAATTTTTCCTTGGGGAAGATGGTCTCCGAGGACAACCGGGCAAACAAGACTAAATATTTTAGCTCCATTGAATATGAGGCGAGTCTAGTTTTATGGGTCATTACCAACCAAACGTAGACTGCCCCATCCCAGGACGTGCCTCGCTCATCAGTTTTATAACTACCGGTCACTCATCACGCGCCAGTCATCATATGAAACACTCCCCAATATTGAATGTGTTATAGCTCTTCCCTTTTTTTTTTTTTTTTTTTTTTTTGGGGCAAGGTTTGCTCGGGTACTTTCACGTATCCAGATCCATGGGTGGCTTAATGATGATGAAGAGGGGGGGGGCCTTTTTTCTTCCCGAAACCTTGTCTTGAAGCCCGTTTCAGTGGCTGAGATGAAGACGATTGGTCCCTGCTGCCGCTAAAATGATGCGGCATCCCACACATTACGAAGGTATACTGTACTACTGTACATACATTTCGTAAGGAACTGGATGTCGGGAATCCAGCGCGGCTATGGCAAAAATTATCTAGGGATAGCGTTGGAAAGTCGAAGGGGTGTGGATTTCTGGGCGCACCAAGGCCCACGATTCCCTATCCAGGTATCATATTTCCCAAGCGAAGGAGTTGCCCCCTTTTCTGGTCGTCAAAGAGATCCATTTCGTGCTCCACCTTAATTGCTCATGATTACTGTATTGTATTCACGAGGCCATCACGGTGGGTGCTTGTTACTGGATCGAGTAGCTGAAGGGCAGCCATCCCCGTCGTCGTGCTGCCGAAGTCACACTCACGACGCCCAGCGGGCCACAAGTGACTGACTGCGACGTTTGATTGAGGTGAAAGCGGGTGAAGGTACCATATTTACAAAGAAGCTTGGTCCGCCGGCTGGTACCACACAAACAATTTACCAGTAGCCAAGAAAAGCCCAAAAGGAGCTCTAAGAAAGTAAGTGTACTATGAAGAGGTTAGAGCGTTTAGTCCGTTGTGTTAGAGGGGGGAGGGGGGAGGGGTAAGGGAGCCATATGGGATCTCTCTCTCTCTCTCTCTCACACTCTTTCGCTTGTTGCTCGTAAATGATAAAATAACAATCAGACCGGGCGCCAACCTTGAAATTACCCCACAAGTTCAGAACGTCATGGGTGACACACCACCACCACCGGCCCCCTGTCTTTGATCGAATCTGGGACCGGTCTGAGGCGGCGTAATCTTTCTCCATGGGCGGTTGTTTGGGTTAGAGCCATGGGACACTCTTCCTTCCCCTCTCCCCCCTCCATCTTCCTACTTACCCTACCTAGACAGGGGGGAGGGGCCACTACTACCACTATGGTACAGTACTACTTACTATTACCTCCAGCACCACCACCACCACCAATTTACTGTATAGTACAGTACTTTTACAACCTACGCCTAAAAAAAATTAAAATTAAAAATAAACATAACTGGGCGTTTACTTGCTGGTGTTGTTCCCCCCCTTCCGGGTATAGACTAGGTCTGAATTTTTGCACGTCCCGCCCTCTCTTTACAGTAAGTGCAATAGTCGGAGGCTGTCCGCTCGTGCCCATTCCCCGCCTCTTCACCACTCACTGATAGCATTTTTTATTAATTTTATCAGCACAACATTTACTCACCTTACTATTTTGGTCCGTTGGTGGTAATGGCGGTCTATTTAGGTTTTGCTGTTCGTAAAGTATAGGAAGTCGAAAAGTGAAAAAAAGTAAAAGAACCGCCTTCTACTTTAACAAAGTGGTTCTGGCCCTTAAATTTTTTATTAAAAAAAATAAAAAAAAATACAAAAGCCTAATCAAAATGGATCGAGCCAATATTTTCCCATCCCAAAACACCCCCCTGTCCCGAGGACTACTGCAACCTCAACTACTTCAGTACTAGTATAGTAGTGTCCTTGACTACTGTAAAGTACAGTTACTTACCTGCCTTGCCCTGTCCTTCCCCTTCCTGCATGAACCCAGCCCATTACCCATCCCTGAAGCCCATCGTTGCAACGCTTGTAACATAAAGTAAAGTACAGCACAGGTCAGGTCAGGGAATTGCCTACCAAACATACCCGTCCTGCTAAATAAAACGGGTCTGTCAAGTTACCGTTTCCAGAAGGATGGATTTGGCCGAACTGATGGTTTCTGCGTGAGCCACACCTATCTTTCTACCCGAGTTGGCAGACTTCGACTTCTTCGCGCTCTCTCGTTGGAAAACCAACAGTCGATACCTATCAGACCTCGACTTTCCTTTTTAGCAACCCGCCTGGCACTTGCGCCTACACGAAATCCAATCACCCCCCAGCTGCCGCTAAGCATCTGGGCTGCTCCTCGGATCCGGGTTGACGGGACTTATTTGCGCCAGACTCCTGTGGAAAAAAGTTACCCATCTTCTGATAACAGTCATTGCCTTGAGCGCGCTCACAAGGGACGGTGAAGGTATAGGGAGTCGCAGTCAGACCAAGCATAAACAGCTGTGCCCCCGACGTACTTCCTTCCATCCTTCCTAGGAATACCGTATCACCTGAAAAAAAGAGTTGGATGGCCAATGAATCTCGAAACAGCGAGCTAGCTTCAAAAATGACACAAATATATTCCCGACCTTATACGTCTTCCACAATTGAGAGTCACCTACATCCAGAGACAAAAGCATTTTCTGCACTATATACTCCAAGGGAAAGCCCGAGAGCCGAAAGTTACTCGTCTACTTGGGAAAGTCAATACGAAGGAGTAAGAGACAAAGCGTCAGAGTCGATGTCTGAAGCAAGGCGGCCGCTATACAATGGCCCGGTCGCGAAGGCCGGACAAACACAGCAGATCAAGCCAGACATAACACAAAACCCATCGAGAGAAGTTCTTCCTCCCATCAGTAGTCTTTTCGGATCGTCATCTTCACAGCCAACTCGACCTGCTCAATCGCCATACTCCGACCGAGACAGCCCGGTATTTCCTACAGCGTCGCCGCTGGATACTCGACATCCAGCAACGCCTACACATGCTGATCGACCATTCGACGGATCCTATTTTCAACGGCCTGGCTCTCGGCAGTTTTCATATGGCTCCAGACCAGATCATGTCGAAAGATCAGGAATTCAGCCTCCTCCTCGACCAACTAAGACTACAGCCTCACCCCGATTTGAAGGCCGTCGTAGCCTTCCAGATAGCGCAAGGCCTCCGCAACATTCGACTGCACATGGCTGGTCGCCTCGCGCTGAGGGCTTTGCCAGAGACACCTCTTCCTCATTCAGAGCTCACATAGAGCACCGTCCGCCACCACCAATCCAAAGGTCCGAGCAAGACCCTCGGTCGAGCTATCGCGAAAACCCTATGCCGATGACTCCTAATTACCCACCTACTCCAGCTAGTACCGTTGCGGACGAGAAGGTGAGTAAAGATGCTCTTGGCCCAAAGATCTGGACCGGAACTCAGTTTCTTCCACGCTTTGTTCGACAAGCAGAAGTCCCAGGTGAGGGGATCTGTTATTTCTACGATGATGGAACGCATTGCAAGACGGTCATCGATGGAGAGGTGGTAAATGCGCACTGGGGAGTAACGAAGGCTGGAAAGCCGAGAAAGCGATTAGCTATCGCTTGCATCACTTGCCGGGAGAAAAAGATCAAGTGTGATCCAGACTATCCTCGATGTGTTCAGTGCGAAAAGTTTGGGAGAGTGTGCAAATTTAAGAATGCGTAAGTGGTGACTAAATGATCCGTGTTTCAAAAAAGCCGACAATAACAAACGGAATTTATGCTCTGGCCTCTTCGGGGGTTATCACAACAGCCAAGATATAACATTTAATGTCGACATTAGCTAACCTATGGTTCCACAGACCTCGAGGTGGTCAAGGCTCACCAGACACACCACCAGCTGATGCAGACGAGGTGTTGAACCGACCTGGAAGCTCGAGAACAGAGATGGAATCATTCAAGCTTGAGAAGCGAGAGAACAGTCAATCAATCTCTCCTCGTTTGCCCCTGCGGCATACATCACCCGAATCTGAGCTGCATCAACCAAAAAGACAACGGACCGGATACAGCGAATTTACACCCGTTGCGTCAGATGCCTCCCAAAGAGAATCTATGAGAGAAACCACTGGTCTCGCGGCACCATGGATGAAAGAGCCTTTGGTCGCGAGTCCCATTGACCACAATCTCCTCCGTGATTGGCAAGTGAACCCTTACACGATAGATCCCGCGCTTGTTGGCGAACTTGTTGGCATCTTCTTCAAGCACGGACCTGAGACCGCCCATTTCATGTTTCCCCAATCTCCTTTCAAGAAGTGGATCCTGTCAACTAGCGAGAAGTCGCTGGATGACCTCATGCTCATCTACACTATTCTTGCTCTTGGAACCGTGTTTTCGTCAAAAACAGAACACAAAGCGCTTGGAATCCAGTATGCCTCGATCTCTCGTTATGCCTGCAACGACCGGCCCCTCAGCCTCCAGCTGGTGCAGTCACGACTAATCCTGGCGCTCTATTACTTTGCTATCAACAACCACGACGATTCGTGGGATTATACTGGGGCTGCTCTTCGAGCTGCGAGTGGACTGAAATTCAACGTTGAGTTAGAAAACCCTGGTTATCAGCCCTTGAAAACTTTCCCGTACGGGCTCAGCTGTGCAGGATATGAAGAATGTAGACGAAGATCTTTGTGGAGTTGCTATTTGATGGATAGATACAATGGTTTTTGCTCTGGGCGCCTAAGCTTTATCAACTCGGAAGATGTCTTCCTCCGCCTTCCCTCTGACTGCAAATCATTTGACGCACAAATCGAAACAAGGAACCCCTACTTCTCTCCCTCCAACTCGGTCCTTCCCCCCAATAGCTGGAACGTGGGCTCTATGGCCCATCTTGTCATCATTTCATCCATTTGGGGCGATGTGGTGGCCAACATCTACCGAACCTCACATAAACCTGTTCCTACGGCCTCAAATCCTGACTTCGGGGCATTTTACGACAAGACAATGCAGAAACTACACGATTGGAAAGCGTCCTTGCCGTCGTACCATCGATTCTCGGCAGCGAATCTTGCAACCGCGGTCTTGGAAGGTAAGGCAGGCACTTTCATGACTATGCATACACTGTATCACAACACAGCCATGAAACTGAACCGATATATTCGAAAAACCACTTTGACACCAGCGCAACTCGATCATCACCACACAGTTGCCCGCCAACACGCCGAAGATGTGCTTGTTATGATGGACGTGCTTGCAGCCCGCTATGCCGCGAGTCCTGCGATAGCAATCTACGGCTCGGGGTCGGCAGACAGGTTCTCCAGCCCGATAGTTGGCTACGCGATTGTGAGCGCGGTGGATATTCTCAGCGCTCGTTTTAAGCGAGAGAGTATTTCAAATCGTCTTGCGTCATTTGGTGGCTCGCAAACTGTCCTCGCGGAACTGGCGCTCTTCTGGCAAAGCGCAAAGACACAAGAGGCACAGGTCTCGCAACGAGCGAGTGACATGGCCGGGATTATGAAGAGTGGGGAAGGGGGAGAGATGTGTGAATCGCGGCAGTCAATTGAGATGGCATTTGAGAGGGAGTACGACAGCTTTTACGCCTGATGATGAGATGATATTACTCTTTTGTCATGCTTTTAGACGTTTTTTTATTTTAAAAGATACCTGGTCCTTTCCAGACCGTGATACCACTTCAGCAAGGCGTTTGGAGTGTGGGGAACACAAGAAGTCAGACCGTGTATGAAATATTGCGACCTTGTACATGAGCGACAGATACCAAGTTACATAAATTGATAATGCTATTACTGTATAAATGGTTACAAACTTCTCCTGTTGAAGTCGACTCCCATTACTGTGTGATTATTATTTCAAACAATATCTACGGTTACAGCCGAGTTTTGTCGACGTGCCGACCAAACTTGCCGGCTCATCTAATGAAAGAACAACACATCATCATCGAGACGCGTTGCCCTACATCCTCTCCACTCCCCAACGCCTCTTCCCAACATGAAGAAGAAAACACCAGACCCTCCTTCCCGATCAACACATCCCATCTTACAGTCCTGCTAAAACTCACCCTACCAGCCTATTGGTTGGTGGTGGATTCTCCATGGCACTAGGAATGAGAAAGCCGTCCCAAGTACCAGAACTACCTATATACAGCGTAAGCCCGCTGAGAGGCAGCTCGGGATCCGCTCCTCGGCACCGGGAAAGCCCAGCCTGTCGCGCATCTGACGATTTTGACTGGTGCCGTACACCAATAGCCCCCAGCGCTGCGACGCCATCACGTTTTTATGGGGTTGTTCTGGATCCACCATTTTTGCTGAGGGGAGATGGCAGAGGGCAAAAAGCAGGGAAATTCCAGCGAGCTGTGCCACCCCGCTAGACCCCATTCTAGAAAATGCTTGGGAATCTTTATCCCTACGCGCCCGCCCAATAACATCCTTTAATTAGGGTCGCGTTGAGATAAACAAGTGGAGCATGGGCAGCACGGCTTCGGAGTTTGGAGTGGAGCGGTCTGCCGTACTATGAAGTTTGGATATGGGTGCCGGAGGCGGGCATGCACGTCGGTAAACTAGCTCTGGAACGGGCTAGGCTTGCTATCTATGAATCATGTACGCGAGTACAGTACAGTACCGAATATTGGATTGACCCGGTGGGATGGCATGACATGGACAAGGCGTTGGGGAATGGCCGGGTCATGCGGCCTATGGTTACTATTTTCTCCCCTTGTTGAAGGAAAAGGGTATGAAAGATCGTCGATACATTACAGGATATTGGTTTGTCAAGGGTGTGACTGTTGGGAGCTAGATGTCCAACAGGAACTAAGATCACTTATCCTCCCAACGGAGATTTGCTTTGCGGTATCTGAATCAGGGAGCCGACAAGCAAGGGTTCCGGTTGAGTCATGTGACTGGAGAAAGACCGAGCAGCCAAGACAAGGCTGAGAAGGCGCTAAGCTCGGCTTAGTCACATCGAAGTTCAGTAAAGTATTGCCATCTCCACCTACCAGTAATCTATTTCCAATTCAGCCGTGCCGAGAGTGCCCAAAGTCCCAATTGTCAACCTCCCGACATTACATTATTGCCAACAACACGAGCCCAGCTTCTTCATCCGTGGCCACCATGACACAGTAGTAGAAGCTGCCCCTCCAGCTACACCACGTCATTTCGAAGTTCTGCTCTGATTGATGGAATAAATGACTTTCCCCTCAAAGCCACTTACCCAACTTCTTGGGTCCATTGGTATGTGCCGTCATTTCTTATCTTGATTAGACATCTCTTCCCATGTTCGATATAGATCCCAGTGCTCTGAAAATAGACATACGAGCATCAACTGACTCTCAGTCGAAAAGGGCCGGTTCACGCTCTCACATACTCGTCCTCGCCATCAACATATATCCTCACCGGGTCATCGGACCGCTCCATCCGCCTCTACAACCCGTCCCGGGCGGCGTCGTCACAAGCAGCGAACGGTCTACCGCCGCCGAAAAACGCGCAGCTAATCCAGACATACTCGGCTCACGGGTATGAGGTCCTCGACATCAGCGTCGCGGCAGACAACGCCTCCTTCGCGTCCGTCGGCGGGGACCGAACCGTCTTCCTGTGGGATGTAGCCACGGCGCAAACGATCAAGCGCTTCAGCGGGAACTTTGGGCATTCGGGTCGGATCAATACTGTCAGCTTTGCGGGAAGCGGAGATAGCGTGCTTGTAACGGGTAGTTTTGACGCCACCGTTAAGATATGGGATCTCAAGTCCAACTCGTACAAGCCGATCATGACGCTGGATGAGGCGAAGGATAGCGTGAGCTGTGTGTTGGCGGGTGCTGGAGGCGAGTATGAGATTGTGAGTGGGAGCGTAGACGGGCGGGTGAGGTACTATGATATGAGGATGGGCAAGCTAGAGACCGATGTCGTCGGTGCCTCGGTCACGAGTTTGCAAAGAACCAGAGACGGAAACGGTATTCTCGTGGGCTGCCTGGATAGCTGCATAAGGCTGCTGGATAGGGATGGTGGAGGGCTTCTGAGAAGCTATAAAGCGGATGGCTGGAAGAACGATGAGTATAGACTCCGAAGCTGTTTCGGTGCAAATGAGAGGTGGGTGCTATCTGGAAACGAGAAGACACCGGAGGGGAAGGATGGTGAAGTGGTGGTGTGGGATACTTTAAGCGGAGAATTGATCCACAGAGTACGTGTCAAGGGATCCGATCTCGAGGGGAAGAAGAAGATTGGCAGCGATGGGCAGATAAAGGGAAGAGAGAACGTCATCAGTTGTGTTGCTTGGAAAAAAAATGGGAGAGGGGATCAATGGTGCTGCGCAGGCACCGATGGAATCGTTACCGTCTTTGGACCAGAAACATGACCTTAAAGGGCGATTCTTGAACTTTTCAAAGGGACGATCGAAGTTATGATTGTACTGAACCCTACGCATAGGTACGTGTGTAACCATTGTATTACTCCATGACCAGAAAGCATTGGCATAGATCCCAACACAGGAGGTGAAACGTTCAAAGTGCTCAAAGCAGCCAAGGATGACAAGAACCAAAAGCCCAATCATCAGGGACTTCACACAAATCACGGCTCAAAGCTAAGAAATCCTATTTCACAACGGCGATTGTTCAGCGTGGATGTTTCTTCCTGCTTACCGCAATTGCACAAAGACCAGGTAGGCAAATGCGTTGGAAATATTAACGAATTGAACAAATATTAAAAACCCGATTAACCCACCAAGTTTCTAAAAGCTTGACAGGTCTCATTTAATCATATAGTCGAATCCCAAGTCCTCAATCGACAGCTCGAAGTTACGGACAAAAAGAGATGTTATATCAAACTTGAGATCAGGATTTTTGATATATTGAATGATACCCTAAAGCTATCTATCCTACTAGGCTCGATGTACATGAGCAACTCGCCGGAATCCCTCAGCATAGTAAAACCTCTTCTTCAAATGGAAATCATATGTTCGGCAAAATTAGGAAAGAACTCATATCTCCTACCTTTGCAGGACTTAAGTTTACAGGTCCTTTCTTTTATGGGAGGACGTTCGCATGATCTAGCGCTCGTAGATAATCCAATTTTTTTTTACTGAAGAAAGGCGCTGCAATGTCATGTCATGTCGATCTACCCACTGGCCATGTGTGATATGTGAGCAGCTCAGATCGTGTCAGTTTATCCTCTGCATGACCGTGACCAGACCAGACCGGACCGGACCGATGGATTACTTATTGAGTAGTAAAATAGAGCCATGGCATCTCATGCAAACCGATAGAAACTCAAAGGCGAAAGTTTTCGTGCGTCATGAAACATTTTGTACATTAGGAGCATGCCTAATAGCTTGTATTTTTTGGGGGTTGCTATTCTACCCAAACGCCCCCAGTTCCTCTTTGATGTAGGCCGCCATTGCCAAACGCCGCCATGCAATCTAAAGTACCCATAAACTAGTTAGCGGCTCTGCGCTTCGCCTGCTCCCTATGAATCTTCTTGAAGAAGGAGCTGCTCTCGCCCTTCTTCTTCAGATCCTTATTCTTGCTGCGGTTCTGCTCGATGTACGCCATGTCCTGCCCGCCAGCCAAGTCTTTCAACGCGCCAGCCGTACGTCTCGCGACAGCCTTCTTCTTCTTGCTCATGCCCCTTCCTTCGTTGACATGGAAGAGATCCTCTTTGAGCTCAGCGCCTTCGTCGTACTCTTCCTTCTGGAGCATTACTTCCTGAAGCAACTCTCGTCGCTCGGCAGGCGTGTTGAATGCAAGATCTGGGTAATTCTCGATGCCATTGAATTGCGTGATGACCTTAAAGGCATAGCCTTGGTCGACGAGGAATGCTTGGCGTCGGGAGGAGTAGAACATTTCTTGTGTGTCTTTCGACACCAGTGAGTAGAAGAACGCATTAAACCCCTCATCATTACGACGTTTGGCTCGGAGGATACGACCAAGTCTTTGTGCCTCTTGACGTCGCGAACCGAAATGTGATGAAATCTGAATAAGGCAGGTTGCCTCGGGAAGATCAAGAGAAGTATCCCCAATTTTAGAGAGAAAGAGCGTGTTGATATGATCGTTGTGTTGGAAGTTCTCCAGAATACGCAGGCGCTCTGCCTGTGGCGTACCACCGTAAATGTAAGCTTTTTGCAGCTTCTTAGCATAACGATCCAGGGCATAAACGCTGTCTGAGAAGACGATGATCTTGTCGCCTCGTTTCTCGTGGTAGTCAATCAAGAATTGACATGCCTGGAACTTTCTAGGATTTAGAACATATAACAATTGACGATTTGCTGATGTTGACCGAATATATTCTGTGTAGAATTCCGCGGTCATAGGGCACCAAACTTCTGCGCACTGGACTTTTGCGATATGTCCCTGTGCTGCCAGCTCCATCCAATTTGCCTCGTACAACTTCGGTCCAATCAAAAAGTTCAAATCTGTAATCTTATTATCTTCACGGAGCAACGTCGCAGTCAATCCCAATTTTGAGTGAGTCTTGATGGCAGATGTAACCTTTCTGAAGTATCGAGCCGGTACCACATGGACTTCGTCGAGAATCATCAGACCCCATTCTCTGCTACCAATAAAGTCCATCATCTTCTGTGCATCATGCGACCGTGACCGTTCCTGAGCTATCATTGAGTATGTAGAGACGATAATACCAGCATTTCCTGAGAATTTATCCTTGTCACTTGATGTAAATACTGAGATGTCGTTCGGGTTGATGTTCGACCATTTCAAAAATTCCTGCCGCCACTGAACAACAGACATTGCACTCGTGCAAAGTACAATGACGCTCTTCTTGATTGTGCAGGCTGCCGTAATCCCTACAAGAGTTTTCCCAGCACCACAAGGCAAGACGATGATACCACTCTTCGCTCTTCCATTACCAAACATCTTACTTAGACTCTTTTCTTGGTAGGGACGGATCTGAGCACTTGGTCTCAGGTCGATATCTAGATTGGCGTTGGCATCGTCATTTCTAAAATCATACTCTTCTAATACTGGCAATCCAAGCTCCAAACAACGTTTCTGGGTGGGTTCTACTCCAGCTTCTGAGATCTGGAATGCGTGAACTGCTTCAACTTCTTCGTCATCGTCATCCTCATTCAGGGCAGCAAAAATGTCTTCTTGTGCAACATTCTCTTCATCTTTTGGTTTCTCTAGTGCTCTTCTATCAGTCGCTTGTTGTACTCCAGCTGCTTCCTTTGTGCCTGGAATGACTAGACCCCCCATCGTAGGAGCTGTTGTAGTTGTAATCTCGTCCGTCCCCTCAACACGAAACGGCCCGATGATCTCATCTCTTAATAGCTTCTGCAGCATTTGGGGATCAGAGCTCTCCACGAAATGTTTGGTGTTCTTCAACACGAGCTTGACCTTGCCATAGCTCTGCGTACAGTTGGTGATGTAATCACGAATGTTTTCAGGAATTGGGGTCTTGGACAATCGATCAAGAACAAGGATGATATCTGTCGGATCCAAGCCTACAGAAACGGCAGCGTACAGACTATGTGGAGTCAGGGAGTACTCATGGAGGAAGGTCGGCCGTGAGAGCGGTTCGGCGATAGTGGTGAGGAAATCTTGTGCCTGACTTGCTAAAGGCGAAAAGCTTTCCAGCGTTATTTTTCCCTTCGCCGGATCGATCCATAATGGCCGATTCTCATGATCGGGTTTCAAGTCCAAATACGAAAAGTCATTCGTATTGAAATAATGACTTGCAGAATCTCTTCCAGTTATCTTAGATTGTTTCCCTTTCCTATTATAATTCTCGACGGAGAACTTGGTGACATTCTTCTCTATATTCGCAGCTTCACCTTCGCTCACATCATCCCCTGATATGTAATCATCATCATCTCCGCTGTTGTAGCTCCGGGGCGTCGCTGGACCAGGTGTTGAAGCCGCGGAATCCTTTGTCGCCTTCGAGGCTCCAAGAGCGCCTAAAATATTTGTCAGCTGTTAGAAGAGATTTGTAGAGCAATGTAAGCCTATACTAGATGTAGCTTTTCTTTTGACCGGCATCTGGACAGACTCCACAGATGTGGCCGGGTTGTCAAAGAGGACGACGTTGAAGTCCAGCAACTTGAACTTTAAGACTGAGGCTGAGTTGGGCTGACTAATGCGGCTAGCCAAGCCTTGTGAATCAATCAATTGTGTCTCGTGGCTGATTGGTTGGCTTCGATATTGAACTTCTGGTGGAACACGCTTCAGACTACCCTCCCCGAGGCTGCGTCTGGTAGACGCGTAAATCTAATTCGCGATCCAAAGCGCAACCCCTCAGTCCTGAACTTAAGTTCAAGAGAGCAACAGTCATGTGGTAAGACATGAGACCGTGGTAAACAAGTATTCTCCTAATGCTCGTAGCAAACATATTCCAGAAGTAGAGGTTGCCATCTTTGCGCCTTGCTGTATGTACCCCTCTGTTGACTTATTTTGTCCTTCTAACGGTCCTAGGTCGCAAGTGGTTCGAGTGTGCAGACTGCCACCGCGATACCCAGGACCATCCTATCCTGAAGAAAGATGAAATTGTATGTTTCATTTCTGCTCCGCATGCACAAGAACACCACTGATGTTTTCAGATCCTCATGTGCAAGAAATGCAAACCAAATCGAGCCTTCCGGAAAGATGCCAGCAACTTTGATGAATCGGACGAATACTGCCCATATTGCGATAACCACTATGTCAAAGAGATCAAGGAACCAAAGATGATGCTAAAGGTCGAGGGAGAAGATGTTCGCATTGATAGTCGGATGATCAAAGATGACCGGATCCGTCAGAAGGAGTTAAGGACTATATTCGACGTTGAAGAGGCACCAAATAAGCTGGGTTGAGTCAACACTGAGGGAAAACCGGGAATTCTGATTAGACGGCATAGGATGAGATTATGAGATTAAAGTACAAGTGACAGAGAGGTATATCACTCCAATCACACAGGTGATGAGAAATCGTCATGGCTCATTCTATAGTACAAATGCGCTAGTAATTAACCTATGATCAGCCACACCATTCTCTACGATGTGGAATCGCCTTCCGGCTGTCTAGTCAAGATTGCTGCATTTCCAGTACCAGGCGTCCGGCCGGTCTTCTTCTTTGCAGCCTCATCAGCCTTCTCCTGCTCAATCGTCTTGACGAAGGCTTCAATATCCTCAAGTGGGAGCATCTCGATCAGCTTTCCAGGTGCCATGATAGCAATCTCGATGTTCTTTGCTCCTGTCTGCACAACTTCCAGTAATGATTTGATTGTCAACTTCAGTGTTGCCTCTCTATCCATATCGTCCTTGTGGTTTCGCTCGAGAAACTCGCGGACTGTTTTGCTTGATCTGCCAATAGCATTTGCCTTCCTGTATGTCTGTTAGCTTTGAAATGGGGTGCCAAGAGCGTCACATACCATGCGGAGTAGATTCCTGATGGTTCGGTTTGGTAGAGTCTTGGTGTCTTATCATTGGGGTCGAATCCAACAATCAACGTGCTGATCCCGAAAGGTCTTACACCACCACTTTGTGTATATCTCTGTTGTACACCAGCCACATATTTTGTGATATATTCGATTGTGACTGGATCCTCTACAGTAAGACGATGGGATTGAGCTTCTAACCTCGCCTTGTCCACCAGAATTCGTGCATCAGCGTTAAGACCTGCAAAGGCGAGGCAGACGTGCGTGTCAACCAAACCGATTTTCGACGGGGTAATCCGGGTATCCTGTAATTTCATTGCAGAGCGCTTCTCGCAACCCAGCACCACAATATCTTTTCCCTTCACTCCAACTGCGCATGTTCCTAGCTTTGATTTAGTTAGGCCACAACAACTGGTTGTTATCCTCGTACCTCGTTTGACAGCTTCAAGAGCATATTCGACTTGGAAAACATGTCCATCGGGACTGATTAACTGTTAGATGTTGAATGGAAAGTGATCCCTGATTTGCTAACCTAAAAACTACAATTAATTAGCTTGTTGACAATATTGCATTTAGATTACATAGCTTACCTGAAAGTGCTCTATCGTATCCTGAGGCCATGGTTGATATAGTCCGCAATCAAGACGATGATTTAGTCGGTGGTATAGTGTCTGGAACAACTCAGAATAAGACGTGGAGGTGTGCAATGGGAGGTAGTCAAGCTTGATGCTGTAGGCTGCGTTCGCGCTTCGTAACGCGAGAGCTCCCTGGACATGGTCACGAGAAAAATGGGTCGGTAAGGCAAGGCTGAGAAGGCGCCATCCTCCACCTTAAAAGACGGGCGACCTCGGAGAAGACGTGGAGCTGGGTCTAGATAATTTTGATTTAATAGAAACTTCCTCTTTACTTTCAATTTTTAGGTAACTACAATCAATTTGTCTGGGTATGCTGCAATAGCACCCAATATTTATGAGAAAGATGGTCAATCGGTCTGCCTTTGCTCTTGCAATCCGCAGAGCTCGAATAGCCTCATCGGCTCACTCTAGGACAATACAATTCCGCCCATCTACCGCACATTTACGATGGCAGAGCACCGCAAGTACAGAAGAGACTGGAGGAATCGCCAAAGGCACAACTGGTACTTCCAAAACTGTCAAATTTACCTCAGAAAGCTACCCGAATATCAAAAGAGACTCCAGGTTTGCCCAGATATCTGAAGAACACGTTCAATTCTTCAAAGATACACTAGGTGCCGAATCTGCTATTATAGACGGAGTCACAAAGGATGCCACGGATGATATAGAGCCATTTAATGGTGATTGGATGCGTAAATACAGGGGACATACAAAATTGGTCTTGAAACCTGGGAACACTGAGGAGGTCAGCAAGGTCCTGAAGTACTGTAATGACAATATGTTGGCTGTAGTACCTCAGGGAGGAAACTCGGGCTTGGTCGGCGGATCAGTGCCAGTATTCGACGAAATCGTCATCAATATGAGTCGGATGAACAAGATACGGTCTTTCGATGAGGTCTCAGGCGCATTGGTTGCAGATGCCGGATGTATATTGGAAGTTACTGACAATTTCTTGGCCGAGAAAGGACATATTTTTCCACTAGATCTTGGGGCAAAAGGATCATGCCATATAGGAGGCAATGTAGCAACAAATGCTGGGGGACTGCGGTTGCTGAGATATGGAAGTTTACACGGAAATGTTTTGGGAATAGAAGCAGTCCTACCTGATGGTACAATTGTGGATGATCTCTCGAAGTTGCGGAAGAATAACACGGGCTATGACCTAAAGCAGCTATTCATTGGAGGAGAAGGGACAATCGGCATAATCACTGCTATTTCAATAATCTGCCCTCAGAGATCAAACGCCATCAATGTCGCATTTTTCGGTCTTGAATCGTATGAAAAAGTCCAGCAGGCATTTAAAGAAGCAAAGAGTCAGCTATCCGAGATTCTCTCTGCCTTTGAACTTATGGATGGCAATAGTCAGGACCTTGTGCACAAAGTTACGAACAATAAGCGGCCACTTGAAAACGAATATCCTTTCTATTGTCTGATCGAGACCAGCGGGTCTAATTCTGAGCATGACAATGAGAAATTAGAGAAGTTTCTCGAAGACGTAATGGAGAAAGAAGTCGTTCTAGACGGAGTCGTAGCCCAGGACGAGACGCAAGTGAAGGCTCTGTGGGGATGGAGAGAAGGTGTGCCTGAGTGTCTGGGTCATTGGGGCGGAGTGTTCAAGTACGACTTGTCTATACCTATTTCGGAATTGTACTCGTTGGTAGAAGAAATTCGAGAAAAGATCAAAGAGGCGGGCTTGTTGGGTGATACTGATGAGCATCCAGTTGTTGATGTTGTAGGATATGGACATATGGGAGATTCTAATCTCCATCTTAATGTAGCGGTAAGGAATTACGATAAGAGGGTCGAAAAGATTCTCGAACCATTCGTATATGAGTGGACCGGGAAACGAAACGGGAGTATTAGCGCGGAACACGGCTTGGGGCTAGCCAAAAAGAATTATATTGGATATAGTAGGAGTGATACCATGGTCCGCTTGATGAAGCAAATTAAGGATCTCTATGACCCAGTAAGTCTACAATTCCAAAGGTTCCCCGATCGATTTTAACATGCAACAGAATGGTATCATGAATCCCTATAAGTACATATAGAGAATTAATAGCCCCGTATCAACAATCTCGCAGACGCCCCAAAGTCTCTCCACTCCCATCCCTTTCAAGACCCTAGGAGAAAATTCAAAAGCCTAGTGTGAGCAACTACCGAAGTACCTCAGTTCATGACTATAATCAACAATTGGTAGATCTTTCCTCATTGTTCTAGTCAAAATCGACTTCGGTGCTGCTAGTGTCCATCCAAAAGTGCTGTTCTTGGAGCGATTGAAACTTTCTTACAACCATTTATAGGAAAACGGTACGGTAATTATAAGTACGAGAATTATTATGGCGTTCGTTCCATAGGTATACAGGAGTCTCAACTACGTTTACCCTCTCATCCATAGTTATCAGCCTAGTGACGGGATCCTTTCTGGCTCTTAGTGCGTCTCTATTCCACCCATCAATAGATTAATACTCAACGACACAACGAGCGCAGAAAATAACAGATCCACTCAACGTCAAAATGCATAATTCTCCACCACCAGCTGCAACTTTCACATACAGGCTCCCGATCAAAAGGAAGATATGTGCCTCATCTGTTTCAATCAGATATCTCTTGGGTTCGCCAGTATTTCTGCCCACCGAGGATATTTTGGCATGTTTTGCCTTGACGAATGATATCTGTCCCGTGTTAAAGCAAACATAAAAGCGGCTACTTGTACCGGAGAAAAGAAAGGCTTCGCTACCAGGATATAAATTCACGTTGAGCCGGCACGGTCAGCAAGCTCGTTTGAGCATGATTACTGGGGACAGATCGAGAGAAATATCAAGGGACCCGAGAGAATAATACAACCCAACACTATTCCATATCTCCTTTCGGACTTCGGATTTCGCACTTATATCTGATCGCAGTAATACAGCTTTAAAGGGGAGGTCGCCAGATCCCTATCGGGGGGACTTTCCGGTGATCTGCGGGGCACCAGTCCAATCATGGTCATGAAAGCAATGGAAATCTAGCGGGAAACAAGACAGCGGCTGAGTTATGTAAGGGATGATGGAGTTTGGCAGCAGGAAGAAGTTTTGAAGTTGGCTTCGATTTAGTCGATACTCCTTAGGACTCATTTCATGATCATTATTGGTGCTATTAGATTTCCCCTATTGTACAGTACACATGAATGGAGTTGACTAAATGTTGTGAGAAGTAGAGGCGTAGGGCGGTAACTTTGAGGGATACTCAAAGACGTACGGCTCATGACACGCTTAGCTGTATAAATAGATATGCCATACAAACACAGCGCCTTCGGGTTGATTCACCTTGCCCCCATACTATTTCAAGCGGCTATTAATTCCCATAAGCAAAATCACCTTGTCAATCAAGAGAACTGAGCAAGACCAAGCCTCAGCTACCAAAGACCGGGTTCCTTAAAATTTCCCAAGAACTGATCGATAACTGGAATATCATCAGAAGAGTTCTCTCTTGTTGGGAATGGTTAGAGGTACATTTTCTTTACACTTTCGATATGTAGCACCTCAACGTGAACAGAAACATAACTAGTTATTCTACTTTCAGCCTACCCCGATGCACGCGCTCGAGAGTTTAGAGTTTACGCTGCTCTTAGGTAAGTGAGATCTCGCGCTTCGAGAGCAGAGATTCTTGAATTTAAAGGATAGTCTCGACCATATGTGAGTCCATTGTCAATAATAACTACAAATATTTTGAACTTGCTGAATAGTCCAGGCATTTCGTATGTATAGTCGACTTACCATTGCTGCAGCTAGTCATGGAAGTGTGGCCCGAGCACCCAGTTATAATACGAGTGCCTTTCTACGCCCGTCTGTTTGCCGGTCTACTTATAATAAATGCAAAAACCCTAAACGATTTTCGACTTCGGAACCATGTATTGAGCTTGCAAGGCGGCCCCAAAAAATACACAGAGAAACAGACACAGCTTCGAATGTAGTATGAGAAAACGAGGTGTTTTGGATTCTTTCACTTTTCTCATAGGCTGAAGCCTGGGAGTATCCTGCACTATATGAAGATAGAGATATGGCACTGGCATCTCAAAAGGTCGTCCAAAGTACTCTACCAAATGCCAATATTGCTTGCGCCGCGAGGCGCCAGAAGTCCCATGGTTTACACTGGGAGGGCCGCGGATCAGCACCTAGGGGACGATACTAATCCTGGATTTAAGCGTGAAATCTCTCCCTATAAAAAACAATCAATCCGCAACGTGGATCAGTATGGCGCCAAAAACAGGCCACCCAAGTTCAACTCCATTGTTACCGCTTATTATTGGTATTGAAACTTTGGGGGATGCACTCGGTGGTTTTCGCTCGGCAATACTCAGGTATTTATACGGGTGAATGGAGTATTCTATGCTTTCGAACGCAAACATCGTTTTTTTATCCATCCAAATGACTATGGTAGTTTTGTGGCTTCGCACCATATGCACGGATACTTGCCCCTGAATTAAGCGAGACCAGAAGATGAACGAGCTCAAGAGATGGAGGGATGCTTTTATCTTATAGTTGGGTACGAAAATTAGTTCAATTTATGTAAAACACGGTATTCTATGTTACGTCAAGTTCTTGTACTTTGGAATACTTGAAAACCCATATTTCAAGTTCTCGATCGGGCTTAAGGGAATAATATCAAAAGGTATCGAGATACAAGCTAACGATGTTTAAATAGCATAGACAGGCTAACGATACCACTTAGCACATTTAAGTGCACGGAAATATGACCGACATAAATCCACATCTCGTACATCACTCGACTAGTCAAAATCAATCCTCCTCTCCTGGTTCTTTCTTCTTCACTGGTGCATCTTTCTTCGCTGCCGCAATCGCATAATCTGAGTTCCCCTTATTCAAAGCCTCTTTGTACCGCAAAACATGCTCCGGAACCTCCTGTACTCTATTGTATGGTCCCGGAACTGGTTCTCCGAACTGCTCATACAGCGGCAGAACCCCAGTCCAGACCCGTCCCAGCACATCCTCATCCTCCAGGTCACCCTTCTCATCATTTGGTACGCCCTCTCTAACTTTTGCACTCCCACTATCGATCCTCACCCTCAAGATCTGCGTGCTCGCCATCTCACCTTTATTCGGCGGAACCCTCGTCTCACTCCATCGTCCCGGAACCACGCTATTCGTGATCAATTCCATCGCCCACAGTTTCTCATCTAGATCCTCTACTAACGTCGCATATCCAAACAATACTGAGCTTCTATAGTTGTAATTATGGGAGTTGGGCGTGAGGGTAAGGACGAGGCCGTCGACTTTGGAAGCGGCGATGCAAACCGCGAGACCTTGAGAGTCAGGAGAGCCCCGCGCGAGGTTCATGATCCGCGAGGAGACGTAGCCGTGAAGATAGCAGTCTAGAGGGTCACCAAGCGAAGCGGAGGGGCGACTGAAGGAGCCCATCTGGCCGATCATGGGAAGGATAGCGGGAAAGGGGTCCGCATGGTCTGGTGTGAAGGAGACATGGAGGACTGGGGTGGTATTGATAATTGTATGGATTGTTGTGAGGTTGTAGACGGCTAAACGGTTAAGTAATGATCAATAGTGTGAAATAGGAGGGGAAAGACCTTGATGCTTGTAGCGGTTCACGGTATTGTGTGCTTGTTTTGGGTATTGGAGTGTATGGCGGACCATAGCGTTTGCCTTTGCCTTGGGATATTGGCAAAGAAAAAGGAAGGGATGATGAGTGAGGGCATGAGAGAAATCTACTTATTCTAATCTTACCATTGGGCAAGGCTGCCATTGCTTTCGTTAGCACCTCGAACTCAAGGTGGCTTGTAAAAGCATGTAGATGTGCCTATTGTTGGAGGGGATGAAGAGGGCGGGTTGATATGGGTGACCAAAACTTAGACGAAAGAAGCAAGTCCAAGCGAACAAGTCCCCTCCTCCATCCTTGCCATTTCAGCCCCCACCCCCACCGTTGATGTCCTTCCATCAAATCAGATCAACCTCATTTGACACTTCTTATCGGCCGACTTTCAAGTACTCTTCCCACCAGTCTTGAAGCAGATACAGAGTCCCGGACACGTGAGCGTTGGATTATATTAGCCTTTTAAGATCGAAGCGGAATGAAAGCAACATGCCGTTGATGTCTTCTCAAGCACGTCTTGAAATAGCCTGCTTCAATCCTCAATCAGCCTTTACCGCTGCTCAGGCCGGAGCTGATAGAATTGAACTTTGCGCCAATAGAGATGTTGGTGGTACTACTCCAAGTAGGTAAATGCTTAGAATCCGTAGCTACCAGGCGCATGCCTTGGGAGCGGACTACAGTACTTCCCCAAACCCAACTGGCATTGATTCTTTTGGTCAAACAACTAACGCATCAAAGCTGTGGAGGATTTCGACACGACCCACGACCTCATCAAGAATTTTAGGGTTCCGATCTATGTCATGATTAGACCACGAGGTGGGGACTTTACATATACCAGGAGTGAGCTCGACGAGATGATTACGGCTATCCAGTGAGTTACAGTACTTGCGAAACATTATTTCCAGTTCCCAGCAAGTCAGAGTCTTCAGTGTTGCAACTTCGATAAAGAAGAACTCATGGGAAGATCACAGAGAGTTACGTAATATAAGTTAACAGATTTTTACTTACCCTTTAAGTGTTCCTATCCACATCCAGACTATACTGACGAACTCACAGATCTTTCCCTCACGCTGACGGTTTTGTTTTTGGAGTTCTTGATTCGCGACCTAATTCCATAGAAATTGATACCAGGGCTTGCATAGAACTCCTTTCTGCCGCATCTCCCAGGCCATGCACTTTCCATCGCGCCTTCGATGGAATCCCGCCGCACCTAATGGCCAGCAAACTCGAAAATCTTATTTCTCTCGGCTTTTCTTCAGTGTTGACGAGTGGATGCATTGGAGATGCTAGTGAAGGAGGAGATGTGTTGAAAAATTTGACACTAATTGCCGTATGTGTTCGATTTCACCCTGTTCTCACCTCCTGCCGCTAGAGTCTTGCCTTTATAACATTTTATTTTTACCTTCATCTCAAGAGTAGATAATATTGGCAAGGGCTGACACAGTAAATAGAGGGGAAGGATAGACTTGATTATCGGCGGCGGTGTACGATCATCGAATTTACAGGTGTTGAGACAATTTGATGCGCCATGGTATCATTCTAGCGCTGTCATCCATGGGGGAGCCTTTGCCGATGCGCAGGAGGTCCAGACATTGAGCCTAATGTTGAAAACTCATTGAATTGTCTCCAATACTCGATTGATGCAAAATCTACAGTGTTAGATCCTTTTTGACCGTTGAATCTTTCTTCTTGCTACCAAAGCTTCATGACCTGAACTCATACAATCATACCTCAATAATTATTGCGACACCACTGCATCGGGTCGCTTCGCTACTATAGATACCCAAAAAATCACCACGATCTCAACTGTATAAAGTTGCTACCATGGCATCACGGGCTTCGCCATTTTGCCAAGCATAAGCTTGATATTCTCTTAGGGGGTCAATATTGACCTGAGGTTGGTTGCCCGACGACGTTAGGGAAACACCAAGGCTGTGTAATACATCTTACATAGAAAAGGGACAAAATATAGAAGTAATTCATCATTTGACCAGCCGTAAGCAGATGGTAGTGAACACTCGAAATGTAGCTCTAATAATCGGGGTAAATATCACTAACGAGTCCTTTGCAAGGGAGGACTATCAGAATGTCTCTTGCCGAGGCATGTATAACATTACTTTTCACCTAGAGCCCCTATAGACAGCGCTTCGCCCGCTTCTCATCGTGCATCCGCCGCTGTCGTCCCGCTCAAGACGTACCTATTGGCTTTGCTCACTATATATACTATACCGCAACCTTAGAAGGAAAAGATCCTGAAACTTCTTAGCCCTTGAACAAAAAATGCATCAGGCTACCGTCACGGTTTACAAATGAATAATGGTAGGTGTGCCTAGAGTATCAAAAACCTCAGCGTACTAATTCTTCAGGTCGTGTTTCCGCTGACGCCATGCACAACAAACGGTACCGCCTTTTGGAGCCTTAACATCACAAAGATTAGAAAGCGACAACAATCTCTCGCGTTCAGCCCCCTTATCGCATTTGGCTTAATAACAGCTAATTTCATGCATTCATACCCTGGATTCAGAAGTGGCCTTGGACGACCATAATATTATGGCATATGCTGAACCGCTGGCACAAATCGACATGCCTGCGCATAACCAGCCGGGTTAGATGAAAGTAAACAAGAACAAGAAGGTTTAAGACGGACTCCCCTGGCTTTGATGTTACGCTTTCCAAACATGGAAGCGCGTTCGCCTCATCACACTTGGGATTCCACACCCGCACCTTGACCTCTTCATCATGCATTGCTTCTCCCCACCTAGATTTGCAACTCTTGACGCACCTTGAGTCCTCGTCCATCGCACAACGCATCCTTTTCGGCTGGTCAAGGACGAGCTTTGCACCGAGAATTTTGGCGCACAGCTCTAAGCCCGTGAGCCTGATGTGGAGAAGGTCGAGCGTGCTTAGGTTTGTACAAGGAGCTCGTATTGAGAGGGAAATGAGATGAGGAAGCTCATTACAGCGTTTATTGGTCCTGTAGGAGGGATCTTTTGTTTGTGTTTAGCTAGCTCTCCGGTGCCTGATGTGTCTGGTGTTGCGAGGAGTTGGAAGTTGATTTTGCTTAATCCAGGGGCTATGGATTCGTCACACGAGTTTGCCTAAATAGTGTCTGTGGACGGTGCTGTTAGAGACAATCAATGAAAAGCTCGCATATTGTATGGAAAGCTCCGAGTAGGACTGAGTTCTATACGCTGTAGTTCACGTGGGCATGGCTTCATGTCGTGCTCAAGAAGGTCTGTGATGGGTTGAATAAAATATGGGAATACTGCTGGATAGACCACAATTCACTGTCGGCTATATGAAACATGAGACAAACTTTCCCAAGATCAAATATCCCAACTAGAAGAACATTTAAAAACATAGAAATGCATACCGCCTGGGTCAAGTACTACAAATAAAATGCGAAATTGAATAGAGAGGCCGATAATTCTACATGACAGTCACGTAGGAAAGTGATAGCGAGATTGTGAGCATTCATATGAAATTGGTATCCCTCTATCAAAAAATAAAGCAAGAGGTCGTAAGGAGTCGTAGTACCACCTGAGAAGAAATGCTACGAGCCGGCTCCACATTTCAACCCTCACTTGCGCCGAAAAGCCGTTGCATTCCTGACATAACCCTATAGATAACTGAAGAAACTCCCTTAAAATCTTTGGTAACCGCCTTGTGATTGTCCATAACCTCCAGTGTAGTATGATTGCGGGCCGCCTTGAGAAGCATATGATTGACTCCGGGACATGGTATTTGAACTTCCATAACCCCCAGTGTAGGCGTTATGGGCATCATGGATCATCCCGCCTTGATTTCCTCCACTCCACTGCCGAGGGCTCTGTGGAACTGGGCTTACAACACCTGGGCTTTGCATGCGTGGAATTGTCGGTGCGGGACTATGCATCCTTGATGGAACTTCACTGACCATAACGTTGCTAGGAACTTTTGGCATCGGTGGGACGTCGCCCTGACCTGGCGTGACATGCGTGCCACCCCATCCACCAAGCGCGTCATCGCCCTGCTTAGCATACGCGTCGTTGTCCCACCCCCCGAGTCCCTTTTCACGAAGTTCCATTTGATCTTTGTATGCTCGCTCTTGCTCTGCTTCAACTTTGGCGTTGTATGCATCACGCTCAGCCCGACCCTTACGACGTTGTCGAATACAAGTGAAAATCAAGGCACCTAGTAGGAGGGCAGCAGCGCCTCCACCACCAGCGTAAACGGCAACTTTGGCGCCTGTTGAAAGATTATTGAATTTTTGAGCAAGGGAAAGAGGCGGGTTTGCGATTTCTTCCTCGGTTTTCGCAATAGTTTCAGCCACTGTTGAGTTGCCCCTGTTTTGGCGTTAGTGAATGTCAATTCTGGTCGCGAACAAGATACTTACTGAATAGCTTTGATGCTCTGAAAGCTTCCGCTTCGATCCGTCCACTCGTACTCCTTGCCGGTCGAATAGTCACTGATTTGAGCACTCTTGACGTACATGGTGAACGGTGCTTTGGAATAATCGGTCAGACCACCAGACCACTCAATTGTTCCGTTGGTATTTTCCTCATCACCACCAGCCCAGACGCCGAGCCGCACCGTGCAAGGTGTCTGTGGATAGTTCTTGCCTCCATTCGCATCACCATACATCAAAGTCCTGACCTTGACAGAGTCGATGTAGAAGTCCATCTTCTCTTGGGTCCAGTCCACGGTATAATTATGGAAGTTATCGTGAACATCTGATGATGCATTGTGATAGACGGCTCGGTCGTACGAAGTGGTATTGCCCTTGCCAAAGTAGTTGGACTGTGCCACCAAAGGAAATCCTCCCATAAACTCCCAGTCGACTTCATCAAGATCCTCAGATTGGAGCACAATTGAGGAAATAATTCCTTGGCCTAGCGCGGCTCTCATGATGATGGAAACAGAACCGAAGAAGATATAGAACTTAGATCGGATGGTGGGTGATTCCTTGCGCTTCGTGATGGTGAACTCGGCACCGTTGCTGCCATAGCTTAGGGCGCCATTGGTAATGTTGAAGGAGTCGGTGACAGTACGGGAGTCATTGAAGGTGAAGGTGTGATCTTTGAGTCCAAATGCGGGATCTGTCAATCAAAAAATGATTAGAATGCTGATATGTAACAGCTTTGGAATGGTGGATCGCGACCGCTGGGAAGGATGGCAGGATAGCTCATTATCACACTTACCATTAGGACAATCATCTCTCTCCATAGGATTACATAAAGTGACTTGTGCGAGTTAGCATACATCAAATCGCCGTATCGAGACCCAAGGTGGAATATCAAAGGCTCACAAGTTTGCGCAACGATGGGCGTGATCAGACCGGTTGCTCCGATGAGGAGCGATAAGAGATTCATGGTGGACCAGATTGTCAATCGTCAAAAGAACCGAAAGAAAAGAATGAATTGCGTACAACGCGGATAGTGGTGGGCAGTGACAATGACGACGACGACGACGAGGAAGGAAGGAAGGAACGGAACGTGCAAATATGCACTTAAAGATATGGGTTGTTCGGCCTGAACGTGAGGTTGTCGTGATGACGGTCAATTGAAGTTGAAACACTTGAGGGGGAGGGAAAGGCAAGCTGAGATTGCCCCAAGCGTCTAATTACAGCAAAAAGCGGTTGGGTCGGGACTTGGCCTTGGCTCTGTCAGGGGCTGTCCGGGTACCTTGCAGCAAGCAAGTCAGCCGTTTTGCCGCCTACTACCAATTCCAATGATCATATACCATTCAACTCTTTCCCACTCACAATGGCGTGGTCGCGTCTATTCTTATACTCTGCAACTGTCGCGGTTACTGTTACTGTTACTGTAACCCGATTTGAGAGTTGTCCAGGATGTGCAATCAACTCATTTGGGACCTGAGGCTGAGATATTTCCGTAGTCACATGACATGCTAATTCTGTGGCGTGAATGGCTCTTCAGCTCATTTTACTGTCCTCTTTCCATGCCTATTTCTGTGGAGATGAAATTACTTTCTTTCCACTGAAGCCTGGATCACAAATGTCTCTTTTTCTTTGGTGGGGGTTACCTGCCTGTGATTATATGTGTAGATGCGCTATTATTCTGTGAACATCATCTAATTACCTTTTTTAATCATGATTTGTTATTGGCGAACTCGTCCACGGATTGATATAGTGGACGGTGACTATAAAGGCTCAATATAACAATGACAATGACGGCAGTGGTTAATCATAATCTAGCACGAATCTCACCAGCAGCCGGATATATCTGGAACCCTCCTCCAAGAGTCAAGCTACATCAAGAATATTTAGTTCTCGTTGTGTGTGATTTCTGTGTCATAGGAGTCAGGCGCAGGCTGTGATATTCAATTTCCTGCACGACGCAGAAACATGCAAGTGGCACTTGAAGCCTTCACATATCGTAGTCAATGCGCTGTTCGCCACTCATACAATGCGGAGCGGGCAATAGACGTTTTTAACTTGGGCCTACCGCTGCGTTCTAACAACTTGCACTATTTGAGGCTGGATATCCTTGAGTTACTGAAATTCCGTGGGCACAGTAGCTGTAACAGTCCCTTAACTAGCGGTAAGTCACCTCCTCGGAGCAAAGGCCCTTGTTGTGAGCGTTCCATGCTTGTAAGTTTTCGATAGAGTGTTGAAGAATTATACCTTACTTTAGTACTTCATAAACTGTTCATTTGCGCTGGAGTAAAAACTCGCCTGCAAGATGATAATGTGCTTAACGTGTAATGGCTGGGGGGCACATGGTTTAGAAGGGCAAAACGTCTACAATTGCTGGAGAGGAGAACTGGCAGGCGTCTAAGCGCGTTTGCGACTCCCCGTAACAAGAGGTTGTCTCCAGAACAGAACCCGATCATGATCTACTCTGCCATGTCTTCCTACCTAATGGCTTGGACCCCTCTCACGATTTTGGCATAGAAGTCTTCCCTGGAGCAGAATAAGTTTTCGATTGGGCCGAGCAAATCGAGGAATGAAACTAAAATGGACCATCCTCTATCAAATCTTTTTTAAAATACTCCATAATCTCACCAGGGATTCTTACTTTATGCATCTATCTCAACCTCCTCGTTGCCTTATCGTCCACGCTCGCTCGTCAAACCATTCCCATCTCACACTTGATGTCCCTACGTTTTCGAAGTCCATCGCGAAGCCAATACCTCATCAATCTGGAAGTATACTCCGCCGGACGCCCCTGCCCCTTCGGCAGACTATTTGAGTGTCGGGCTCCCGCAGACAAGCCCAGGACTCTATTGATGGTTGTGTATTCTTCTACCTTGAGACGGAACTGTGGGTCACGAATGGTTGGCAAGCACCCATTGGTAATAGCACCGCCGTTTGCTATAAGGTCGATTTCGGCAAATCCACAGAATTGTCGAGTGCTGAAACCGCCTTTCTCAGCACACTTCCCAGGTTGTTGATGGATGATTTCGTATCGGGTTGAGATCAATGTCAACAGCCGGTGGGAGAGGCTACGAATACGATATATAATGCAGCTTCGGTCTCTCAGATCCGTTCGGAAATTATACGGCAAAGCCGGACTACGCGTGCGGCTGATCGAATGGAAGGCCTTTTGTGAGTTGGTAACTGGGAATATGCACGAGGAACAGAAACCTTGAAATAGGCTATTGCAAGTCAATGCGTACTAAAGTATTGGTGTTTAGTGTGAACGATCATGTTTAATGATTAAAAAGCAAGCTCTTTACCGAAGAAACCGCCAAATCTGTAATATCAAATCTCCTATCTGAATAGTGAATAATTTGAACGCTAGATATGGCTTTGATCGGGAATGTAAGGACTATAAAATCACGTGATTATTCACATGACACATCGTACGAAAAAAAGGTTGGCCTCATTCTAGAATCATGTATATAACACTCGTTTGGTACTTAGAACTCAATCAAGGGTTCTCATTTCAATAGGGACCATTGAAGATATATCGTGAGCCAGATCACATCAAAATATTCAGGACCCCAACCAGGCCAACTGTAGTATAGAATGGGGAAGAAGTACCGCTAATCCGGGACCAATGGGGTTGCTTTTCATGATGGCGTGCATTGTCCCTTCCTCAGGCAACGAACTTGTTGAGCCTAAATTTGCGGACATGTGACTTCGCGTTCCCCCAACTTAACTTCTCTGTCTTTTACAGATCCTTCCCCCATAATCAATTACACTACCAACGCCGACGATGCCACAATGTCTAAGTCGCTCGTGGCGGCCGAAAAGGCTGCGATCAATGGAGATGGCGCGGAGTATGACACTCAATACTGCTTGCACGTGTTAAAAGATGTCCTTGTATGTTGGTTGTCGTGTGCCTATCATTTCGTTCCCCCAGGACAAGGAACATGCTGACCAATCAACCCCCTAGACAGAGGGTCCGACTACACCTACATAGTATATAGGTTTAGAATCATGACTAAGCGCGTTCCGCACCCCACCAAACCCGTAAACCACAGCGTAACCAGCCCTAAACTACAGCGTGACCAGCCCTAAAACACGCCGTGACAGCCTGTAAACACAGCGCAACCAGCCTGTACACACGCGATTACGAGCCTGTAATACAACCAAAGTTTAAATGAAATTTTTTTTTTTGCTTGTATACTTATAAGTATGCTTTTATTTATACTACAGCATTTTTTAATAGCATGTATACAAGTAGTTGCGCTGTGTTTACAGACTAGTTACGCTGTATTTTATAAGTATAGTAAAGTACGCGTATTTTTCAACACGACTACTGTAAAATCGCTTGTAAACATTATTACAAGCTAACTAAAGTTTCAGTAGTTACTGTTTTTTAGTTGTAAAAAAACTTACAAATTCTAAATTATAACTTTACATAATATATTTTTCTTAATTTTTATTTACTTTTTCTGTAATTTTTTTTTATACATTTTTTACACTTTTTAAAACGTACTTATTTTCGTTTACTTGAAAGTCCGACTTTACTTTTTTTTCGGTTTAAGTTTTAAGTTTTTTTTTATTATTTAGCTATATTGTAATTTTTTTCAATGTTTAATTAGTTTTGCTAGCTATAATATTACTCTGAAAATTCCGGCGCTTTTTTAGTATAAGCTATAGCTGTTTTCGTAAAATTTTAAACTGTAAAATTTTTTATTTCCGGGTTTTACAGTAGTTTGCAAGCTATACATTTAGATAAACTTTTAACTATGCTTTTTTTTAGCTATATAACTTTGTATTAAAACTTCCGGGCAGTTTAGTGTTAGTTTTTTTAGTAATTCTACAATTATAAACAAAAGTTCTGGTTTTAGTTTTAATTCTAGTTTTAATTCCGGTTTTAATTCTGATTCTAGTTCTAGTACTAGCTCGATTTTTTAATTATATTGCTTGTAAAAGTTTTTTTGCGAATTAAATATAGTTTTTAGTATATTTTCCGAAATCTGGAAAGTCGGTATCGAGCTACTAAATACTTTTACAAATATTTAAAAGTTCGTAACTAGTAAAAGCGCTGAAACTAGAACTGTATTTCGTAGTATAGCTTAAAGCTGCGAAGCTTTAATATTTTAAAGTATTTAACTTTGTGTAACAATTAAAGCTTAAAGCTTAAATAAACAGTTGCAACTTTAACGAGTATATTTTTAATTATAGTATACAAAACAAACTGAAGCTTGTTTTAGCAATTGCACTTTTTTTGTAAAAAAAACTCGACCAGTTTTATTGTTTATACAAGCTATATTACTAAGCTTTTTAATTTGCAACGAATTTAAAAGCAGCTGTAAAGTACTTTTACGGTTTTAATACTAGTAACTATAAAAATTTACCGGTGTAAAACTAATAGTACTTTTTTTTAAGTTACAAGTATATACGCAAAATAGTTTTATTGCTCGTGTAAAAGCTTTAGTATACGGCTTTAGTAAACGAAATACAAATTTAATATAGCGCTAAACAAATCGAAAAGTATACTAAGTAACAACTCTCAAAATACTATAGTATAGTTTACAGTCGAAATTCAAAAGCGTAAAATTTCGTTTACTATTCGTAGTAGTCCGGATTAAAGTAATTTAATTAACAACTGCATTTTTAATATTAAGCTAAATTGAAAACAAGTTCTTTTTAGTTTTTTTTCTTTTAAAGTATTGCTTAATATATACATAAGCACTTTCGTTTTTACAAGTTGAACTAAGTTAGCTTAAAACTGTAAATAGCATTTACAAGTTCGTAAATACTTACCGGAATATAGTTTAAGTTCCGAAATGTATATAAAAGCTTGTTTAAGCAGTAACTAAGCGTTCTTTTTAGCTATCTTTAAATTACTTTTTACGCAAATAATTAATACACTTTTAGTACTTTACAGCAAAATATTTAGTACGTAACTATAGCTAACGCTTTTTGTATTAGTCGATTGTTAAAGTATAAATAATGCTTTGCTACAAAGCATTAAAAACTGGCTAATTATTTTCTAGTATACTTTTACAGTAAGCTAGTACGCGCTAATTTACATGCTAAATACAAAGCATAATTAAAACATTCGTAAATACAGTTTTAAAAGCATTTTATACAGTATTATTTTTATTTATAACTATTACTTTTGAGCTTATTTTAAATTGTTAGAACTGTTGAAATGCTTAAATATAATTAATTGTAAATTCGCTAAAAAAAAAAACAAAAGTTTATAAAAAACGTTTTTCCAGAGTTTGTAATACTTAAATATTACTCAAAATTAAACACTAGATTTACGGCTAAGTATTATAACATAATTTAGCTGTAAAAACTGTAAAAATCCGTAAATAATTTCCGTAAATTTACTTATTAATTATATAAAAAAATAGCATATTAAATTTGTTTGTTTTATAAGTACTATTTATTATAATTACATTTTGATTTTAATGTGCAAGTTTAATAAATTCTGAATAAGCAATAAACAGATATTCGGTCCGATTTTAAACTGTAATTTGTAGTTAAAAGTATATTCTTTTATTTGTAAAGTAGCGAACTAGTACATTATTTGCTGCTAATTCGTGTAATCGATTACGCTTAAAAAAACTATATAAATTATATATATTTTTAGTTTGAAACAAAGCGAAAGTGTTTTGCCGAAAAAAAGCTATAAAGTTTTGTAGTTTAATTTTTAGTACTATTAAAATAACCTGTAAAATAAAATAAAAATTACGTACCGGCAAAATAAAGCTTTTTTGCTTTGTTTATATTTTTTTGAGCAAGTTTACAGTATGCCGAATATAATAATGCTGCGTAGTTTAAAAAGTAGTTATAAGTATTGTATTAAGTTTTTTCTCGATATTAAACTTTTTATTGTGCTTTACTTAACTTTCTAGCTATAACAAAGAATTTACAACTTGTTTTACGAGTTTTAGTTTCTTTTTTACGAGTTCGTAACTGATTTTGCGAATTGTTTTCGGGCGAAAGTTGACTGCTACAGTCGCACTTATAAAACACTTTTTTTCGTAAACTATTGTATAGAATAAATCGACTAATGCAAAAAGCATAATAATGCTGTTTTGCTCAAGCTTGAATTGACTTGTAAAACTAGTTTTAAAAGCAATATATAGCTTTTGGTAATAGTAGCATCTAAAAAAAGTCGGCAGTTAAAAGTAGTGCTAGTAATAGTAATAATGACAGTAACTTTAATACTAACGGAACACTACTAAAAAAGTACACCGGAATTAGTGATAGCATATCCATAAGTATACAGGCAAAAAACAAAATTTATTCAAGCTTTGGTTGTATTCCAGGTCCGTAATCGCGTCGTTACAGGCTGGTCGCGTTGTGTTTTACAGGTTTGGTGGGGTGCGGAACGCGCTTAGTCATGATTCTAAACCTACATACTATGTAGGTGTAGTCGGACCCCTAGACAGATTCTCCACATAGATCTTCAACGCCTGTACGCGATAACGCGTCCGTCATTAACGACGACCACTCCAGACCTCCAAGGTCATCGCCGCCTCCTTCCCCAAAGAAAATATTGGAGGGTCAAACAATCGTAAAATTTATTCGTGGAGAGAATGGAAAACTTCGCGCGTTCGACGAAGAAGGCAATCAGATTGACCCAATTGCCCTGAGAAAGATGGATAACCTTACACAAAGGAGCACTATGTCTGCGACGCAGGAATTTCCAGAGTCAGCGTATGAACGTTTTGACTTGCTGAAGTCGCGAAAGACCATGTATCACGCAGAGGATCACAGTGATGATGATAATGAGCCCGACAATAAAGAGGGTGGAGGACATACCGTTACAGAATCTACCGTCCATACTTGGGGAGAAAATGATACAGGACATGTCCGATTTGATTCGTATACCGCGACGAAAGGAAATGAACATACTATTGTCTCATCCATGGACGATTCCCACATATATGAACCTCGAACTCCGGCACCAGCCATTAATCCTTTTGCCCACAAAGGCAGCGTCTTAAAAGCACATGAGATGTTTGGAGCTACACAGCCTTCGTCAATTGGCAGATTAGCTAGCGCAGCATCGACTCGACCTTCGCCAAACTATGGCAATTCCTCTCCTACGAAGGTTATGCCGTCGTCACCCTTGCAAGTTCATTCACGCTCAAAATCAGATGAATCTCCTTCACCCACACCAGTGACGACCTATAACTTGAAATCTTCTAGCGTGCCAATATCTGAACGATCGAAATCAGTAGATGCAGGACCACGTCAGTACGTCTCGATGAGAGATTCACAGGAGGCAAGACGGAGAGAAAAAGTTCAAGTTGGTGATGATTCCGATGCGAATTCCGATACAGATTCAGAAAGCGATATGAATGATGTGCCAAGAAAGCTGAAAGAAAGAGAGAGAGAAGCGCGCATCCTAAAGGAGATATCAATTGTTACACAAAAGCGTCCGGTTGCTCGCCAAAACAGTGCTGACACCTCAGGTGTGAACGTGGAAGTGGAAGTGCCGTCGACCGAAAGCAAGGCCCAACGACGGAGTATACAGGAAGAATACATTACTCAATGCAGTGGCTTCGATGCTAGGGACACACAAAGTCAAAGTGGAAGTCAAGAAAGAGTAGCTGACTCTCAATCCTTGGAAACCGAGCTGCCAACTTATTCTGCAGCACAAACTCGTATTCCAAGCCCTAGACTGCCTTCCACCAGTGCTCAGCCCTCAGATTCCGCAATCATCCTTGAAACTAGCCCGTCAGACCGTATACGTCCTATGGGCGAGGTTGCGTCTTTGTCATTCGATGTTCCAGACGAGATTGATGCACCAGGCTTCACCCAGGATGTCGATTTCGAGAATGCTTTGCGTCCATTCTCATCACCAAGTTCGAGCCCGTCGAAGCTGAGTAGGCTCCGTAATCGTAACGGCGAAGCAGACCTCAACACGAAATTAGCATCCAACCAAGGCCCAGCTAAAATGTCGACCACTGCAAAAACAATTGCGGTAATAACCGGCTCTAATGTTGGTTCTCACGAATTACCTAATGCGTCTGTACAACAGAAACAAGGGCAGGATGAGTATGCTCAAGTAGCGACAGAAAAGGTAGTGGGTGATGACCAAGTTCGAGAGACTGCGGTTACACAATCGAACAACGCCATAGCGCTACCTGAAGTATTTGCTGATACACCTGAAAATATACAAAAGTCCAAAATCGCATCTAGCTCCACGAACTTCACGCCTCTCTCTTCTCTTGCGTCTACAATAAGCTCCATTAGCACCACATCTGCACCGTCAAGAACACCAGCCAAGAAGAATATTAAGCGTAAAAGAACTGCTACCGATCATGTAGCTCCTGCCCCGACACGGTCCAGTAAGCGAAAGTCTACAATTTGCAATACGCGAGATAGTAGCACCGACCCACTAGCAGGCCCTTCCACAGAGAAGGAAAATCACGATCAAACAGCAGGTCTTTTTGAGAATATGGCATTTGCTGTGTCTTATGTCAAACAGGAAAAAGAAAAAGATTCAGTCATCAGATTGATTAACGACAATGGGGGTCGCGTGTTAGAAGCGGGATTTAACGTTCTGTTTGATCCTGTGACCTCACACGATGTAGAGGACACCGACGAAGCTTTGACTCTGTCCTCCACAGCAAAGACACTTGGCTTTGTAGCCCTAATTGCGGATGAATATTCTCGAAGAGCAAAATACATGGAAGCCCTTGCGCTGGGTCTCCCATGTATATCTGGCCATTGGATCAGATGCTGTGTTCAAAGAGGAGAGATCGTAGGATGGGATGAGTATCTCCTTTGCGCTGGTGTATCGTCCTTCATAGGCGGTACTCGCTCTAGAATTCTTCAACCCTACTCTGCATCTCAAGCTAAGTTCATTAATACTTACTCTGAGCGCAGAAAGATGCTTGCAGGGATGTCGATTTTGCTAGTTACAGGCAAGGGTCGTATTGCGGAGGAGAAGAAGGCGTTTGTATTTTTGACACAGGTTCTTGGGCCTACACATATCGAGCAAGTCGCAGAGTTCCAGCAAGCGAGGAAGAGGCTTGTCGAGTATGAGGAGCGCAGGCAGAAATGGGACATGGTATATGTGTACGATCAGAAAGCTGCAAATACGGCGATCTTCAGCTCAACAAGTGCAAAATCAAGAAAGCGAAAAGGCGGTCCGGTAGAAGGAGCTGCACCAGCTCCGAAGCGCGTCCGGATGATCAGCGACGAAGATGTCGTCCAGAGTCTTATATTTGGCCGACTGATTGATGAGTAAGGACTTGTTTTTGGCGCAACGGAAGAGGGGCATATATACCATAGTAATGGTGGGCGTTGCTTATTTGGGGTGCGTCACATATCATTAATTGAACTAGCATGAGGTTGACTAGAGTTCACAATTCTACAATACTATATCACGGAACAGAGATTTTGCATGGGCACGGTTAGTCGAACTAGAAGCGAATGAATTACGAATTGATTCATTGCCATGTCCCGATAATTTTCCAGCGTGTATTTAGAAGAATGGCTTATTTCGCCTATTAACGCATAACTTCTTTACCTCACATCGTTCCGATCCTCTGCTCTCCTCCCCCGAACGACAAAAAGTGGATCCTCTCCTGTCACCATCCACCTAAATTTTCTCTCCTTCAGGACCTCCTCGATATCCTCTCATCCCCCTACGGCCCATAAGGACACACCCACCAACTCTTCCTTGCCTCGCGCTTCCCATGCCCAGCCATGCCCTAACAACGGTCGCTGGAAACCGGCGGTTTGAAAATGCCATGTGTGCTATCCCGCTAGGTTTGAAGACTCTGCACTGAGAAATTATTTAAGAACTTCAAACACACCTGGCGAGCAGGAAAGTGCAAGCAAAGCAGGGGCATACCGATTCAATTCTTTGAACATAGAGATTGGCTTTGGTTAGGTAATCCACCCTTAAGTTACAGATTACTGTGTTTATGCTTGCTGTCCTAGCCTCTCCTATCTTCGGGCCTGTATTCAGGTCCTTGATCTGCCCAGCATCTGCGGACCTAGATCTTCATCACTATTCGTAGGTCACCAACACGGAACTCGGTGAGATGTCTGTTAGTCTTTAATTCCCTCTCGTTCATACCCACGCCCACACACTCAATCTATCCGGTAAATGGCCCGCCCAGCTCGAGCACAGATCCAACACCTCACCACCCTCTTTTATCACTTCTTGATAATACGCCTTTAGAGAGGATATCGTACCGTGGACGATATGCTACAGGAATCACGGCTGGTTGTGCTGCTCCCTACCAGGCCCCTCGTCCTACCTCCTCATACCCTCTGGGTTATAAACAATATTCTCTGGGCATAAACCTCTCGTCAATGATCTTGCTAGTACCTTTCACGCCCTGGCGGTGACATGGCTGGATATCTCCTTCGCGGGCAAATACCGAATTGAGTACGGAGATTGGTGGCACAATTGATTCGCACGCTATGTTATATAATTAGAGATGAATAATTAAGAGGAGGAGGGTAGCAGGAGGTGAGATAAACTAATGATGGAATCAGAGCATGGAAGCTCCTTGGCGAGCCAAGATACAAATCTAAACGCCATGGACGTGCTGAGACGGATGCTAAATTAAGCTTATTTATCCCTGTTCGTGTATTTTACTATACTTTCGCTATCTGGGAGCCTTCTAGCTTCTACCCATGTAATGACTTACTTAAGTTAACGGAGGTTTCTTCATCGTATCGTATCACGGAAAATGTGTCCACGCGAGAGAATTTCTAGCCTTGAGCGGCAGCGTGCAAATGGATGTAAAAGCTTCACGACCGTGGTATTACACATACATGCTAACAGCAAAAGCAGGTATCTCCATGTCTCCCAGCAATGATTTTTTCGTAATTTCCTCCATAACACCCAAAAATCCCCCATGCAAAGTAGCATTCCGGGCCATAAATAATGACAAAACAAGCGAATCCTTAGCCCCGAAGACTCCAATGTTTTCTCATGCGTTAATCTCGTCAAGCAAAACCCAGTGTTTGTCAGCCAAAGTAGTGCCGACTCTCTGAGCGATGTTCTCTAGGGTAAATTTGATCGATGGCGCCGAAGTCTTAGGGAACTTCTTCTTCAGGACCTCGATTAGACCGACTTTGGTTAGATTGTTATTCCTGATTGCTGCTCGGAATTCAGGCATGATCTCTTGTGGTACCATTGAACCCGGCTTGCCACCTTTGGCTTTAACATGATGTGCAGCTGTGGACACTGGTTGCTGGATGACTTTGGGATCAGAAGTAGACGTGAAGAAAGTTTTCAAGGTAGTGGGAGCGGCTGTGGAATTTATGTTCGACGACGATGCCTTCAATGTGTCGAGTGGAACGCGTGGAGGTTCCATCTTGGTGATCTTGGGAGCTGCAGTCCAGTACTCGGAGGAGAAGGGATCAATAGACTTCATATATGGAGCTGATGCTTGATTAGCATGGTTAGAAGATTATTAGTGAGAAGACGTACCTAAAACAAATTCCATGCGATAAGACATCATCTTAATATTAGTGTTCTTCTTGTGTTGATTCTCCCAGCATAATCCAGTCGAGATAGGCTCCAAGTCTCCTTGTGTGACGAGTCGTCTTGAAGCTATACCTTCATCACCTTCATCGTCTAAGAATCCCTCCATATCATCTCCATCATCATCGATATCGTCTTCCTCGCCTTCGCTATCAAGATCCTCAGCATCATCATCCTCTTGCCATTCAGCCTCGCTATCGTAATCATAATTTGTGGTTGGAAGGTCTCTTCTTAATGGGTTTCGAGCAAGCTTCACTGCTCCATTCACAGGCCGGCTTGTGTAGGTTCCAATATATGGCGGCCTAACATCTTCCTGAAATTTCAATATTTTCATGGGCACCTGTCTAAGCAGATCGGTTGTTCTTTTCGCTTGGGAATTCTGTGAGTCTGTTGTGAGGTCGATTGGCCGTGAAGAATCTCCCGTGATCTCTGCCATTATCTCTCTCACAGGTATGATTCGTCTGCCTCGAGGTATGGTCTCGTGGCTGGATAGGTTGAAGAGAGCGGCAATTAATGATTGCTGTGCTTGGGGGATAACATCTCCAGTAATGTAGCTGTCAATTTGTGATTGGACGTATTCCGCGGCAGTCTCATCTCGCGCAAACCGATTTATTGGTGCAAGCTCCACATCATCGAACTGATAAAAGTCTGCGAATGTTCTACCATATACTGTCTTTGGATCGACTTCGGCCTTTGGTGTGGAATGCTGGGCAGCAGCCTCTTTCGAGGTTACGGACTTCTCCTTGGCCGATAAACCACTAGCCTTTGTGATGAAGCCCATCATAGTTTGTTGCCTGCCATCTCCCTTCTTCTTTTCATCTGCTGCCCGTCGTTTCTCCTCTAATAGCCGCTGCTTCTCATCCTCTTTTTTGCGCTCTTTTTCCGCCTTGGCTGCGGCTTTCTCTGCCTCTTTGGCTGCCTTCTCTGCCTCTTTGGCGGCTTTCTCTGCCTCGCGGGCAAGCCTCTTCTCTTCGGCTTGCTTTGCTTTCTCGGCCTTTAGCGCTGCATCCTTACGTGCTTTTTCTTCTGCTTGTGTTTTTTTCTCGGCTTCCCTCAATGCAGCCTTTTCCATCGCCTGCCTAGCTTTCTCAGCCGCCCGTTCCTGATCTCGAAGTTCCTTTGCCATCTTGAGGTCTTCCTTTTCTTGTTCTGTCAGTCCCTTTGCCCTTTTCGCCGGTGGTTGTGAGGCTCCCTTCATTGCATCAAAAGCAGACTTCCGTGTTGGCTGCGCAACTGCGTCAGGGACGGGTGATATGCCGCGAAGTGAAGGAGTTGTAGATTTAGCTTCACTTAAAGAAGAGGTGCTGCTTCGCCTGCTTAGGGAGGGACTTGGTTCACGCTGTCGTTTTACGTTGCCATTACTGACAGGTGGTGTGGGAAAGGAAGAGTCGGGCATTGTAGATTGTGGCTGTCTTGGAGTATCAGGTTTTCTCGAAATAGATTCTTCTTCTGAGTCGTAGCCGTTGACAGGTCGAGAGGCGGCCGTGAACGGCTTCGCAAGATCCCCGAGGTTGTATTCTGTAGAGAAAGTATCGTGGTCTCGTTTGAGAGAATGGTATGTGTCTAGAGAGGTTGACATCTCAAACTGACGCGTTAATCAAGAGGCAACTGGCAAGGAGTGAACTAGAAGGTGCAGAGAGAAGTTAAAAGAACGATAACTCGGGGGAGCCTAGAAAGGTCCCGCATATACGTGGCTCTGGCAGCTCTCGTAGACCAATGTGTAGATGTCGAGTGTTGAGGGTTGAGGCTCTTTCGATATGAATCAAATGAGTCGAGTTGAAGTCGCGTCAGAACGCGATTTTGTAAGGGTCGCGCTCTAAAACCACTCTGGAGTCTTGGCAAAGCTCTAATAAAAAGTCGCCTCCTTTCCAAGACCCCCGTTTGAAAACAAGAACACATTGCTATAGCCGAAGCAACAAAAACTTACGAGCCTAGAACAATTTCTAGCCAAACCACTATGGCAATAGGTCTCATTGAATTTGAATAGTGTTGCAGGCTTCTTTGAGGTCTTGAAGTCGTTGTTTAAAAGTGGTGTGGTTCATTGTTACCCCCCACTTTAAATGCTGAGGAAAACATCGAGTGGGCTGCCTTGTTACATATTGTAATTTTTCTCAAACGATTCAGCTATATTCGGATTTGCCTTGAAAGACTTGAATAACTGTAAATAGGCCATATATGATCGATGTAAACATGAGCTCATATATCTCCAAGCCGGCGCTCTTCAATGTGAAGAGTGTGGCCATTGTTGGTGCAGGACCAAGCGGGCTTGCTGGTAATGGCCATCCCAATATTCATAACCAATGATCAAGTCTGATTTTCTCCTATGTAGTTGCAAAGTTTCTCTTGGCAGAAGAAGCTTTTGATCATATCGATATATATGAGCAGCAAGCTGAAATTGGAGGAGTGTGGAACTACACGTCAAACATAGCTGGTAAAACTCCAGTTCCACAAGTTTCTCCCCATGGCCCTGCAGAATCGCCTACATGGCCCGAGGGAACAACAGCCCCCTTATTTTCCAATCCTATGTACGACAATCTGAATACGAATATACCGAAAGAGCTTATGCAATATTCAGATCAAGATTTTCTTCCCGAGTCTCTATCGTTTCCAACAAGGGAAGACGTCCAGGATTATCTCATAAAGTACTCTCAAGACGTGAGACATCTCATCAACTTCTCAACTCAGGTCAAAGATATTCGTTCAGTTTTTAAAGCAGGGCAAAATTCATGGAAGCTTACATCCAAATTTCTGGTCACGAAAGACGAAAAAACCAGCACATACGACGCTGTCGTCATTGCTAGTGGACATTATTCCATGCCCTATATCCCATCAGTTCCGGGAATCAAGGCATTCCACACGGCCTTTCCGTCTGCCATAACGCACTCCAAGACTTATCGATCCTCCAAGGCTTTTAAAGATAAGAAAGTCATAGTGGTTGGCTCAGGCGCTTCAGGTTTAGATATTGGCACACAGATTAGCAAAGAAAGTCAGAAGCCTTTGCTCAACTCTGTACGTACGCCATCTCCCATTAAGATAGGGCAAGAAAACAAGGAGGAGGTCCCCTGAGTAAGTGCCCCATAATGCAACGAAACAATCTCAGTGACGCTGAGTATCAAAGTCGCCGAATTCCTCCCAGAAGTTCAAGGTGTTCGCTTCTCAGACGGCCGCATCGAAAACAACATTGACGACATAATTTACTGCACGGGCTACTTCTACACCTATCCCTTTCTCACTTCTCTCCTCCCGCCCCCAATCACCACCGGCCGTCGGGTCCAAGGTCTATATAAGCAACTCTTCTCTATTCATCACCCCACCCTGGCCTTCACGGCGCTTCCCCAGAAAGTCATTCCTTTCCCGCTGTCTGAGGTGCAAGGTGCAGCTATCGCTAAGGTATGGTCTGGTAAATTGTGGTTACCGGGAGTAGAAGAGATGCAGGAAGAGGAGAGGAGGCAGGTGGAGGAAAGGGGTGATGGAACCAGTTACCATATGTTGGGTTTTCCGAAGGATATGGAATATATCAATGGGATGGGGGAGTGGGTAAAGACGGCGAAAGGAAGAGAAGGGAAGAAGATAAAGCCGTGGGGGGAGAGGATGTCTTGGCTGAGGGAGTGTTATGCGGATGCTAGGAAGAAGTTCGTGGAGACTGGTGGAAGTGCCAGATCTCTGGAAGAAATAGGATTTGTGTATCCAGGGGATGAAATAGAGAAACCGAAGCTATAGCTAAATATTGGGTTGGGCTTAGAATTTATTGAAGCATAAAATTAATATATAGATATTCTGGTAGTTATGTAAACATTAAATATCATAGACTGTCTAGTTTGATAATCTAATTTTCAGGATAATAGACTAGACGATATCAGTACAAGCCATATACAGCACTCAACTAACGCATGATCAATGACTGTCAGATATATTTTCGCCAAACTGCATCTCATCTCAAACCAGTCCATGAGGCACGGCGGTTATGATCATATTACCAGAAATATGTTTTCATCACGCAGTAGAGATATTGCAAAAAAGATGAGCATGCTCACCTGTGGTATTGACTTTACATAGGTTTGCGAATGAATTGGATATGTCTCCCTCAGTAGGTCATCATCGGTTCCTGGAAGCCTCGCAATTAAGGGGCCCTCGTGACAATGGTTTTAAAGTGGATGTACAATCTTGACCATGCATTCAAGTCGTGCAGCTGAGTAGTATGGTTCAAGCTGCCGAATAATTTGAATTGATCGATGGTCGTGTATGTTTGAAAAGAGGTTCAAAAAAAAAAAAATCCTTGCCGCGGTCTTTAAAAGGTTTGGATTAGCCCATTGTTTTCCGCGTCTAGCGAGCCAGTTAGGTGGAGCCATTGCTTTCAGGCTTTGGCCCCTCTTGCTGCCACTCGCTATGAACCTTTGAATGGCTCGATTGGATTTCTCCCATCATTGTACTAAGCATCACAACGAACACATCCCCTACTTTAACCAAAAGCACAACCCAAAACACCAACTTGTCACAATATACCTCATTTTAATCCAGTATCTGCAACTTTATACTCAACAATCACCAGGTTAAATCTTAAAAGCCCATAGTCAAAGTTCAAACTCTGCTACAACACCCATCATTTCCAGATACACAAATCGACCTGAGCTCCCTGTCACCTCGAAGAATAATTGGATAACAGTTCTTACAAGGAAGAGGAGCGCTTTCCTGCTGTATGCTTCTCGTCGCCATTAGCATATTTTCCTAGTCAAGTAATGGATCCCCAGAATCTTTGGACCCGCCGTTCTGCAAGCTCAGGCAAGCTCTCGTTGTCGACCAGCGGTGCCGCCTCTAATGGCACTGGCTCCAATGATCATCCTACACGAAACTACACACTAGGCCGGAGAGCAGGCGACAGCTCCTCACATAGCAACAAGAATCCTTTCAACTCGACATCTCTTGCTTCCCCCACCAGCGCATCTAGTGCATTTGGCTTAGGCACTGGCGCATTTGCATCTTTTGGTGCCTCAAAGACTCCGAAGACGCCTGGATCAGCTCTGGACTTCAGCCTGCTATCGACTAAAACTCCTGCGAAGGAAAATATGAATGAGCTAGAATCGAAACTATCCAAGACATCGCTCACGGGCTCTCAGAATACGACCTCAACTTCATCAGAACTGCAAAAGGAGAAATTGGCTGATACCTGGGTGTTTTGGTGCCGACCTCCAATGCCGAAGAATAATGGATATGTCAAGTATGAGGACACAATACACTCCATGTTGAAGTTTAACACGGATGTCGATTTTGTAAGAGCTTTCCGACACTTGAAGCATGCTTCAGATATGCCAATTGTCTGGGAGTACCATCTCTTCAAGGAAGGCATTCGACCCATCTGGGAGGATAAGGAGAATAAGAGTGGTGGAAAATGGGTTCTAAAGCTGGTCAAGGGTGTAGCAGATCGCTACTGGGAGACATTACAGTTCAGCCTAATCAGAGATGCTTGGGGCGAGCTTGGAGAGGAGATCTGCGGAGGTGTGGTTAGCATGCGCAGCGGTGAGGATGTTATAAGCCTCTGGTTGCGTGATGCAACTTCTGGTAGAAATCTGAAGATCAAGTAAGTCAAGCCAGTGCTAGCAAGAGCAGCAATCCTAACAGATGTCAGGAACATCCTTTCTCAACTCCTAGAGTGCCCACCCAACACGGTTTTCACCTGGGTCAGTCACGACGAAGCCCTTCAGAATCGCGTTAGCCAGGACGAGAATCGCAAGGAGAAGGCAGCGCAACATAACCAAAGAACCTCGCTTAATCGCACCACCAGCAAGGCCGACTACTCTTCTGAGAAGAAACAGGCTTCATAATCGAACCTTGCATCCTTATTCACACAAAACATTGTTCTGTACAAGTATTTGGGCTGCATTAGTTGGGGAAAAGCGTTATGTATGGCACGTTTGAATCACGACCGGCACTTACATATTTCTTTTTTCAAGTTGGGGGTTTGCCTTATGCGAGCAGACATAGCGGGTTCGACATTTTTTGTATGCTGCTGTGTATATTAAGTATGGGTGAGAGGCTTGCGTGCTTTAGGCTTTACACCTTGTTAGCGCTTGGAAGGAGAATATCAGGATAGTTGGAGATTATCCTCCACATGCTCAACAATGGACATTTTGATCCTTTCATTCCCTAAACATCCTTCAAGCAACTTTATATTAAGCGTAAGAAGCATCTACTTTCACAAGCTGATTTTATATGGTTTTGAGTTTATGTTGGGAAGTGAGGTTGGTGTCTAGTAGATAAGTCTGAGTCTTAAATGATTCAACCTGGTCTTCGATAAATGAACATCCGCTAGAAAACCGGCCCCTATTTTTAATATATATGTTCCGGTATCCTCGTAACTCGCGATCTCCTCAACCTCTAAGAATTGCGCACCCATCACAATATTCAAAGATCCTTGAACGCCGATGTTAAGGAGTTTGGTGGTAGTCTCAGCGTAAGTAAGTCGTGCAGTATACGGTGAGGTTATTCATCGCATTTTGCAAAGGATTGCCACCTACCATCAATAAATCCATGTCTATGGAAGGCGGTAGATCAATGCTTTGCATTGATTGTCCCATCACTTTCTTTGCGATCTGTGGGCTATGCAATTGATACGGTCACAGCCTCTCTTAAGAAGTCTCAAATGCTCACTCAACTTCCAAGCAACTCCCTTGGCAAATTCAGTATTGCTTCCCATGCACTCAACCCAGTGGTCCGTGATTGCGCGGTTGAGGCTGGATGCTTCCAATATAGGATCTAAAGCTAGGTCCTCAAGCTTGTTTCTCATCAGTGAGTTCTCTGCGGTGTTCTCATAGGCATATTTGATGTCATCTGGGTTTGGATATGGTAGATTATCACTGGGGAGGCAGCACTCGTAGAGCTCACCGGCCTCGTACGAAAGATCCGTCAAGCCAAGCTTGTCAGCTAGAACGGACAGCTTGCACCATACACTCGAGTGTCCAGGCGGTTGCTTCACCGTTGGGTTTTGCGTGCAACCACAACTGAGGTGACCAAGAAAGAGCCAGTCAACCAATTTTGCGAATGCGTCGGGATCATCGTCTCTTAGCCAATTCCCCTTCGATTCACCTTCAACGACGGTCTCCTGAAACATAGCGCGAAATGTGTCGATCCTTTCAAAGAGGAGGTCAGTGGGAAGGTTCCAGAGTCTTTGCTCGGGCCCAACATAGACCTTGATCATGGAAATGGCCTGATTCTGGAAGTACCTTTTGGAGAGCATTAGCAAAAACTCATACTCCATCCAAGATGATGGTGCTCACTCGTTGATTGGCATATTGACCGAAACCTGGTTAGCTGACCTGCCACACTGAGAGGCGTTATCTACCATGGTGAACTGGCTTGGCGAGAATGGCTGGTCAGTTGCTCTGATGTGATATTAGCTTGAGCTATTGGTTGGTGAGGAAGAAGAAACAATCTTTAGTAGGTTGTAATTAGTCACGGTCGTGAGAAATATTAAATTCGTGTTGAATGCTTAGCAAGGCTCCAGGAGCGCATATGCCAAAGTTGAAGGTGAAGATTGATTCAGCCTCTGGCCGTCGAGAGCAACGTTAAGCTAGGATACATTAGCAAAAGAGGGCAAGGTCAATCATATCGTATCGGGTGTTCCTGCCACTGTCATGGATGAATAGTACAGAAACAATAGATCAATTTCAGCTGTTATACTTCAACTTATTTACATGAATGAGTCTTAAACTATATAGACCTGCAAGCCTAAATCTTTACAAATGTCCTTTATTAAAGATCGCATGTGCGTTATCCAAATCTGAATACTTGCTAATATGGACACAACGGAGTCATCCTTTGTATTCCTCCTTGCAAATCTCGGAGAAGGAAAAATGATTTCACAAGGTAGTCCGGCAATCTTGTAAGACAGCTTCGATGACTGGGACCTCCTTCAGGAGCCGTACAAGGACAGAAGAAGATTCAGGACAAAACTAGGTGCAGAGCATGTAACCATGAAGAAATGAACTATACGCTACGCGCCGCAGAGCCCAAAGGTGCTGTTTTCAATTCTGAACCACCATGGTAATGATTCCGCTGTTTGCATGTCGTGAAGTCCTCCTGAGGATGAGATGTAGTCAAGGTTGAGGCTCATGTGCATGTGGATCTGCGGTCACTACGGTGGCCCAAACATTTCTCTCGGCTACAAATGATACGTCAACAATAGGTGCGTGTGAATAATATATTACTTGAAAGCTTTGACTGTACAATACCAATCATTCGATTATTCGCGAGCTCCAGGTGGCAAAGTCAGTCTTTCTTCTGCATGTTTGTAATTTAAATTTTACTTCTTCTTCTTGACCATGGCATCATCACAACCACAATATACCTGCAGCAATGGCTCCAGCAACTCCTAATCACCTAGGAAGCCCAAGTCGACGGAAGAGGCCTTATACCTCCTCCGCAGAGTCATCGCCCGCCAGGCCTTCCCCGCGGAGCACTCCCAAGATCTCCAAAAAGAAGCGCCGGCGAAAAGAGCCCACACCAGAACCAGAGCCAGATTCCGAGTTCTACGCTATCAAAGGCATTATTAGAGAGAAGAAGGAGGACGGACGTGTTCTATATCTCCTACAGTGGGAAGATCATCCGGACACTAGAGAGTCTTATCCCAATTCTTGGGTAAGCGTAGTTGTATAATTGTGAATGCAAAGCGCATTGTTAACGTTTCATGTATTGCAGGAACCACGCGAAAACGTTACGGACGACGCCATTCGAGAGTGGAAAGAGCGAAAGAGATTAAAAAAGGCGACTTTAAGGGGAAACCGAAACGATAGAGTTCACGAGGCAGAAGCGGGAGGTCAAGATCAACACATCCATGGTAGCGAGGTGAACCACGGTGTCGAAGAACCTCGAATTATACCCATAGGATCGCCAAGTCAAAGCCCATCAAAGAATCCGCGACGCGCTGGCACAGTGCAGAGCGCAAGGTTTCAGTCCGTCTCCCAGGAATCTGTGCATAAGCCACAAAGCCCCAGGGAAATCAAAGATAGCTACGAAGACGAACAAAATAACGAGAGTGCACATTTTAGGGTCGAAGTACCACATTTAGGCTCAGACTTTGACTACGAGGCTTACGCTAAGGTTTCTATTGCATCTTCTCAGGTAAGTAATCTTGTATAGAAGTCATGGTGTTCCGGCATGATTAACTCGAGATTCAGGTTTCTCAACAAATCCACTCTTCTCTAGGTACGGCACCTAGGAATAGATTTAAAAACCCCAAGAACAGGGCATTCATCTGGGACGAAGATACCCCGATAGTCATTCCAGATTCTCATGAACCTGGGTCTTCATCTCATCATCCTGCCACCACTATAGATACCGAGCCCAGCGAACCAACAGGAGACGCTGGCACTCAATTTCTAGCTCAGTCAAGCGGCGAAGCATCCAGTCAGAGCGAATGTCTTAGTACTTCTTCCAACCAACCATTGTCAGAGAACAGCTTTGAACCAAGCTCGAGTCGGGTAGAAGTTGCTATAGGCAGTGTTGAATATAGCAGCCAGCCTGTCAGTCAGCCATCCTTGGAAGCTGCAGAAGCATCTCAGATTGAGGTGCCATCAGCTCAGCCTCTACAATACACTTATCCTGAAGGAGAGATTGACGGAAGTCAAGTGCTTGGCTCAAGTGGAGACCAACATATTGCATCACAAATCCCTCCAGGAATCGTTTCATCATCTGAGGTTCAACCCTCTTATCCAGAAATTCAACTATTTCACGCTCTACAAATTGAGGAAACATCTTGCCGGGCCTCCCGGACGAGCGGTAGTCAAGAATCAGAAACGAATTTGCAATTTCATACTCAAATTCCGTTTAATCAGCGAGATTACGAGCAAGACACCATAAATTCTGACTCCAATCGACTTGATAGGTAAGCTCAATATTTAATTGTTTCATTTCTGTCTAGATTCAGGTACATGACTGCAATGTCGCAGTTTTCTGGTCTAGTGCAAACGCTAGATTGCCATTGTTAGGGTATCCCCAACTTTAATTCTGCAGCAAAATATTCCGAAGGTTTATGACCAATAGACTTCGGTCTGAGCATGTTTATCAAGTGTATTTTTCATTGTTCGAAATTCTGGTACTTGGTTCTTATCAACGAGGCTTTGCCGAATCCGTCATAGTCCATTGTTCGCTTCTAGTATTATTGGGCTTCCGTACCCGAATGGTCTCAAACCAAATACATGAGCTCCTACATCCTTATTATCTCTAGGACATAACTCCACAAAAATCACAACTGACAGTCTTCCAGCATAAAGGAGCCTCAAAACTGCGAGCAAAATACTGGATCGCAACTCGTTGCTTGCGAGGCACCGGATTCTCAAACCTTACGTCCAGAGTCACGAGGCGACGAATCAGATCATAGACATATTTCTGGCTTTGAAGAAAGTTGGCAACCCGCACAAGTGGTTTCACAAATCTGTGCACCTACAGAATCTTCTGATGCTCAGCAGAGTAGAGGCTTTACTCAAGTCATAGGCACCGTTTCACCAGTCTGTGACCATCAAGGCGAATACAGCCAAGCCATCCCAGTCGTGATTTCACAGCCACAAAGTATGTGTATATTAAATTGCCTTGTTCTGTTTAATGCTTTTGGATGCCTAAAAGATTGCGCAGCTGTTGGCACTTCATTTACAGCACCTTTGTTCGAGAAATTTATGTACAAAGTTAATACACTAACACCTAGACTAGTCGAGGAATCCTCTTATAGTGTCTACCAAAGCTCTAACAACATTTTACCAAGTATAGAGCGAGTAGAATACACCAGCTCAGACCAATCCCATCTCTCTAGCGGGTCAGGAAGACAAGACCTGAAGTCAGCTCCGCCGCTATCCCAAAACATGGAGGAATCCACTTCCATGAGCGTCGCCGAATTGCTTAAGCAACAACGAGCGAAGACTGCAGCTAGTTTACTGGCGGCTCAATCGGAGCGAAGAGCTGCTTCTCTTGCTGTTTCTACTCCACCATCAGCATCACCCGCCCTCCCACCAGTATCATCTGTCCTACCCAGCACTCCTGATGTAACTATTACATCAGCTCATTCTACTCCATCAGCACAACCTAAGACACCCATACAATCGCCTCCGCCAGCAGAGGTTGCACTCCATTCACCCATCAATCAGACAATTGTTTCGCTGGATGAAATCGAAGTTCCAGGGCAATCGGCTCCATCGCCGATTGTATCTGTTGAAATTGAGCCCATCGAGACCAGATCACAAGTTCAATCTTTAGGTCCAGAGGAATTTATTGTGCCACTGCCTATGGTGGGCACTGTACGAAGTATCGCTGACATAATGATAAAAAATAGCTCTCGAAGCATCAGGAAGTTTCTCAACGATTCGATAGTCGAGATAGAGACTCTCGATGAAATGAAGGAGCTCATAGAGCGTCTCAAACTTTGCTGTGACCATCAATGGCTGGTTGAAGATGATACCTCCTCGCAGGAACAGATGTCCGATGCCTGGGTTGCAAAATATTGCGACAACTCTAGCACAAAATGCATTTTCTTATTTGAGTTGCTGGATTCTCTGCGGTTAGAAAAGGCACATGTTGTGATCTTTGTTCGCCCAGGGCGAATGCTACGTATTCTCGCTGCCTTTCTCAGATACCATAGTTTTGCAGTCACGCGTCCAGATGAGCCTGCAACGTCCGACATTGATCCTCTATTACAAATTACTCTACTCTCGACAAATTTGGATGAAGGTAATTTGACGATCCGTAATGCTACTCTTGTCGTTGCGTTCGATTCGAGTTTCGCAACATATAAGCTTCCACCTAACTTACGCATGGGCAATGGCGATCAGCAAGAACTGGTGCCCTTAATCCACCTTGTGGTCTCTCACTCGGCTGAACACTTGGAGCTTTGCTTCGATAAAGACTTCAGAGAGGTGGACCGCATCACGGGCATCATTCACGTATTAAAGAATATTCGAGAGGAGTATGGGATTCTGTCGCCGGAATTTTATGGCCCAGACAAAGCAGGCAGAGCAGTAGCATCATTTACAGCGTCTAAAGGTTCTCAGCCCTGGCCACTTCTACCAATTGCCCTTATCGAGGAAGTTGATCAGCTAGACTTTGAATCGCTAATAGGTATTCCGTCTCAACCGTCTGGCTCGACTACCCAAACTCACAATACTCAATCCCTAGGGAATAGTCCACGGCTCGGATATAAGAGAACTCTCGTAAGTTATATGTCTTCAATTACTGCTTTTCACATGACCAATACCGCATAGATGACCGAGGATGAGTCCGACTGTCCTAAACGGCAGAGGATCGCTACGTCTAGCGGACAAACCGCAGAAACCTTCACAGCTCATGGCAACCTAAATTCCTCAAATGGAGTCGTCAATGACGATAGTGTGGACCGGCATATGGCTGATCCTGATGATATTGTCGACGAAAAGGACGACATCTTAGCATCTTTGACTAAGAGAGTAAGATCGGTTCTTCTATTCGGTATTCGCGTGCAGCATCTAACTAAATTTCAGGTCAAACAATTGGAACTCCAGCTTCAGGAGAAAGAGGCCAGCGAAGCAGAGCTACTTGAGCAAAATCGCGAACTTCAATTGAGGTGCAATGAATATGACGCAAGCTTCGAACGAATCCAGCCCAAGTACCAAGAAGCTCTCATAGAGCGTGCTGATGCAGACCATCAAATGAAATTAGCAGTCACGCGTGAGCAAAAGACCAATGAGAGGTACAACAAGGCCATCGCGGAGCTTAACAGCCTCCGAGAAGCCAAAGCAGTTGTCGAGGCTGAGTTGGCTACCGCGAACTCAGCCCTTGCCAACTCGACTGTTCCTGGCCTTGCCGAAATGCAGAAGTTAAAAGATGATCTCGTTGTTGCCCAGAAACAGGCAGACGCTGCTCAAAGACGTGCAGACAGCCTCCAGGGAACCCTTAATTACACTCAGCAAAGCTACCAGACCGCCTCCAACGCCGCAGCCACAGCCACTTCCGAAGCAGCAGAGCTCAAAGAGGAGAAGAAAAAGCTCTCGCGCAGAGCTTCGGAAAACGCTGTACTTATCCATGAGATCAACAATGCATCGCAAGCGCAACAGTTGGCGGAGCGAATTGATCAGTTGGAAAAGGAGAAAGAGAGCGTGGAGCAGATGCTTGAACGCAAGATGGAGGAGTTGCGGAATCTTCAGAATGGAAGACGTGCCACAAGGGGCGCGAGCGTCCCAAGGAGTCCGCGCATGAGTACCATGAGCCCGAGAAGTGGCGTGGGTCGGGTCCTTGGAGGAAATAGTCGCGGTAATAGTCCCGCACCTGGGGAGGTCCAAGTCGGTGTAGGGCGCAGAGAGCAATTTGGGGATGCATTGCTGTTTCCCAATGCTGGGCCGCAGGGGCGATGGCCAAATCATAATCATCTTTTCTAGTCTCAGAGAGGCTAGATATCAAGATTGTACGGAGGAAAAGAAGCGGCGTTGGCATTAATATCCGGAAGCACATGCATAAGGATAAGCTGTTGTATTGTATAGGAGCGTCATAGTTGCTTTCCGTGCACCATAAATAGATAGACAGCATAGCATAGAATACCACATTTTATGCAGAATCGTCAGAATGCCGGGACACACCCCGCTCGCTTCTTTCATGTGCGAGTATCTCTAAATAAGCGATTAATTATTCATATTCAAGGTTATTCAAGATCCCGAATTTTTATGCTGAATGGTCAGGCGAGAAAATTATACGCGAAATTATATGAGACATGACAAGACCGTGCGAAGAGGGTGTAACTATTTCCGAGATACAACTTTACAATTCCTAATGTATGAACTTCAATAACAGGTGATTGGCAGAGAGTCTCCTCAACCTTTCAGAATGTGTAATCTCCATCCTTTCATTCCCCTCATTTACGACAAAATTGTTAATTATTCATGACACTGATAAGAATATTCCACCTGAATGAGCATCCCGAGATCGCTAAATCAAAAGGTCCTACTAGACGTTCTGCCATATCGTAATATCTCAACTTCGGACGTAGATTTAAGCACGGTTGTTTCTTCCTCAACACCCGTGGTCTCTTCCTCAGATACAAAAAGAGCATCCGGCGGCGACTTGAAGAGGAATGGCGCGGGAACGGTTGTTGTATTTCATATGTTCCTGGTGGAAGCCTCAAACTTTTTTGATGCAAGATATTAGCGGACCGAGAGAATGTTTTCCGCTCAAAATCGCCAGCCCAAGATTGCTCTCATTCAACCGCGGTACAGACGAATTTCGCGGGGGGTTGATTCCTGACATGATCCGCCACCTACTTCCACTTCTCCCCCCCTAAGATATAAGGAATTTTGGTCAAGTCGAGTCAAAGAGCCTCAAGTGACCTTACAGCCGTCTTTTTGCAAGAACTCGATGGTTAAATGAAGTTTCTCTTTTGATAATACCGAGGAAACATAAAATTTCCTGCGTTCGCTAGGATTGACGACGGGCGGGCATATAAAAGACCTGGGCAATAGATCATTCTCCCGTTCAACGTCTCAATTTATAGTGTTCTAGTCTGCGGTGGGAGATGAGGGGGGTAGCATGTGATGCAAGCAAATCAAAGTTACGTCATAGAGAGAAATCAATCAAGGGGGATGTTTGGATTTGTCTTCATTATCTTATGTAGACGCCCAGAGCAAGATCTTCATATGCATTCTTAGCATCCATGCCCCAATCCCATGATATCACGCCCAAAGCAAACAAGTCAACCCCTAAAGCACACTTAATCCTCGTGAAGCACCTTCGCGAACGGCGTCTTTGCAGCTCGCTCAGGCTTACCCGCGTCCAAACCCTTGGTGCCAATCTTGTCCTTCGAGTATCCGGCAGCATATGGGTTAAGACGGAGAAGGACCTGTTTGTTGTGGAGAGGGTTCTTCTTCTGGACACCAGCGCGCTTGGTTCTTGATCCACCCTTTGCGGCACGGATCACGCTCTGGATTTCGGAGGAGTTGATGAGACGGCCGACATCAGCTTGTGAGACGATAGGTTGTGGGAGGAGGAAATCCTTCTTTAGGGCAGATGGGACGGTAGTCGAGCCGTAGATAGTGTCGAGCGCTTTGAACGCAGCGGAGGTCCAGATGATGAAGCGACCAAGGTGTCCACCGGGTGCAAGCTGGAGGAGGTTCAGCGCAAAGACAGAGGAGGTCTCAACACCAGCGATGTTGCGGAAAGCACGGGAAAGCTCCTGGCCATCCACCTCTGGGTCGTAAATGACGAGTGGTCCGCGGCGTTGGCGGTGACGGCGGCCACGAAGCTTACCCTTACCGGCACGAAGCTTGCGGGACTTCTTGACTTTCTCGATATCAGCTGCAGCGCCAACGGACTTCAGGAGGCCGAGAGCGGCGGATGTGCGTGCAATAGCGGCACCGGAGAACACCTCAGAGTTGATGACCAGGGGAACCTCTGGGACGGAGGAAACTTGGTGGCCACGGGCGAGGAGAAGAGCAGGGACGGCAGATGCAGCAAGGGCGGAGACGGTTGCGAAGCGCCTGAAATTGAGGTTAGTATGGTAAGTTGTTGCTTGAGAAGCCGAGGAAGCTCACTTCTGTCCAAGGTTGATCTTTTGGTGCCACTTGCGCCAGACCTTGGTGGGAGCGAACATGCGACCAGATCTGCACATGTTACCGAAAGCAGCCTGGCCAGCACGATGGGTTCCTCCTCCAGAAACACGGGGAATACGTGCAACAGCACGACCTGCAATTGATCCATTAGCCATTGCTCCTCATGCGTCTTTTTCCATAGACTAGTGCCATCACTTCAATCTTGTAGATTTCCATCCTGTGTAATTCGAAGGGGAGGTAGGTGTACTGACCAGTGCCCCAGGATTCAGCAGAGGTTTGGTGACCAGCCTTCTCGCTCACGGCATATGGTTGACGCTTGTTCTTCGCAACACCAGTGTGAACGGTCTGAACGATATCTGGGCGGATAGGCGAGGTGAAAACCTGTTGAAAATGCCATCAGCTCTAGTTCCCAAAGCTCTTATCTTCCTCTTCACGAATCCATTTCGCAAAATCCCACCAGCAAAATATCTCCTCCCACATGTCAAAACTTTTCTTATGCGGGCATCGTACCTTTGGGAGAGGGTGGCTTGAGCCGCTGGCAGAGCCATCTGCGGAGAGGATCGAGACAGTTGGTCTGGAGGCCATCTCGAAGGTGGTTGTCGTAGATTGTCGTGGATTGTCGATTTTCGAGAGGTCGTTGATTTCGACCAAAAAGTTACATTTCTGAATTAACAGTGGTGGGTGGGCTAGGCGCCTTTCGGTTAGCGCTTTTGGCGACCGCACAGACCACCATGGTGACACGTGACTAAACTAGTCTGGGGCTTCGAAGGTCGAAAGACCTTTTAACTTTATGATTCTTGTAATGCGGATTTCCCTGTTGATAGAGAAGCGAATTGAAAATGGTTCATGGTTGCCTACCAGGTTCTTGCAATGGCCATTTTTATGCTGGATTCGGTACCAGAACCTTGATTTTTGTGTAGTATCGAGGAAGATGATTATGTTATCTTTTCCACTACTTCACAAGCGAGTCGATTGAGAGGTCGTCCCGTTTACCATTGCAAAAGTCGCATGTCAAATTTCTCGGCCAGGGCATATCAAGAGTGCAAGAAGTATGACATTAGGATTCTCCAAAGATAAATATCACTCGTATCGCTACATCATTATGCATCCCATATCCTCGTGATGCGATTTCATAAGCCCAAGGTATATCCAGTTAGTCCAAACACCGCCCAATGCCGAAAAATATCAAAACAAGTTCAAGCTCCCTTCCTTTGTCATCACTCATCCTAAGTACCTATCACGTCCCCTAATGCTCTTCCTCCTCGCCAAACCCTTCATCCCCAAACTCATACTTCGATCCTTAGTCTTACCCAAAGCGAATAGCGGTGCCGCCGTCCCTTTCTGTGCCCCATTCACAATATCCTCGTACCCAATTCTTTCTCTCATGACCGGTGTCGTCGCCGCTCTATCCCTTCCCTTCCACCCTTCATTTGTCTCTTCTTTGATCTCGGGAAACGCCTCCATCTGACTCAAGTCTAACTTCGATGAGTTATTTTGTTGTAGTATAACACCACCTGTATAAGCCCGTTGCATCCCCTGCATGCTTCCTTTCTTTGCCCTAGATAATGTTCGTGTGAAGCCCGTCTTCCACGCTGCGGCTGCCATGCTGATTGGTGTCTTTGGGGTTTTTGGTGTAACAGGAGTTTGTGCATGGTCGTTTGAGGTCGATGGGGAAGAGGGAGGAGACTTGGCGTAGGGGTCAGAGGTGAGGAAAGCGTGTTTAGTGGTCGTGGCTAATGATGAGAGGTTGGATGCCAGGCGGGAGGATTTCCGTGGCGGATGAGAGGGAACGGTTGAGGGTTCGGCGGACGTAGTTTGGGAGCGAGATATGCTAGAGCGTGAAGTGCTCGATGTAGATATGGTGGAAGAGATGGAGAGACGTTGGGTGGCAGATGTCGTGTTGATGTTTAGTGGTGAGGGACGGCGTGCTGGAGGAAGAGGTGAGCTGTCCCTGCTTGGCTGAGGTATGCTCCGTATGCTTGAAGGTCTTTTCTCTTTTAGTGGTGTCGTTGGACGAATGTTGATAATTTGTGGTCTGCCGACTGTGACGAAGGATACCACCCTCGCCGTGTCCTCTTGAGATTTCCTGCTCGAGCCTCTAGATGAAGGAGGACTTCCAGCTTCTATACCAACCTCAGGTGAAGACTCAAACTCAACCAATGAGTCCATATCATCATAGTCATCCGAGAATGAGGCATCTTCCTCGCTAGACAGATATAGCTCATGCGGATCTGCCATCTGTATCTTCTGCTCAACCTCCTTCGCCTTCGAACCATCCAGGCTCTTCATCTCCACCATCTTTGCCTCAAAAATCCTGGATGCTCTCTTCTCGCTTCTAGCTGGTATAACCGGTATGATCTTCCTTGGCCGTCCACGTCCTAAGATCGAGCCCTCCATATCGCTTTCCAGAAAGTCGTCACTTAAGCTCCCTAAGCTCTCGCTGCTAGACCTGGGTAGCTTCGCACGCTGGTGGTCTTGTACTTGAACGGTGGTGGATTCCTGATCCTGTCCCGAAGGGACCACACTGATGAGTGGCATTGTTCGATAGTAAGAATAGATAAATTGCCCTTCTTTTTGCTCTGTATGAAACCTATCGATTGTATTGTTATCGATCCTGTAATCTCCCTTTTTGTTGTCGTCCTGGTCGCTTCCTTGCGCTTCCAATATCCTACTTCCCCACACTGGTCTTCGAGGGGATGATAGTACCACTGTATAGAAACTCAAGGGCAAGACGTCCACGTCAACCCTTACAAGATCCACGGAGGTAGATTGGGAAGTTACTCTTTCTGGTCCCCGGGTGAATTGTACCTGCAACTAGAGAACAGACTAAACTTTCCCAGCAATCTGGAATGCAGCGGATATATGAGGTCCGCAACTGAGGTTCCGGAAGTGCCAGGGGGGAGGCGAGGAGGTGATGGGATTTTTGTTTCAAGTTAAAACGCCGTAGGCCTTGCCGACGAAACGGAGATCAATGCAACGCAAGAAGCAAAAGTAATATTAAAACAAGGGATTCGACAGCAGAATCGAAAAAAAGGAGAAGAGAGAATGAGGAAGGAGGGCAGTATAAGAATGTACAAGAACGGGAGAAGATCCGTTGCGCCTGGGAATGGGAAGTCAGAAGTGTGTGTCTGATTGACAGGTACACACACACACACATCTACAGCACGACCACCACATTTCTGAAGGATGATCGTGCCGGTCCTGCATTCCAAGGTGGCGGCAGCTGGCAAAAGCTTTTTTTTCATCATTTGCTGCATGCTCTGCATCATCACCTACATTTCTGTCGCTCGTAGCGGTGGCTTGAATCCCTCCAATCCTCGAATCGTAGGGCAGAGTTCATGATTCTGGCTGTTACAAGTTAAAAAATAAAGGGCCAGGCCAGTATTCTGCCTCCCACCAATCAAGCTGAGCTTGCCAAGGTGGGGAGATAAGCCTCTGATTGGCGGTACAGCTTTTTGACGTGGTGTCTGCCAAGCCTCTTCTAATCCCTTCACGTCCTCTATTCCGCTCCGCCTATTCAAGATCTTGCCATCCTCCAATCATGATTGGGCCGTCGCATCTCAGCCTGACACTCCCCAGCTGGACCCCGTCCGTCCATCAATCCGCTTCACCCTGTGTGCGTGTTCAGGCTGTGCTTGTATGGTTGTGTGTGTGTGTGTGTGTTTGAGTGTTTGAGATAGATAGGATGAACAGCCTTCGAACATGGAACTCCCCATCAGGAGCCGCCCATCCCTGGGGTTCCACGAACTACGATCCTCAGATCCTCATTTCATCCCTTCTTTTTAAACCCTCGTGAGGAGTACTCTAACAGTATGATCGTCGCTTGGGGCTAATGTGTTTCTATTGTACTTCCCCCCACCACCATCAGAAGCCAAACACTTGTCTCGAAGCTATGGCGATACGCAATAACATCGTTCTCCAGCGGTGTGGACGCGATTAGCACGCTAACAACGGTCCTGCAGAAACCGCTTCTGCATCAGGTATGTCTGCTTTCACCGCTGTCTTCCCTTGGCTCTATTTTCTCTTTGGACAGGCTGACAGCTAGCTCATCGGAGTAAACTAAGATTCTGTTTCAGCACTCTCCTCACGCACCCTTAAGAGTGAGCCTAAGCAGCCTTCCCTTCTCTTCATCCCGTCGCACGACTACGGTAAGGTAGAATCGCCATTTTTCCAAGCTCACATCCCCAATCATTCCCACATGGTTCCAAAGTCAATCCTATACTTGGTAGTTCCTATGTCACACCACCCAAAATCCTGGATCAGATCCCCCTGCCTCACCCGCTGGTGATCCCTCTCGTCATTGTGCATCGCGACCAACCTTTTTCTTGGGCGGTCTATATCTCTCGAGTCTTTACATTTTTACACTCATAACCCCCACGTCTCCGGATCTAATCTAACTTCCTGTTCCTATTCCCATTCCTAAAAATTGCAGCCTCATCCTAAAGGAAGTGGTCCTCGACGTCACATAGGTCATACAAAAACCATAACTTTCCCCTCAGATTCAAATAATGATGCCACAAAGTCATCATGGAATTCACAATTAAGCAAGAAACAGTTGCTTCTTGCCAAGTAAAAACTGAAACGTCGCACGAGCCACAGGGGGACACCGCCTCCATCAAGAGCTGGACCACCTGTGGCTGTAGATTACTTAATTCAGCTACACGCCATTAAACGAGCTGAAAATTATTATTAATGAAGCTCAAGGGCCACACACCATCAACAGTATATCACTTGTCACTTGTGATAAGAAGTCAGACCTAGCTGAAATGCGCTTTTCAGCAGGCGTTTAGGAAAAAGCCTTGCAACCACTATAACTCGCGTCTAATTAAGGGAGAGGATTCTGACGTGCCAACACATACTCAGCACTTCCATTCTATTACACTATCAACACATGTCCTTATACCCTTTGAAAGACTAAACGCACGCCGATGCCCGCCAGACCATCCTGCCCCATCTCTACCGTCTCTATTACAAAAGGAAAACCTCGAGAAATATGCTTTTGACCCATGCTCATTAAAATGATAAGGGACTTGGAATGGGCCTCCCAAACCCAATACATCGCCATTCCGAGCCAAACGTACATGTACACAGAAGGGGAATTCTTATTCGCATTATTTGGTGGTTTCATAAAGTCACCATCAGTCACAGCCTTGAGACGACGTTAGAACCATTAAGCCTTGCGCGACCGGGTAACTGGGCGACTTGGAGTTGCTGAGGTCTGTCCGTTTGTCTTCTCCGTCAATCCAGAGTTAATCTTGCCATTGGTGAGAGCTGCAACATCGGGGATTTGGGCATCCTTCAAGGAGCGGGCGGCTTTGCGTCCAGTTGGTCTCTTTCCATCCTTCTTGTATGTGGCAATGTAAAATGAGATGAACAAGAGAAGGTAGGAGCTGAGTATACCGATTCCAGAGAAGGCTGCAAATTCCTCACCGTCGCAGTGGCCCGCATTTGGCATCCAAGGGAAATATGTAGAAGTGAAGTAGGTGTAAGAAGCGAAGTAGACAAAGCCTATAAATTCCGCGTTAGCAGTGAACAATGCAGGAATTTTGAATATTTCGAAACTAGAGGTTTATACATACCAAGGTCAATAACGAACTGGATGATTTGAAGACGCGTGATCCACTCCTTCCACCAGATGCGAATGCCGCGCGCACTCTGGAAATAATACCAGTACATGATGACGTGGACTGTAAGATTAAGCGTGATTGGAACCCATGAGACCGGGGTCAACCCAATAAGTTGGGTGTAGCATAGGAGGGCAGTCGCACCATGGTGATAACAGTGGAGGAAGGCTAGGGATAGAATTAGCTGAAGATGCATGAGAACATTCATGTGATTTACGTACTCAATGGCTTCTTCTTCAAGACCAAAAAGACGGTGTCAAGCAGCTCAAGATACTTGGTAAGGTAGTTCATCTAAAACTTGCGTAAGCAGCTATCATTCAAGTTTTCTACGGTGTGCAGCACATACATAGTACAGGATGACCAAGGGTGGTGTCCATCCTCCGTCGGCGTCGCAGATGGCATGGAAGATACCATGATTGTAGACAGTAGGTACTAGTTGCTCAATAAAGAGAACCAGTAGGATAAAGCTGATGGCAGTCAGGTAGAAATTATGGATCATAAACGGGAGGTTCAGTTTAAAGGCCGGTCTGTTCCGCATCAATTCCCGTCCGCCAAAAATCACCACATAGTATAGCAGAATCGTTAAGCCGCTCTCCTTCAGCGTTGATAACGCCGTAACTCGAGGCTGGAAGTTGAAGTTCTGTGGGTGGTATCCGAGAACTGCTGTGTATGCCGTATCAAAGATGGGCCATAGCTGGACGCCGAAAGGCCTTTCAATCGTTGGCAGAGGCACAGTTTTGAGGATATCGATGTTGGACGACATCTTGAGCAATTGCTTAGACTCTGGATCTGTATTGAAGTCGTAAGGATATCTAAAGTTGTAGGGAGGTCGGATGCTCCGGAAGGGCACGTAAGAAATTCCAATTAGAGGAATGCGACACGTCGACCACGAGCAACAATTAAAAGGAAGAATAAGGCGAACGAATCTAGCCTCGTCTAAAGGAGTGACAAGAAAAGGATGCGAAGAAACGCCTCCAAACTGGTAAGATATGAAAGGAGGATAAAAGAGAAGAAAGGTCAAGGCTGGGGAAGGTGGACTTTGTAATGTTGACCTTGTACCTAAAGGGGGGGGAAAAAGAGAGAAATCGCGGCGAAACGACATTGCTACTTTTAAAAAGGGGTAGGCAATCTTGCCAAGCCACACACCCGTGCTCACCAAAAAGGAAATTTGGCAAGGATTCAACAAAAGCATGTGATTGGCAGGTGCTGACTTAAGCGAATATGGATGAGATGAGATTGGGCGAATGCGAATAATGAGTCCAGATGTCAATGTTCCGAGGGCCGACTTGATCTCCCATCACAATTGGACTACGACGATGAAGATGGGGCACTTCTTAGCGTACGACCTTCAGTATACGGACAATCCAATCTCCATTTACGCGCGTGTGCCGAGGGACGTTGAAAGGACACCAAAGTACCAGTTGACTTGAAGCAAAAGAGCCGCTCCTGTGATCCCAACAAGCCCGAGACGGATAGGGGTATATACAGGTATTCGGTTATACCCGAGATGCCTAGGGAACACGACCTCCCACATTCCATACCAACATTATGCAAGAATGAAGAATTAAAATATTTGCCCAAGACGAAGATCAATGCATGCAAGCTCAATCGCGGAAGCTTACAACATGGGTGCAAACTCTCGATACCGCTTGCTCTGCCATCGACTAATATTAACCATGTGAGCCGGTCATTACGTTGGGGCTTGATCAACCTTTCAAAATCTGCCAGATGAAAGCAAAAGAGCTTCCCTCCATGCATTTTATATAAGGAGCGTTGGCATAGCGACAGAAGCCGCCTTGACACGCTTCTACCTGCAGTTGACTTTGAGAAGGAGGGGATGCAAGCGTATCAAAGCCCAGTATGCTCTTCACTCACCGGCTTACTACCTTCAAACGAACTCGAGCTCGCATAGTTCCTTGAATTTCTAATAGGGATCACACTTATGATCTGGGAGGAAGTTCTTCCTGAACCCCGCGCCCTCAGTTGTTTGCCCACGGCTTCATAAGAACCATGACTTTAATATCCTCTCATTTCCCGACTGTCCTCTTCCCGTCGGCGTGCTTACTCGTGAAGTCTTGTTTTGTTGCGTGAGTGCCTCCCTGAATTCACAGAAGCTTGTCGAGAGGCAGGCGAGGGATATTCTGAAGAATTTTAAGTCCGCTCCTTCGTTGGCCATACTAGCTAGTAAGATGTGATGCTGGACATGAAGGTGTTCTTTCTGATGATTTGGAAGTTCTGCTAGATAGTGGGTCCTTGGAATGCAACCGCGATATTTATGTCAGGCGTTTCTTTCCTGAGTTATTGAGGATTTATGTGCCCTACAGAAGGATATCTATTCCGCCGCGAAATTCATTGAGTCTGGATACTCTTTTTTTTGGTAATGTAAGCTACACCACGGTTTGCGTTGCGTGGGATGGCGAAAATCGCATTGCTGTAAGTGAATTGAACCATGTTATCCATGATTTGAGGCAGGCGAGGAGAATTTTGATGGGCATTAGGCACAAGAGACATGCAAATATGTTGAGCTGGAGAAGGACCACTGTCCGCTTGAAGATCCGTAATCTGTTAGGTGAAATTATAGGCTAGATGCTACCTATTATCGTTAAAACGTATGCTTTGATCAATGCCACAAGATTCAGCGACTTTCTGACATACTCTAATTCGTGAGTATTACGGATTCTTCCTAATGAATTCGGAATAACCACTGACATGCATAGCACCGCCTTAAGAGCGGTATGTCCCCAAGCAATGATCTAGCTTCGAATAGAACCTAATCGCTAGCAGCTATTTACTCTCCTCACATCGACTTAGAGCTAAACTAAGCATGCACTTAGGTACATATATATAACACAACTCTTCATAAACAATAAGCCTGAGATTTTGCATATCAATCCTTCTAGCTTTCCTTTTTCCTTATACAAGGCATATTGCCATTCTTTGATGGGTGTATTTCTAACTTCTATTATGTGCTTTAGCCTATCTCCATGAAGCTAATAAGTCTCACCTACTATTTTTTTATAACGGAATACCTCACGGTAGATGTAAATGCAACGCGTCATTCTCCTTATATTACAGGTGGCGATATCTTTCTGCTGGTACATCTTTCTTCATTCAATCCCTGCGAGTCGACAGCGTATCGGCATATGTCTACTTGCCAACGATCATTTCCTCTATGCATTTAAACAGAGACTTTTCGGTATCTTCAGTCGGTTATATTAGCACTAACTTTGGCTACTAATTCAATTAGTAGAAGGATTCTTAGGAAGGCAACATTTGTTTGTTTGTAGACGAGCTTGCTTTGATAGGGTTCTGAGGTAAAACATGCATTATTTATTTTAGCTCATACTCCGTATTAGTTTGAAAGATGCGCACTATAATAACTCTTCTAACCACAACTTAAACCCGTTCCAACCATCCTGAGCTCCGTTCAATTGAAGTTCTTGATGGTGCTACCAATGGCTATTAGGCAAGCATCGTGCTCATGACGGAAGTGCGATCAAAATGCCTATTTTCAGTCACATCTTATGACGCGGCTTGTTTAACTCGTCGTCATACATTCGGTGCCTAATTCATCTATTGAGAAACCGTGATTGTAGCCTATGTCATTGTTGAACAAAAGCTGAAGTGAGTTTATCTGGCAGTTAAGCTAAATTATGTGGTTCGCTGGTTCTTGGTTTCAGCTATCTCCTACTTGACTTTATGTCCAGTTTATTGGACACATCTCTCATCCACTTGCTGCCGTGCGGCATTATTAGATATCGGCTGCAGCTTTCTCGCATCATTAAGGATACAGAAACAGTCCAATGACTTCCCAAGATCTTCCCATGACGGTTCATACGCCATGCATCGATGAGCCTGCACCTGTTTCCACATCTACTACCAAGCTAACGAGCAAATTAACACTTGCAAATCCTTTGATCAATCCTCTCGACATATTCGAATAATTTTCCAAGCTGTCCATAGAGATCAAATTCAAAATCTAGAAAAGGCTCTCTCTGAATCGTGCATAATCACTATCCGAACCGAGGCTGAGAATCGACACATAGAATTTTCGAAGTAGGTGGCATAGAGGAACTTGGGCCAAAGTTTCCAAATTTGCCCTTGCCTTACGGTGAGTCCGGAAATGGTGTGCTTTATCGTTGTTCAACTACTGCAGCTTGGCGAGAGCACGAAATGTCCAAAGAGGCTTTCAAACAACCTTTGGGGTATGGAGCTGTGCATTTGGTGTCTCAGGAACTGACCATACATCTCTTTCTAGTTTGAAATGAAAAACGGAAGAACGAGATCATTCTTGTCCGATGCGGAAAGCTATTTGAGATATGAGATGATCTCTTTAATCAGTGACATGGTGATAGTCGGGTAAATATCAACTGGTAGTTTGAACGCTTCGAGAACGTGGCCATTTCCTTTAGAAAACTCCGTGCTAATTGTCTCAATTCATCGCAATCGGGCATTCGCATTCTGAGGTACCACAACATCATCAATCATCAATAAGCCTCAGGCACAAAGCAAGGAAATGAGACAAAGCTTTTCGGTAGCTTTAGAAAGTTGGGAGACTTACACCTTGCAGATGCTTTAGTGGTGGACGAACAATGTGTTGAGGCATTAGTTCATGCAGATTTTGGGCCCATGGCAAGGGCCCGCGTATCTATCAAGAGGTTGGTTCGGAAGATTACAAGGGCTCAAACTTTCCATCGCTATACAGCTGATGATTTCGGTGAACAAGAAAGAAAGTAAGTGAATGTACATGGATGAGGAACGACAGACGGGCGAAGGCACACCAGCAACCGTGAGTCTTCTCAATTCCATGTCAGGATATGAAGATTTAATGCGCTATATGTATGATGAAGTTGAGTAAGGTTTTGTAAGTCGAGTTTTGTCTTTGAGCGTGTGCTCTGATGATCACGTTTTGACTCTGAATGATTTAGAAGATTTGCTTTATTTCTCCAATTCTCATACCTGACGATGAAGCATCACCAAAAATCAATATAATAATGAGATTCTACTTCCCCTAGGCAATTGCATTAATTGTCTGGAACCAGGGTGTCTTCTGAGACGGCCAGAGTCTTTCTTGATATCAAGGACGAAGAACTGGTTGGACTCGGCTTATTACTGAAAGCCATTGCAGATTGGATGGATAAATCTTAATCAAGAGTGTACTGCACACATTTCATAGTTATATACTATGTACTCGACCTGTGGCCTATTCGCATCGGGCTTCAATTTCTCCATCCTCACTAAGGAGGATTGCATCGAGGCTATCTTATTGGTTGTCGCGGAAAAGCAAATTTAGAAAACTAAACAGTTTCTGTGCCGTAAATACCTATTTCTAGATAAATGATATCGTAAGTTAACATTGTATGTCGAAAGATCAGTGAGGCTGAAGTTTGTGTTGTCGTCTTAAGCTTTTCGTCGATACTGCGTCAATCCCGACCCCTGAAAACAACGCTAGTCTGCTTTTGGCTGTCATTCTCGAACTTTACAGATATTCCAGAACACGCAGTCTGACTTTCCCAATCTCGACACAGAACTACCACTCAAGATGAAGCGTTCGATTTTCGCATACGGCCTGCTAGCCCTGCTCTCGCCACTCGTGTCTGCGACTGCGCTCACTTATAAACTTGCTGCGAACGAGAGAGCGTGCTTCTATTCGTCTGTTGAGAGTAAAGGCGCGAAGATTGCTTTTTACTTTGCTGTACGTCAACCCCTCCCATATGCTATTTGGTTGGTTTTGTGGAATTAGCGCTGATAAGGCAATATAGGTCCAAGCTGGAGGATCCTTTGATGTTGATTATGAAGTCGTCGGACCACAGGATAAGATTATCATGGATGGGCAGAAGGAGCGGCAGGGAGATTTCGTCTTTACAGCGACCGAGGTTGGGGAGTATAGGTTCTGTTTCAACAACCAGATGAGCACATTCGCAGAGAAATTCGTGGATTTCGAAATCGCCGTATATCTTCCCTTCTCCCCCTTTCCCTTGTTGAGACTAATTGCTCCGTAGGTCGAAAACGAGCAACGGGCTTCAATACCCGCAAAACAGGGCACATCCCCCGAACAAACATCTGCGTTGGAGGAGAGCATTTTCAAGCTGAGTGGCCAATTATCGACCATCACGAGGAACCAGAAGTACTTCCGCACGAGGGAGAACCGAAATTTCAGTACTGTGCGGAGTACAGAGAGGCGGATATTTAACTTCAGTGTCATCGAGAGCTTGATGATGGTCTGTATGGCGGCACTGCAAGTTGCCATCGTTAGGTTCTTTTTCCAGGTATGTTATGCCCTGTGCGGAGCTATGAATGTTGGATTTAGGATGAGGACTAATCGGACACATAGGGTGCGAGAAAGGGATACGTGTGAATGTGCTTTTGGGCTGGAGATAAGCTTGTGTTTGGAAGGAAACTTATGGGCATGGGAGGAGTTACAGATGCGATGTGTATTATATCGAATAAGCCTAGAACTACGGAAGAAAACTGTGTTCTCCTGCAATATCCTGCCTATAATCTTAAGCAGGAATAATACATGAAAGGGAGGTATAGGATAGCGTCTACTATGAATACGTCTTCTGCAGCTTGCACGGCTCGGGTCACGATTTTACATAGGTTGGGGATGATTTTTCGTGTCAGTGAATCCATATGATACGTATCCCAAGTTCCCATACCTCATTGCTTGCTAAACTTAAATCCTAAAATATGTACGGGTACCCACAGTCTCAAACTGAAATGGACTTGCCAAGTGTTACCTTCTAAGCTTCAGGGTCTTTCAATGCTTAGATTTGTCGAGGACCAGAAGTCAGGATATAACAAATTTTGCTTGACAAGACTTCTAATTATGTTGTAGTTTGTATAGTCCCTTAAACCTGCTATATACTCTGTGAGGAAGAAATGTGAAACATTCTTCACTGCATACAACGTTGAAGATGTTCAATTGATGCAGAAGTATATAGGGAACCGTCAAGCACCCAATAGCTTGCTTGCAGCGTATGAAAGCTCTTGTAACTCAAGTTATTCGACACCAGCTCATATGAGCGTCTTCACACATATCATAAATATAATGATATTCCAAATGCTTCATACATTCTGGCATTATAGTCCCGCTTGTTGCCAAGACTTACCAAATATAGCTTAGCTCAGCCGAGCCTGAAATCCTGGAGACCTCAATGGAAATCTTTCAGGTCTGCTTTCCCAATATCACTTTACAATTCGCGCAATGTCTTTAGCTGCATCTTTATCACGGGCGCTTCCCAAGCCGAAGTACACAGGTGAAGATGAAGAAATACCACTACATGCGCAGCAAAGAGGACCACGAATCCTGCCTGCTGGAGCATTGAATGACAGTCAAATAGTTCTCAAAAAATCAGGCCCTCCACCATATGGCAACAGAACAGGGTGGCGCCCACGAGGCCAGGAGGATTTCGGTGATGGAGGAGCTTTTCCTGAGGTGCTAGTGGCACAATATCCTTTGGATATGGGCAAGAAATCTACGTCGGGCAGCACAGCTCTTGCCGTTCAGGTCGACGCAGAGGGAAAGGTCAAATACGATGCTATTGCGAAGCAAGGTCACAATGATAAGCGGATAGTCCACGCGTCATTCAAGGATCTGATCCCTCTTCGACAACGTGCTGATGAGGGGGATATCAATCTGGATCGGCCGAGTGAGGAGGAGGTGGCTGCTTCGACGGAGAAGACCAAAGCTGCTCTCGCATTGCTTGTCAGTGGTGCCGTGGCAGCGCAAAAGCCTAAGAATGTCAATGTGGGAGCTAGAAAAGATCCAACCTTCGTGCGATATACCCCTGCAAATCAGATGGGCGATAATACACGAAAAAATGATCGTATTATGAAAATTGTGGAAAGGCAGCAAGATCCTATGGAGCCACCGAAGTTCAAACATAAAAAGATTCCTAGAGGCCCACCAAGTCCACCTGCTCCGGTTATGCACTCGCCACCACGGAAGTTGACTGCGGAGGATCAAGAGGCTTGGAAGATTCCACCACCTGTGTCAAATTGGAAGAACCCTAAAGGTTACACGGTTCCTTTGGACAAGAGATTAGCTGCCGATGGAAGAGGGCTACAAGATGTTACTATCAATGACAGATTTGCACAATTTGCAGAGGCTCTCTACACAGCTGACAGACATGCAAGGGAAGAGGTCAAGCAAAGATCGCTCATGCAACAACGTTTGGCGGAGAAGGAGAAGCAACAAAAAGAGGATCATTTGCGTATGTTAGCACAAAAGGCACGGGAGGAGAGAGCTGGAGGTGGAAGACGACAATCCAGAGATTCTAGATCCCGGTCTGGAAGTTATAGTGATTCACGATCAGGATCTGATAGTGAGGATGAAGAAGTCCGAGAGCGAAAGAAGATGCGTAAGGAGAAGCAAAGAGAAGAAGAGCGGAAATTGCGCCAGTCACGTATGGGTGCTGAGCGAAGAATTCAGATGCAAGCTCGAGAGCAGAATCGAGATATTTCGGAAAAGATTGCTTTGGGGATTGCAAAGCCCACAGCGACTACTGAGTCAATGTATGACTCTCGGCTGTTTAACAGAACTAGTGGCTTTGATTCTGGTTTCAACGAAGATCAACACTATGATAAGCCTCTATTTGCCGCTCAGGATGCTATCAGCAGTATATATAGGCCACGCCAGAATATGGACGATGGGGATGATGATGAAGCAGCGGAGGCGGAGATGGGTAAGATTCAGAAGAGCAACCGTTTCGGCGAAGCGCTAGGTAGAGGGACTTTCAAGGGCGCGGATGAGCAAGAGGTTGGTCTTACAGCTTCCATGTTACAAAAGAATCATACTAATTTAGCAAACCAGGCTCGAGAAGGCCCGGTGCAGTTTGAGAAGGACAAGGGGGATGCATTTGCGAATGTCGATGACTTCCTCAAGGATGTTGGGGAGAGCTCGAACAAACGTGGATATGGGTTACAGGATGAAGAGAGATCATCAAAGAGAGCGAGGATTGATGATGAAGACGATTAACTGGCATATAATAGGCGTTTGGATGTAGCGGCATCTTGTAGCAATATTGGCGTCATTGGGGTAATGCTGCATATATCCAAATCAAAAGCGTATCATGCCCTGGCGGAGAAGTATTGTGACTGAGAACCCACATAATTCTCCCATATCCGCATTTACATGTCCATTTTCGTCTCCATATGTTTTTTTTTCAGATCCATCCTCCAATAGATGCCACAGCTCATGCTTTTCAATCGTAGACATTGATGAATTACTGATGGCTCACCATTTCGGCCCCCAAAACGACTTATGTTGACTAAAGTGGAGTTTCTCGAACTTGTCAGCGCTTCGGTCAAAATGGGCACCGTGCGCTCTTTCATTATGCACAACTTTATCGAAAATCCGGGATCAGCTCAAGGCACTTATCACTTCCAGGAATCAATCGTGGTAGCCAAGTGTTTCTTTCTGCGGCGTTGCCATCGCTTCTCGTTCGCCACATTAGACAGAGAGACCTCTGCAAATCCTGTGAGTGATGCCATTCTTTAAGAGTTTTCATTCAGTGGAGTTTCTCCCCAGAAAAAATGACGCGACGCTCATCAAACTCGGCGACCCACGTTTTCTATGTTTGAGATATGGCCGCATGTTTCGTCACTTGTTTCTTTTAATAGTGGACCTTTCGGCCTTTAGATATGAGGCCTTGATAAACGCATGTAGTTCTTGCGCGTATTCCCCATTTTTCCTTTCCCAACTTTGTTGTTATTCTTGCATAGCCGGCCTCGTATCCATCTACAACGGGCCTATTGATTCGTCAACCCGTCTAAAAGAATCATCCGGGCTAGACCCAACTACGCATCTGACAGGGTCCTGCAAGGCAGGCATCGAGTCCCTATCTGTATTTCGTATATGTGATTTGAAACTATTGCGTTGGATTATAAACCCCACCACCCCCTGGCGGGATGCTGGCACCTGAAGCAAAATCGCAGCCTTTCCGTCCGCTGGAATATTGGAAGCCGCCGCCCAAGCAGGCATATCAGCATAAACGAGCAGCCAGTACTGCACTTGAACAAGGACGGGATCCTGTTTCAGAGAGAGTAGCATTTGGAGTGGTAGTAGAAGAGAAAGAGCTAGAGATGAGTTATCAAAGGCAGGATAGTTCGTTGTATGCGGATCCGGGGGGGATGCAAATGACGGATAACTACGGACAGCCATTAGGAGCTCCGCCGGCTTATAAGGAATCGGTTGGTGATTTGAGTCCCAAGTGGTGGGATATCAGGTATTGGAGCTGGAAGAAATGGGTTATTCTTGCTGCTGGAATCGTGGTTTTGATCGTTGTGTTGATAGTGGGCATCGTGCTTGGAACGAGGAAGAATAACTCATATCCGAACTACACAGCATTGTCGTATACGCTTGTGGATACTTGTATGTTCCTTATCTATAAATGGGAGGGAGGTAGTTCTGATGAGAAGCAGATTCGGAAGAAACATTCTTTGACAACTTCGACTATTTCACTGGCTACGATCCAGCAGCCGGACTAGTCCACTACGTCCCCGCAGAAATGGCAGTGCAATACAACTTGACCTACGCCTCCTCTTCATCCGCTATCATCCGAGTCGACACCAGTGTTGATAACAACACGGTACCAAATGCTGAGACTGGCCGCTTTTCAGTTCGTCTTACTTCCAAGAAACAGTACGAAACAGGCCTGTTTATCTTCGACGTGAAACATAGCCCCATGGGCTGCGCTACCTGGCCAGCGCTATGGACCTCTGACCCTAATAACTGGCCCGAAAATGGCGAGATTGATATCATGGAGGCTGTGAACGTCGTTGGGGATGACGAAAATCAGATGACGCTACATACTAGTAAAGGCTGTACCATGAAAGGCGTAAAACGCAAACAAACCGGCAAAACCCTCACAGCCTCTTGCCTCAACAGCACAGATGAAAATGCTGGTTGCGGCGTGCAAGAGAGTCTTGGGTCCTTCGGAACAACATTCAACCAACGTGGCGGTGGTGTCCTCGCTATGGAGTTAAGGACAGAAGGGATCAGGATGTGGGACTTTACTCGCTCCAGCATCCCAAGCGATATCACAAACCGTTCGCCGGACCCGAGCACGTGGGGAGAGGCAATGGCTGATTTTCCCAGCACGGATTGTGATATTGCAAGTCATTTCAAGAACCAGAGTATTATAGCGAATATTGATCTATGTGGGCAGTGGGCGGGTCAGGCTAAAGTTTATTCGGAGACTTGTAAGTTGTACCTCCTTTCCATTCCAGGTTTTGTTGCATAACGGGAAGAAGCTGACTGTTGTAGGTCCGGGATTATGTGAAGATCAAGTGAAGTACAACAACACGGCATTTGCGGATGCGTATTGGGAATTCGGCGAGTTCACTATCTATCAGTCTTCTTGAGGTTTTTATCCATGATGTCATAATATCGGGAAAGGCAGGCCGTGGCCTCGATTTGAGGAAAGTTGAAGATAGATGGCATACTCGCTTGGGAATAATAGGGATTGAATGATTATCAGATACCAGAGACGGCGATTTGGGGGGTAAAGGACGTAAGGAGCGGGCCACTCCAATTAGAATAACAAGTCAGGCATCGGATTGTTGTACGATTAGATAATGAAATTGTTGAACTAAAGAGTTTTCGCTCTTCTTATGCTTTCCGCTCTTTGTGGGGCATTATTGGCATTATTTTTGCTGGCTTTCTTGACTTCCCCTGTGGGTTTCTTGAAAATTGTGAATTTTCACATTCATTGTCAGCAACATTGTTGTTGCTCTAAGGATCGGGAAGTGTATCGAGCTCTGCATTGTGATAGGTATTAAAATGGGGGTTTTCAAAGGATGTTTTGCATTGCAAGCATTGAAAGAGTCCACATTGTGGTGCTTCATGCTACCAGAGAGAAGGTAACGACGCGGAGTGGTGCAACAATTCTTGAAGGTCTCAAAGTACGAAGATGCTAAAGTCATATCTTCTATGTTCAAGATATAAACATTTCAGAAATGACGCTGTAACCCTCATAGCATGTAGTCGGGATAATATGTACAAAATTTGTCTCTCATTACCTGCTTAGAGTGAAGGACAAATAAAAAGCACACTTCACAACCCTGTGCCTCTCGCTGGATCGTAGAAGAGTTTGTATACTGAACCATGCTTCTGAGGAAGTGAGGATGGCCTCAGCATATTTGGAAATGCAAAATACTTTCCAGTCTAATCTCTGGAGATGGCGCTTATTTAGACAGGGACGAAATTGCTTTCATCTTGGCTGCTTTGCACCGAGTAAAAGGCGGACACTTTTACCAGAGCTTCCTTTCCTGCTTGCGTGCATCTGCTGTATGATATTGCTAAATATCAGAGTATAGATGATTTGACAAAAGAATGCTTTCTTATTTGTCATATTATTACAAGAATTACATCTCCAATCCCTAAAAATACTTGGGCCAGGAAAAGCGTGAACAGAAACACTTGTGCAAAAGGAAGGTTGACTGGTTATTGAGATGGGTAGATGTGAAGATTTCCAAGATAAAAAATCAAGGTTTTTTTAAAATAAAAATGTAGGGATGAATGTTCAAGAAAAATTGAACGAGAGAGAGAGAGAGAGAGAGAGATGCCGCAATATACTCCTCGTTTCATACCTGACCGTGGAATACGGTAATTGCAGCATCAGTATGAGCTGCCCATACCATTCCCCCACAAGTTAATCTGAAAAGCGCCGCACAAAAGAAGTTCTCAGTATTTACAGCCGAAGAAAACTCTTGTTGTAGCTGTAGTTGAGATTAGTTTAAAGCAGGGTTTCCCACCCCAGACATTCCTCTACCAGTTTGATATACACCCAAATGCCACCCAAAACTCCTCGCAATGCTCTTTATACACGAATTATACATTCCCGTTCCCTAATTCTTCACCAACCTAATCTCCCTCACTTGGCCTCCTCATGTACGCATCGATCGCCAAACTGAACGCCGCAAAGCCCGCACAACCTAAAGCCGCCGCACTCGGTCCCGCCGGTGCTGCCAGCACACCACCCGTGATACACCCCGCCATAACCCCATTCGCCAGGTCATTCTTTGCTCTGAAGCCCTCAATACAGCATTCTGTGCCTGCGAATATGGCGCCGACCTTGCCGAAGTTCTTGGCTGAGCTATAAGAGCGAGCGCCCATGTCTTTGAAGCCTTGCCGTAACTGGTCGCGCAAGGGAAGAGATGTGATTTGGCTGGCAGCAGGAGAGGAGAGGGGTGTGTCGTAAGACATCTGTAAAGGTTAGAGGAAGGTGGTAGGAGAAAGCGGAAGGACATACGGATGCCATGAAGAGACCAAAGGCTCCGCCGAGGGCAAAACCCATCACGCCTGACACGGCTGTTTTCCCTGGGCAGGATTCCATGAGCATTTGCATCTAATGTCGAAAGTTAGTTTTTAACTCATGTCTGCATTCTGCTGTTCTGCAACGCTTTTTCCCAAGCGTCTTAAAAGATTCGAAGAGCGCTGCTTGAGGATAAGAAATAGGTAAGACGAACGCTCTTCACAGCAGCCATCTGCTGCTTCATCTGCTCGTCCATCGCTCCACCTCCCGCACCGTTCGGATTGAACATGGGATTCATGGCTGTGTATGATGCTATGGTTTCTTTTGGTTTAAAAATATTTAGATAGCCCAAAAAGTTCTGCCATAGCTTGACCGCCTAATACCTTGGCGCCAAGGAGGATACATCCGTCTCGATCTTCGCGGTTAACAAAGGAGAAAAGATTTAGGTGAACAACTGGGCACCAAAAGAGAGAATGAGGTCTTGTGTTCGTATTTTGGGTGATGACTCTGATGATTCTAGGTCAAGGAAGGGAGGTTTTATGGCCCATTCTAGTCACCTGATCCTAATACCTCTACCTCAACAAATGAGCAAGGGGACTCATTACACGGGAAATAAGACATTGGCGAATCTTTCCTGGTTATTTGGCATAAGTTGGTATCTAAAGCCACTGAACAATAGATCATAACGCCTTGCCACACCCTCCACCAATATACAGGTCATCTATATGTACAGTCTGTATCTGCCTAATCCTTCTACACCTTATAAGTGATGCGTAAAGAGAGATCACATAACTTGTGCTGTGAATTTTCCTCTCTGCCTGATGCTCGGTCCATATATATAGAACAGAAAAGGGATCGGAAGCATGGTTACTCCTATAAATCCCAGTATACTGCTGGCCCATGGTATGCCAGTATTGTGAAACATTGGAGTAACAAACAATGGAAATACTGCCGCAAAGACTGATCGTAGGAAGGTATTTGCAGCCACAGCGCTTGCAGCGTATCGCTGAAACGTGTCGATAAGATAGTTTAGAGCGGATTGGAAAATAGTAAAAAAGCCGAGGCCAACAAGAGTGAGCGCAATACACGGTGCAATCCAGGGAATGCTTTTATCAGACGTCCCTATATATCAGATCTCGGAGTTAGTTGGTCTACTTGAGAGTGTTTCCAAAGAATGGAGCTATTTTAGGAGCAAACCGCCCTTAAGACACGCTCACAGCCTACATGTCTTGAGAGCAACACAGCTTCTGAAACTCTGATATAGAGGATATCGCTTCCCAGAAGCTGACACTTACAGCCAAATATGAACATCCCTGCAGTGAAGCAAACGGAGCCGGCCATCATAGGTAAGAGGCGCGCCTCTGGAACAGGCTTGTTGTCGTTTTTTATGAAAGCGCGAATGTAGAACTTGTTATTCCTGAGGCGGACCGCAATTAGTTGAAGCCGAAATTTGAGGCAGAGGCGTTCTTACAAAATATTGACAATTCCACCTGCGATAGTTCCGAGAAGCAGAGCAATGAAAGGTAGTTCAGACATCACAGGTCCCCAACCACGATGCTCAGCAAATTGGATTGGAACCGCACCCAAACATCTGGACGGTGTCAGTGTTCAATTAATCTTTTTTTTTAATGAATGCTTACAAATACATGATGCCATAAACAAAAGAAGCATAGAGGGCCATCAGAAAACAAATTGGGGTTGCGAGTAATCGAAAAGGGCGCATCAAGAACTTATCAGTCATCTCTTTCAAGCTGACATCCCATTCCTCATGGCGAGCATGCAGAGCCCAATTTCCAGTCTCGTGCCTTAGACGACGGGCTTTGGCGACTAAAAGTGCGGGTGGATATGATTCATCAAGGACCAAGACATCGAGAAGGAGGAAGAAGGACATCATGATTCCGGTAGTGTATTCTGTCCATCTCCATCGAAGATAACTTGAGACTATTGCGCCTCCTGCAATAGGCTACATTAATTGTCAACTTGAGACTCAATGCGGCTTTAGGCCCATGACTTACCCCTATCGTGGGACCACCGACAACCGAAAATGCATAAAATACAATAGCCGTCCCGCGGTGTTGAGGCGACCAAATGTCCCCTAACACACCACCTGTGTTGGTCACAGGAGCCGAGCCGAATATTCCAGCAAAGAAACGTGTAATTAAGACTGTCTGGATATCCTTGGAGGTAGCTGTGCCAAAGGAGAAGCAAGCTGCAACGAAATATGGTGCAAGAACTGCCGGTTTCCGTCCATACCTACAAAAATCTCAGTATAATCTCTGGTGGCTTCAACAAAGCTGTCTGTGGGTTTTAGAGACTGCATATTGTAAGATGCTCCAAAGAGCTAAAACCGGAGAACTTACAACTCACTCAACGGTGCCCAGAGTAATGGCCCAATACCGAATCCCATCATTAGAAGACTCATACCCAGCAAGCTCACTTCTCTACTAACATCGAATTGATCTGAGATTTGACGAACAGCAGGGCTGTACACAGCACTGGCCCAGGTTGATCCCATCGTTGTTAGGCCTGGAAATAGTTAGCTGAGAACTTGGAATAATACTTTATTAGGCCAAGCAGTCCATGTTACTCACCATAGAGCAGCGTCGTGATAATCTTCTTCCGGATTGGCCAGTTTGTAGGATGGTATGGGTCATCTGGCCCGTCGAAGTCAACAATTTCAGCTTCACTAGTTTTGGCATGAGCTAAAGGATGTGTAAAACGTCCTCTTAATGTGTTGCGTCTGGTCAGAGATTGTGTTCGCGTTACTCTTGAGCTGCTTCCCGCCAGATTTGGCTCAGAGCTGTGAGTAGAATGGGAACGAGTTCCTTGTTTCTCTAGGTCTAGACCATGGCCTTCATTATGTGGATGTTGGGAGATATCTGAAGCGCTTCCTTCCACCTCTGTTTTCACCATTTTGAGATGTGATTATATAACGCCAGTGCTTCAAGTGCTCCCGAATCCCACTTCGTTCAAGACTAATGGCCTATCAAGACTATTGACATGAAACATAAGAGGGATATCCAATCTCCTCAGGCCATCCCACTTCTGAACGTAAGGAAAGGAAAGTGAGGGATACTGCGATGACCCAGAATAGAAGTTGGCCAGTTCGTTATCCTCACCGACGGAAGAAGAAATGGAGCCCCGAAACGAGGGAATGATGAAAGGAACAGGAGTCATCTTGGCCTAGTACATAATTCAACGCCGTACTAAATTACATCAATGGGTGGAGCGGCATAAAGCCTGACTGCCGACAACGGCGATCCGTGACATATTGCTCAAATTTGTGATAACGACCGTCATTCGGTACAGTAAGTGGGGATCCCCAATTACGTAAGCAATCAATATTACACGTGACCATCAGCGCCTCCTAACGTTGAAATTGGTACACTTCACCATTTCTTCCGTCAATCTCCCATCTCGTGCTTATATATTGTACAGTGATGGTATTCTTATCGAATGAGAGGTGAAGCAGCAAATGTCAAGGTAGTAAACCCTCAGGTTCAAAATTGTCTCTCCATGCTTGCCGTTGACAGATTTCCCGTTAGGCGCTTGTAACTTCTCTTAAAATAGTCTAGGTTCCTCAAAATCTATGTAGGTCATGTGAAAACTCGCGTATGGCAGTGCGTATAAGTGAGTTGGTCTAAGTTCTAGCCTTACTAGGATATACTGGACGAAGGTGGCTCGGAACTTGCGTAACTTGGTGATGTCCTTGCTGAGTGTCCTAGAAATTTAGGTTTAGTGTTTGAGAGAATTAATGTGAAGAGGCAATTTAAATGCATGTATGGAGTCATTGCAATACTGACCCAGTGGTATTTACTCCGAAATGCTAAGCTTGCACGGGCGGTGATAGGTAGTGATATTACAACGGGATGGCCGTTGTTGCTGCAAGCAATGGTGAGAGATGCCTAGCCATTGCCAGCTCAAAAGCCCTCGTGATAAGGCAAGTTTATAACCTTTAAAACTCGATGGGCTCTGAGGGTCACCTCTACTACAGCTACATGTCTTATCATGTAGGCTCTTGTCAAAAGCGTGATGCCAAAAGCTGTCGACAGATAGAGACTGTAATGGCTGCGTCGCGTCGACAGTCGCTGCACACCTGCTAGAGACGCAAGCAAATACATTATGTCTGAATTTTTTGTGAGAAAGTTATCAGGAGAGAGATATTCGAAATCCGTGAGAACCTCCTTAATTTGAACTATTCCATAAAAGTATTCGATGGGTAACTTTGGTAAAAATACTGTTGGTGGTTTCATATAGCGCCGTTCCTATATTAAAGGTTGTGGCAAGGCTGTGCAGCATGTAAAGGACCGTGCATACCCTGCGATTTTATAGCGCTACCTATATAATTCCTCGATTCATAGAGATAGGCGTATTCAGGTAGTTCCGAGTTAATTCCGACACTATCTCGATCGCCTTTCTTTTTTTCGTACTGCAATATTCATGGTTCTTAAATTATATATCATCAAATTGAGTACCAATTCGTTTGAATGGTAGTAGAACTCCGTCCGATCAGTGACCCTTTTGATACCCATGTGGCAATGGCTGATGAAGCTGTAATTTTGCATTCTTAAATTCTCTCTTCGGCATTCTCGTATATTCACAACCATGAAGGGAGGTAAATTGTTTTAATTGTGAAGTCTACACCCAGTAAGTGATGTAGATCTGCTTCCCAAATACCATCTGCTGGCGCATAACCTTTCCGTACTATTGGGTATTCTCACTCTGGGTTGCTGCCTCGATGAGGTTGGGTTAAACTTAACTCATTCTCCAGATTTCCTCGAAGTTCATCAAATTCAGCACTATCCAGTTTCATTTCCTAAGATCATATACTGTTCCATAGTAAGATAAGATCACTGTGAACCCAATTTCTTTAGCATTTTCCTGTCAGAGGTTTCTTTTTCGCTTTGGGCATGACTTGCGCGCAACAAGGATGTTACTAACTTAATTCATTTGAATGATGTGCTTTAACACCGAGAATTTCCGGCTCAGGGAGTTTTAAATATTACTGTCCCTTCTTCGAGCCTGATCGAGACGAGCTTGAAATAATCATAGCACAGGCTGCTTCTGACCCCTATTTAAGCGAAGTTTATTTTCAAGGTTCAGGGCTCAAGAATGTGCTTCCCCAGATTTCCACCTCGGCTTTGGATATCCTTTCCCGAACAACCCACTTGTGACAACCGATGTTCTCTCAATTATTCTTGATATATTCACCATGGCGCTCTACGATCGGTGGCCTTCTTGAAGTATCTGTACGTTGAGTTGTATAGGTGAATAGCCTTAACATGACGTCTCCGCCTCCCTTGACCGGCCTGAAAGTCCTCGAGTTCGCGGGTCTTGCCCCAGGTACATCTTCGCTATGTTCCATACCCTACAAATTAGCTAGGCCTATGTATACAAAACAAAGCGGCTAACATCTTTCCAGGCCCATTCGCTGGCCTTTTACTTGCAGATAATGGCGCCTCAGTTCTCCGCGTTGACCGCTCAATTCCCAACAAAACTCACCTCGCCTCTCCTTCCAATATTCCACTTCACCCGACTGCGGACTTTCTCACGCGGCACAAATCTTCCATAGCTGTTGATCTAAAGTCTCCTTCTGGCATTGCATTCATCTACTCCCTCATACCCTGCGTAGATATCGTCATCGATCCCTTCCGTCCAGGCGTCCTAGAAAAACTTGGTCTCGGACCCGATAAACTCATCGCTGCAAATCCGCGCCTCATAATTGGCCGCATGACTGGTTTCCGCCGGGATGGAAAATATAAAGATATGGCGGGTCATGATATCAATTACATTGCTGTGAGTGGAGCGCTGAGTATGTTAGGGAGGAAGGGAGATAAGCCGTTGCCGCCAGCGAATATTCTGGGGGATTTTGCGGGCGGTGGGGCAGTTTTATTTCAGGGGATACTGCTGGCATTATTGGAGAGGGGCAAGAGTGGGAAGGGACAGGTAGTCGAGGCGAATATGGTGGATGGAAGCGCCTACCTTGCTACCTTTCCGAGAATGTTGACCAAGACACCGATGTGGAATCGACAGAGGGGCGATAATACGCTCGATAGTGGATGTCCGTATTATGATACATATGAAACGAAGGATGGGAAGTATATGGCTGTCGGTGCGCTTGAACCGCAATTCTTTGCAGAGTTGATCAAGGGTCTTGGGCTCACGGGCAAGGGCATTGAGGACACAAGGGAGAACAGGAAGAATTGGCCGGGCATGAAGGATACTTTTACCAAGATCTTCAAGAGTAAGACGAGAACTGAGTGGGAGACAGTGTTCGATAGGACAGATGCGTGCTGCACACCTGTTTTGAATAACAAGGAGCTGGAGAGCGATTCTCTCAGAGAAGGAGACCAAAGGCCGATTGTGACTTTGCGTTCCTCTCCGTCCTTAGCACTTGCACCCGGCTCAAAGGATCGTGATCCCTCAACCGGCCAGGGACCTGGTGTTGAGGGCGGGAGCTACGTCGGAGTTGCGCTGTACCCAGGAGAAGGGGGAGAGGAGAAGTTGAAAGAGTGGTTGGGATGGAAAAGAGGGAAGGATTTTGAGGTCCAGGACGGTGGACTAATCAAGAAATCTGTATCGAAATTATAAGCCTTTTTACCTGAAAACGACATGTTATTGTTATGAGGCTTTTGTTCTGCCGTTACCACTTCCCTCAACGCCAATCTATTTCCCTTTCCTGTCTAATTTTAAACTCCCCTTTTCCTTGTAAAACCAAAAATCATCCCAAGTGCGAAAGCGAGCCTGTCCATAGCCTTTCCTAGAATATCGCTCTCCAAATGTCTTTCCACAACTTCCGTGTTATATCTCAAGATCTCCTGACGCGTGCATGCTTGTTGTCTGCGCACGTTAGTTGTGTTCTACGCAAATCAGTCATTACTCATCCCCTCTCTCACACCTTCCTGCCCAATGCGTTCAGCATTGGGTAAACTAAAACTCACCTGATTCGGCCCCCGAAGTTTTGGAAGGGCTGGGTGGTGGTCCTGGGGGAGGAGAAGGGGGATCGCTTCTCGAAAAATCGACACGTGGCTCAAGACCAAGGTCCTCCAAGAACTTGCTAGCTCCCACCAAATGGCTCCTATTTCGTGAAATAACAAGATGAAAGCTAGCCATGATGCTGCCTTGTGAATTGCGAGAAAACGAGTGACTGTGTGGTGCTGGATGCAGAGCAAGAATTTTCCGAGGTGATATTCAGCTAAGCTTTATAGGGCTGAGAAAAAGCAAGTTCGTGCAGAGGTTGGATATCAGATGTCAAGATTATGCTTCCTGAGTTTCCTTGCTTAACTATTGAGCCTGTCGAAGAGATCGTCCCTTTATATTCTCTTCCTTCACCCATGATTTCATAAAAATGAGCCTATACGTTTCAATAGTGAGGATAAAGAAAGCTTCCCGTGAATTTCTTTGCAGTGACCCTCCCGTTCGCTCCCGAGACGTACTCACTGAGCCACCTGGCAATCATCTCTCCTGCCTCCATTTCACCGCTCTCGAAATTCTTCTTAACTGAGCTGAATCTAAGGTGATACACAGGTTACCGCAATTGCGTAGTAAAAGCTTGTATCTCTCTACCGGGACACGGCTCAGCCTCCCCGTCGGGATAGCACTCTAATACGATGTACTCTTTATAATGCGGTCATAAAACTGGATGTGGTACTGTAAGTAATCATTGAAGGTACGTATCGTATTGACGTGGCGACAATTCCTCCCAGAATGCGTTGTCCCAGATACCCGTCTCCCTTATGTCTTCCATGCTGCCTTCCTTCCTGCAAGCCATCCGCGTGATACAAAGATCTGTGTTCTGTGATCTAAGTCCGGGACGTAACGTCTCATTCTAGAAAGTGAAGGAAGCCATCAAAGGATAACACAACCGGCTCGGGCTTTAATGGAGCTTTCTACGGATTCGTGCAGCCGCGACAACATCGTGGCGTGAAACAGCGCCGCGGTATCTAGCGAAAGACATGACAAGCAGAGGGGAGGAAACACAAAGAGAAATGCGAGTCATGTATTATGTCTGGTTGCGCTATCTAGAATAATTGTATCATCTCTCTCAAGAAACAACCATGCAGAACAAGAGGGGTAAGGTGTAACGAGCAAAGAAAAGAACACAAGCTTTACAACGGAATCGCTATCAGACCCAAGTTCGCCTTATGCAATCCTTACCGCCACATCAAAATAGAGGTGTATGTGACATGCCGTCCTTATCGCCCATGTCCCATCAACCCGTTCCCGTCAAACTTTAACCCACGGTATCTATCAATAAAAACTATCGGCCCTCGTCGAAAAAAATAGAAAATGAGGTCAGATTAGCCAATACATCATTCCCCTCTTAAGAAGTGGTGATGCTGGCTAGGTAAGATTCTATATCCGTGTCGCCTCATTTCTGTTTCTCTGTTGCCCTGGAACGGGCGACTGCGTTCAATGCCGAGAGCCAAGTGCCTGGGAGCTCGGGATCAGTATTTACAGGCTTCTTGAAGTTGCGCAGATCGTGGGACAGGATTAAAGGAGGCTGCCCTGAGTAACATACCCCACAGCAAATTATTGTACTTGTGAGACAATCTCGCTTGCACGTGTCAAAGACTCGACCATTGCTTGACATTCCTTTCTTCGGCGAATGGTGTAATCGCTCTCCTTGAGCAGCTCATCCAGGGTATCTGTTCTATACATGTTCTCTAGAAGTTCCCGCTGCATCTCATCTTTGGTGAATCTAGTAATGTGAGCATTCTTTTAATCATCAAGGTATATGCGCCTCAGGTGCTTACTGGACAAGGTTCAACATAATGGCCTTTGGTACCATATCTATCAAGGTCTTCTTCACAATATTGTAGTAAGAATTGATGAGAAGTTTGATAATCTCCACCTCGATTCCTTCTCTCTCGGACAAGGTTCCGGAGGCTTTGAGCATTGGAGGAGGAGCTTCCATGGCTGCCATCTTCTTTTTGTTTTTCGATGCGAAAAAGCTGCCGAAGAAGCCTCCGTTTTGCTCTTGAGCTAGCATATCTGGAGTAGGACTTTGAGAACGCGCTGGAGTAGCAGACGCTGGCAGAGCCTTACCAGTTTTTGGGTCAACTTGCACAGGTTTCGATGAATTGTGTCGCTCGTTGACAATCGCCATAGCCTAAGAGGATTAGCTGTGCGATAAACTCATTGTTGCATGACTTACCCTATGACCATTCAAGAAGTCTGGATGACCAGTGTTGATATAACATGATTCCATGGATACCAAGTCTTTCACAAGTTTGTTTGTAGGGTCCATAACTTTCTTGAAGAATGTAATCACTACTTGATGGAACTTTTCTTTCAACTGAGGATACCTTCGGAAAAGTTGCTTATTGAGCAATTGGGTAAGGATCCGAACAAGCTCATCATAAACTAGTGAAACACACTTAAGACTTGGCTCCTCTAACCTCTTGATCTGTTGCTTAACAATAAGTTCGAAAGCAGCGGTGCCGACAAAGAGCGAAGGCGAGGATCCCGAGGAGTTGTACAGGATGGTTCTGATGTCAATGTCCTTGACCTGATCAAATGGATCCACCGCCTTGACACCATTAGAATATAATTCGTGGAAGACAAAACTGATTCTAGCACCTCCAGAAAGCTCGACACTCGAGAGTTCCGTGTTGTTTCCTTCCAAAACTGTCCGCCAGTCGTTCGAGAATTCAGTGATGATGTTTAGGACGATATTGCCACTGTTGCCTAGCATGGAATCCCCTAAGCCTGCTAATTCGGTCGAGTATTTCTGCAGTGAAGCTGATATTCGAGCCTTAATGTCTGGAAGAGTTTGCTTGATATGCATCATCAAAATCAGGTTCAACTTCCGCGCCAAATATGGTGTACCACAGTATGTGCTCTTGTTTCGATATGCCTTATGATTCTCGAAGAAATTCTTCTCGTTCTCCAACGCCGCGTTGATGGCCTTCTTGTTGTCAATATCTCTCTGGCCCCTGTTGACCACTGGGACATATCCTAATCTGAGAGGGATAATCCTCCCTGCCAAAATGTCTACGACATCAGTTCCTTCGTCCATCAAATCAACCTTTGTAAGAACGCCGATGGTTCGTTGACCCTCCGGATCTACCTCTCGGGCGAGTTTTAACCCATCTGAGTTGGCTAAATCGGAGTTCGCAGGTGTGACAGCCAGAATGATAGCATTTGGCTTGCTAATTTGCTTCAGAACCATCTCTCGAATCTGTCTCTCAATATCCCTGGGCTGATCGCCGACGGGCACCTTTGTAAGACCAGGCAAATCCACCAACGTAAGGGTTAGGACATTAGGAGAATATATTCGCAGGTTGATGGGTGCGGGTGATATGCCAGCATTTCTGCCAGTCTTTGCCTCTGTCTCCTTGTTGATTTCATCTCTAATCTTGTTGAAATCGTAGAATTTCTGGCCCGGAATATGTAGAAATTCTCCCCACTCGTCTACATTCGCTTCCTTATCAGTGCCTCCAGCTATCGACTCCACCTTGACACCGTTCGTCTTTGGCTCTGCCGGCGCGCGGTTGATGAGCTGTAGAACAAGCGGTCGTCTTGTCACAATACCAGTTCCTCGGGGTAAACTTCATGCCAATGTTAGTATGGCTCTCCAACTCAGCTAGTGTGCTACCTACAAGTCCCTCCCTACTATGTTTTCGAGCACGGAGCTCTTTCCACTTGACTGACTACCTACGACCACTATTTGAGGCAGATCGATAGGATTCTGTACTCCAACGGTAGTGAAGACGTCCTGCAGCTTATTTACAAGCCTGATAGCATGGTTAGTCTGGCGGCGCAACAGAGTACGGCATCAGGGGAACAAACGTAATAAGGCCAGGGTCTGATATGCCTCCGTGGCCCTGAGCAGCCATGATATGTGTTTGGACGGATTTTATAAGTTGAGCTGATATTGAATAGATCTTGTTTGATGTATGTAGGGCAAAGGTGGGAGCTATATGTTATGTTGACGGCCTAGAATCTTTTTGAATGTTGCGTATGCAATGGAAAGCATAACGAGTTGGCGAACTTGTGGCTGAAATGACCTTTCCTTTTATGGTCAGCACCGCCACTATGATATTAAACCTCGACCTTCAAACCTTTAGACCTATGTTTTGCAAATGTTTCACAGATAATACTCGATTGGTTGTGCGTCAGGTCGAGTTGATGTGATTGAAAATGGGTCCGAATGAAATGCGTGGTGACTTTTTCTAATGTTCTGTGATTTGCAAGTGGACTGGTCTTGTGATTGAGGTCGGAACCAAGTGTCAAATTCTGAATCAACAACTTCTACTTGGCAAAAGACAGCGAGCACATAAATTCTTACCCAACTGGTCCGGTATAGGGCCACATGGTTCTCTGGATTGTAGATGGTCTCCTGCGCTCAGTACTTTTTATCCTCTACCGTCGTCCCATTTCAGAAATTGACGCGTCGTCCTCTAGGCTACGATTTAATTCTTAGAAAGCACGTGAGTTGTACAGTTTGATCCTTTTTACACACTTTTGCATTCGGCTTAGTAATATTACTTGGTGTATCTATCTTCCCGATATTGCTCTGGTTCCAATACTTTGGGCCAAAACCAAAGGAATTTTGAAGATTCTCAGTCTGACATATTGCCTGGAATCAATTCGACTGTCTATGGTGTACCTATAGTTGACGAATCATAATCCGAAAGCAGATCACAAAATGGCGTCTTCCAAGATTATCAGGGTAATAGGCTCTATAAATAAAGACCTCGTGTACTATGTATCCCACATGCCAGCCGCTGGTGAAACCCTTACTGCCAACAAGTTCGAGCAGAACCCTGGAGGGAAAGGAGCAAATCAAGCCGTTGCCGCTTCTCGACTCTCAAGGTGCGCTTTTCTATTACTCCATTGAAGGGTTATTTAGGGAGAGCTCTTTTTCTTAACTAATTCTATCGAACAGCAACGCACCAGACATTGAAGTCCACATGATCGGTGCAGTGGGTGGTGATGGTAAAGACATGATTGATGGGCTGAAGGTGCAAAAAGTAGGGACTACAGAAATTAGATTGCTAGATCAGCAATCTTCCGGGAATGCCATGATTATCGTTGAAGAGACTACGGGCGAGAACCGGAGTAGGACATATCACGCCGCTCCCCAGACTCATGCTAATAACACATTTAGTCGTGCTCTCGCCAGGAACGAACCATAGCTTTACACCTGCACACTTTACACGTGCCGAGAACCTTGGAAGTCCATGGCCAGATCTCATCGTCTTGCAACTAGAAATCCCCCTTGATACGGTCATGCAGATCCTGAAAACGGCGAAGGCGGCTAGCGTTGATGTTCTGCTCAATCCAGCACCTGCTGTGAAGTTAGAGGACGACGCTTACCAATCTATCACTCATTTAAGTATGCTTCTTTCTTAGGGTATGGAGATCCTGTATTCGAGCTAATGGAATGATATAGTCCTCAATGAAACCGAGGCCGCCATTCTCACTAACCGAGATTTGTCAGAAGTCGAAGCGGAAGGTATTCCATGACGCCTTGCTTTACCCTATCCTTCCACAGTACTATTATCGCTAACGAAGTCCTTAGGCTTTAACTGGAAAGCAGTCGCCGACGAGTTCCTTGCCAAAGGCGTCAAGAACGTCGTCATTACGCTAGGATCTAAAGGTGCCTACTTCGCAACCTCTTCCACCTCAGGGCTTGTCCCAGCAGAGAAGATTCCAAAGGAAAAGGTTGTAGATACAACCGCAGCAGGAGACACCTTCGTCGGGGCCGCAGCTGTAAAGCTCGTACGAAAAGGCAAGGGTGCACTATTAGAACAAGATGATGTTCTGACGTGTTGTCGAGCTGCTGGGAAGACTGTCCAAAAGTACGGTGCCATCCCCTCTATTCCTTTCGGAAATGAGGTTGATGGCATGTAATCATAACAATTCCATATACGGTGGTTACTGCACTGAGATATCCCGTTCTTGTCAACTTGTAATATCGCGACGATTCAAGAAGCTCGAGCATCTCGCGATCCAGCCGTCCAATGGATCATCTCTTAAGCATATGATCCTCTTTCTAACTTCCTTTCTCAAAGCCTGGGCATATGAATCTCGTAAAGTATGAATTGTGTGCTTCTGTCTGTAATACAAGCATGTGGAGTGGAGGCCCACAAACGCGATAAAGATTTCGGTGCACTTCAACTGATTACTTCACTTCTGTGAGTCATGGCTGCCTTCCCGTGGCCATCGATGACACATTCATCCTTTTTAGATTTCTTATTCGCGCCATATTTCTTTCCGTGCAGGGGCTGATAAATGGTACATGGAGAATACTTCGACTGAAGCGGTTTGTCTTTACAAAGCTGGGGTTACAGGCCCACAATGGCATGATATTCCGTATTATGCCTAACATCCTAAGCCACCAGCTGGCACTTGGATGATGCGCGGAATCCCTCTCGCCTTACAGATCTTCGTCCTTGTGGCTGTTTGATTTCAGCGCCTCTTTCCCGGCGGCTTTTGTTCCATTCATGTCCTAGTTAAGCTACAGTTGAAGGCAATAATGAAAGAAAGATGATTAGACAAGAGGGTCCCAATAGAATTCACGGTTGGAGCAAAGTATAAACAGAATATATAGTGGGACGGTCTTAGATATTTCACTACGCTGTTCCGCTGAGAAATCTACCCCGCCACCGCTAACAAGAGACCGTGTGTTGTGTTTAAGTGCACGGATGCCTGCTTGTTCCTGGCTTGTCGTCCTTGATAGCTTATGCAAGATAGTTTGCATTCTTGTAGGTCAGAGTCCTTTGTCAGATCTCTCCTTGATACGGTTTCCCTAGGCGACGTCGAAGACTCTTCTTATAGGACCACATGATCATACATAACTCTATAGGGTATGCTCTTTCTTATGTGTCCGGAGATCTTGATCTTTGCAAGGATGCCTCTGTATATTCGATATGTTTGACGATTGGGGGTTCGTCATCGAACATTCTCGCTTTGTAACACTAATTTCTGAGCTGTGGCATGGTCGTAACCAAGGAAGTTCGTGAGGTAGTGAAGCCTGCGAGTTAGAGGTGAGTTGGGTGTAACATATGTAGGGCCAACTTACTTGGCTTCCTTGCCAGACTTCTCCTTCAACGCCAGGAGTTGCTTCTGGCACTCATCCCACTTCATAGCTCGTTCCTTAGGCGAGACAGATTTAACCACCATCTCAAACATTCCAGATACTGGCCGATGATCTGAAACTCGAACCTCGTGACGTTGGTAGTCTAGCTGCTTGATGCGAAGTCCACGGTAAAGAAGTCTGTCACACCAGGCTGGCGCTCTCTTCTTCTCGCTCGTGTCATACGTATCTGTCCCAACATCATATTTATACGTGGGTGCGAAGGCGATTGGCAGCTCATGAAAAGCACGTAGTCGGAACCAGGGATTTTTCCTCTTCGAGGCAAGTAATTGATCTCTGTCAAGAAGCTTGCTAAAGTTGTTCGCCTTCACAGCACTGACTACTGTATCTCGACCCATGGTGTCGATGCGGTAATTGAGATCGCCGTTTAAGATACAAAGCTCATGGTCCATGATCATGGTTCCATCGCCTCCACCAATAAAGCTATCTTGCCGAATATTGGCGTCGCGCTCGGCAGGCAGTATTGCTCCTTCAAGAATCGCTGTTATGTCTGCGTTTCGATCTTTTGTAGATGCCTGGCCCGCTGCAAGGTGGCAGTTTATAAAACACATCGAACTATCGTCTAGGACAAACCGAACAACGAGAGCACCCTAAGAGATATTAGCTCCATGTTCCCTTCGTCTCAGATAGCTTACCTTGTTCCCATGCAGCCCACCCATCCCACGTTTGACTTCAGCTCCGCAAATACTGTGGATTCGTTCTCTCAAAGTGGATTTTACAAATATACAGGTGAATAGCCCAACAAGACTAGATGTGTACAGTAAATGGTATAGATCTTTGCTAGGCATGTAGTCATCCAAACACCGCGTGAGAAAATCCCGCCAATCTCGATATTGATGGCTCATCTTCTCTAAATCTGTCGACGGGTCTTTCTTTTTTGTCTTGAAAAAGCTTTCTTTAAGATTTTCAGTATAATCCTAGAGTATTTCAAGGGGTTATACCTACTAGCGGTAGTCTTTTTGTCCTCAAGATCCACAAGCTCCTGAAAACCAAAAACCAGGATATCGGGCGAGCCACTGCTTGCTAGTAGATTACGAAAAAATGTGGCATCTTGGTCCGAATGTTGAAGATGGTATGGTGTGGATGCACCAGCGTTCCAGGTCATTACAAGCGTTCGTATCGTTTCTAACTCGCAAAATTCTCCTTCTTGAGAATGCATCTGGGTTTCTAAGGTTATGAGCAATAAGGATGATCCGTTGTTTTTGTCAGGGCTTACCTATCCAGTCATCCTGAAGCAGCCCGTCCCAGACGCGTAACATGTTATCCTGACCAAGAGAGATGACCTGCGCACGATCCAACGACCAGAAACTGCTTGGATCTGATATCATACCCATTAGTGGTTCACTGTGAGCCCGCCAGTCTTTCCTAACTGCCCATGGCGCGACGGTAATATCATAAACATAAATCATGCCAGTGCTGAAACCTGCCCATAACTTCCCTCCCGAACCAACCAGAGACGTAATTTTATATAGGCTGATGTTGAAGATGCCTAAGCATGAATAATCCTTCCGAGAGTATACACTAACTTTCCCGTCAACATGGCCAAAGTAGACTCGATCCGGTTGGTTGATAATAGTTGTTCCTGAAGTTACATCTCCTGCAGTAGGTTGGCCAATTGGCCTTGACAGGACTTGAAATTGCACATTCGCATCTAAAGACGGGACAAAGATTCGGATATCCTTGCCACTTGCATGCCAGAGCTCATCCCCGACCACCATTGAGAACGTGTGCCCCTTTGAAACTCTGAAGCTATTGTAGGGATTAGAAAGAGTTGGCGCACCACTTTTGTCCGCTGCCCACAAGTGTAGCGTGCCACTATCGTCAAGAGTCCACATCTCATTTTTGTGTCTATATATCCTGATGATTTCACGTCGAGTATGAGCACTGCCTTTAGTCGCCACAAAATTCTGTATTGCAATATCCACTTCGTAAAGGTTTCCCATATTATCACCAAGCCAGACTCTAGAGCCCTCATCATTGGCGTCAGATGCAGGTTTGAATGCAACAGATAGCATTTTAACACCCTCTGTATGGACCAGGCTCATGATGTTTTCACCGTTACGCATATTCCAAACTCGTGTGAGGTGACCGGAGGTGCAAAGAAACTCGCCACATACATCAAAGATACGGGTATCATACTTGGTACCAATCTCGCGGATTCCTTGCTTGAAGTAGGGTGGCCGGCGGTTTGAATGGGTGGAATCTGGATATTCTGACAATCCTCTACTTAATGTATCTTTTATATATGAAGAAGCGACGCCTTCAGTCGAAACGCGGGGTTCCGAGTGGTTTGATAATGTAGTCACCGGCGCCCTGAACTCCATAGGTGTTCTATCAGAAGTCCTATCCACGGTCATGGATCTTCCATGTCGCGGGGGAGTTTGAACCTGGGTGGTTGGTGTTGAAAATACTCTCTTTGGTGGTGTCAAATACTCCTTTCCACTGTCAGTAGTAGATATAGAAGGCCGAGTTCTGTCTATGGAAACACGAGGCGGAGGTGGCGGTAGCATGGTGTTCTGCACTAAAGCTCGCGAGTTCAAAATTTCACCACCGCCTTGTGGACGTGTTGGTAGCGCTGGTCTCGGATCGCCTGTCACCTGCGGAGTGATAATGCCTCTTCCTAATCCATTTGTCTCATGTTCCCTTCGTTTACTAACTACCGCATGGTGGATAGGAGGAGGGTCAAAATTCCTTGGTGTAAGAGGAACATTAGGACCAGGCTGGGCCATGTTTCGAGGTTTGTTCGGTGGCAGAGCGGGTGCAGGGAGTTCATGTTCAGGGCTGCTGTCACTTCCTGGCGGTGTGCTAAACGGTGATGATCTCTCTTCATGCAAATGGAGTGATGAGGGCTCAAGTTTCATAGAGGCTGGCTTGCTAGCAATTCTGGGTTTATCTGCGCGATTGACTGGTGGAGGAGCAGCTTTTAAAGAAGCATCCCTCCGAAATTCTCCGGATCTTCGCGGTGGAGGAGGCGACGGAGGTCCTGGGCGGCCAGCAAATCGCGGCGATGATCGTCCAGACTCTATTACAGGAGTATGGGGCCTACTAGGTATCCTAAAATGGCCAGGAGAGGATCTGCCAGAAAGAGCTGAGGTGGGAGATTCTGCAAATAGGTGCGTTGACGGATTTACCAGATTCAAATTCAATGCTTTGACCTTCGGTGGAGACTGGGGAGGGTCCACTGTAACGGCTGGCGCAACAATAGTCTGAATTCTGGAGGCTGGTCGTGGTGGTTGGCATCTAGTAGGGGATGGAGATAGATTTGCTGAGTCGTTTCTTCGTGGAGGCTGTAACCCGGCTTGCTCTCTTATATCCCGCTCTCGCCCTCTCGCAGAACCAGCTCCTATTTCTGCCGTAAGTTTGACACCATTATTCGGCGCAGGAGAATTCGCGTGGTTCCCATTGATCACATTGGTGCTGGCAGGTTTGGGGGAAACAGCTCGAGGAGTAGGTGCGGCCGATTTTGAGTTCGCCATCTGCTCAAATTGCATCCGGAGCGACGAGACTGGTTTCTGCATAAATTAGCTATCATGATAGCATGCGCTGGAGGGTATGCGCACTATAGATGAGCCATCAAGGCTCTCTTTCTCAGGTTCTTCCATTATGACTGTCCTGGGCAAGACCTAGCCAAGTATACATCTAGGACCAGGGAAACCATAAAGTTGGAAGTTGCAAATTGACAACGAGATATTCCTATCGCCTAGCTGAGCCCGAAGGACGCTCATGAGCGTGAATTGCTATGTTGTGTCTTAGTGACGAGTTGGAATTCGCCCTTGATACACTAGATGTGCCGGGCAACTGAACTGAGGACCCCGCTGTAGCGACTCCTCCTGAATCATCCTCCAAGGTTGAAGGAGATGTAAGACGAATCGGGGGTATCCTATTTCAAGAAGTCCACGAGTTCATGCCGGCATATTGGTTGTCGTTCTCTTGATCTGTCACGGCATTAACCTTACTATGCGTGGACTTGTCTGTCAAACAGGGTTATATCAAGGTCTCAAAGGTTGATAGGCTGAAGTTCAGGGATTAAAAAAGCGTAGGTGGCGTACCCGTTGTTCTGCTTGACTTGACATGTCAAGGTCCTTATACTGTACTTATAAATTATTTCCTCTGGATTGACTGACTGACTAACTGACCACCATAAACATATCTGATTTTGACTGTGTTCCCATTTCTTGATTGGAACGGTACTACCTTAGTAACTTTCATTGCTTCTTAAGGGACATTTAACTAAAGGCGGTGGGTGACGTGTGTTTATGACCTGCAGATAAACACACACGGGCTCTCAAAATGTGGAGACGATCACCTCGAAATCAGTCCACCTTCTTGAACCTCAGGAAGCTTTTTTTCCGACAAACAACTTTAGTATCAAGCAGTATCTGCCACAGGACAATTGATTCATATAACCACTATTGATACCATACAAAGGAGGAGACACATAATAAAAATGAACACCGTAAGAAAATCTATAATATGCATGTCTGAGCCTCAAGTCTGACGTATTCCTAGGTCAAATCTTTTTGGTACGTACCTCGTGCTCACTCGCCTTATCCTGCGGGCTTGTATGAGCTATCCTGCTGGGGATGATGGCATTGTATAGAGTTGCGAACATAATAGGGAATACCATTCAAATGTTAAAGACATGCGACTCCCTTCTAGCATCAGCTAAATTATCGCGAGGCTCGTGGTTGACCCCAAGTGCTGGTAGTGCTCTTGTTCTGCTATCATTTGCCATGTTATTCTTCAGATGTCCGGCTTTTCTGTGGTAATTTAAGACCCTGAGCTAAGCTAAGCTGATTGTATTGTTCCAGGGTGGGTTGGGGCTCTCTATGTATTGGTATGACTTCCATAAAACAAACATCTACTAGATCTCACAGTTGACTGTTTGTCTAGCTGGTGGAGGTGCCTATTTCTTTGCAAAACGATCGATCAATGCTGATCGCGCCGCCCGATTTGAGAAGGAGCAAGAAAAGAGACGAATACAGCAACAGTATGAATATCAAGCAACAGGCGGAATTCCCTCCGATCAGAGTGCCTCTCCGAGCCAAGAATCATCGATAGACCCAGCACCTACACGTCATGCGCCCATTAGTGAACGACAAAAGGTTACGGAGAAGAGTAAATACGAGACAACTGAACCATTTAGATCAAAAAAGGGTGATCGATTCAGTTGATGAGAACAGAGGATAATATGATGGAATGAACATAAATCCTGCAAGTCAAAAGTGTCTAAGGATATTTGTACAATAGGGAACTCTCATCTACGGGTATTACAGTCATTGGTACGTACATGGTCGCAGAAGATCATCTTGGGACGGAATGAGGAGGAGGAACAAAATTACTACGGCTAACATCAGCCTCTTTCTTGGATTCGTGCTGCTAATTCCTGGATGTTTGTCAATTTTCTTCTCGTTTACTCATGCTTCATACGTAGCCTCCGCATTGGCTATGCTTAGTTAACTAGCGACACATGGAGAAGCATGTATAGTAGGAACTAGCGATTAGTGAAGGAGTTGAAAGCTTGATATACAAACCCTCAGTTATGTCATTCTGAGCACAAGAAAAGCCAAAAGAAGTTGCCTACTGCTTCATAAAGTCATACTTCAATTTCTCAAAATTCGTGTGATAGTTTTTTGCACAACACTTTCTTATATCACAGGAAATTCGTAAACCCAAGCCTCTAGAATCGGAGCTAGGGTAATAGTTGTAATAGCTGTGGGGGAGAAAGCCGAATGGTAATTGGCCACTATTCAAGCGATGTGCCAGACAAGGCTGCACCTCTCTGCTGCAAGGTGCCTTAACTCCTCTAATGCCTATCCATCACCCAGAATTCTCCATGAAGTTACAGACACCTCTATGAAATTAATCGCGATTGTTTATATACAAGATGGCATCCCATCAGCTAGCCATTGCAAAGGCGACCTTCTCTGCAGGTCTTCTCCGTCCTGATCCAACGTCCTTGTCGCGAGATGAGATTGCGAATTTCCACTCGCTTTTAACCTCTATGGTTCTCAAATGCACGCCCATCAACGTCCAGGTTTGGTCATTCACTCTTAAATATTCGCAACAAGATGGCTAAATGATCCATGAGGATAGAAATGCAAGCATTGGATATTGGAAAACATCATCCAATCTACAGCAAGATTTACGGCCCTGGGAAAATACTTGACAGCTTTGACGACATCTTTTGTCGAGAATGGAGGGAGCTTGGATCAAACACGCGAGCCATCAACTCGCAGAAAGCGTTTGCACATCGTATACCTGGTTAATGATATCCTTTATCACGCTAAATTCCGAGCGAGCGACCTGTCTATCCCTGGGAAACTACAGCCAATTTTGATGGGTCTGTTAGGGAGCGCAGCATCATTCACAAAATGTCCTAAGCACCAGCGCAAGCTTCAAGATATATTGGTCCTTTGGGAAGAGAGAGATTATTACTCAAAGGAATATCTTGAGAAGCTGCGTGAGGCTGTAAAGAATGCGGCAGAGCTGGGAATCCATACGGAAGGGGTCGCAACGAATCTCGACCAAAACATAGGGGCTAAGAATGCAAAGACAACACCGTATGTCATGCCAGCAATGCATGGGGATGCCTCAACACCTTGGTTTGATCTGCCTGCAGGGAACCTCATGTCTCATATTGAGCCAAACTCTACTCGGCCTATCAAGCCAGATATGATTAAACCATTGCAGTTGGTAGCAGGACCCGCAGATGAAAGCCTTATTATAGCAGTAAAGGAACTGTTAGACGAAATACCCAGGATTTTTGGAGCATCTGAGAGTCAGAACGATCTGGGCTCTTGGGATATAGATGAACTCGGACAACCAATCGCATTGGACGAGATTACGGGGGACGTTCTTGAGGGTGAAGGGTACTACGGGTGGTCTCGAAGTTTTTGTGAGAAAATGAGGAGACGGCGCAAGGGTCATAGCCTATCAAACCATGATGAGGACCGTGGTCGCACGAGCCGAAGCAGGAGTTCAAGTCCAGACAGGAAGAGGCGAAGGTATGGCGATTCATCTGCCGAGTCTAGTCCCACTCACCATCGATATTCTCATCGACGAAGCTATAGTTCCTCCCGATCACGCTCGCCCCAACAGCGAGTTGGCTTTGCTCGTCATCGGTCCAGTAGTGGTTCATACTCGAGATCCCCTAGACCATCGCAGAGTCCGAGAAAAGAGCCTCATTCTCCTGGAGAGACTGATGCCTCCCCAATACCGCAGCAGAAATCCCAGTTTCAACAACCACCTTTGGCAGGACCAATTCAGGTGCCCGTCCCTAGTCAATTTACGCAGCCACCTCCGCCGCCACCCCCTCCGCCTTACAATATCGCTCATGTTCAGAATTACGGCGGATGGCAACCTCCACCCCCACCACCTCCAAGCTTCGCCCAAGCGTTTCAATCCGGACAATGGCCACCTCCTCCGCCACCTGGTCCTCCACCAGGTCCTTCCCCCGAGTTTCAACACCAAGCCAATTTTCAACAGCAACAAAATTATCAACATCAAAATTTTCAGCCTCACCACAATTACCCGCCACAGCCTAATCACCAGCAGCATCCAGGCAGTTTTCCACCGCCACCACCTGCTCCTTCAAACGGTTGGCAGCAACATACACCGCCCAATGGGCGAGGCTTCAACAACCATCAAAACGGATGGCATAACCAAGCCAGAGGCGGGCGAGGAGACTACCGGGGGAGGGGCCGTTGGTGAGAAGACCATGATAAGGTTTATGATGACAGGCTGAGACCACACTGCAAGCCTCAAGGCGGATGTAACTGTCACGATCTCTTCTTTCTCGTATGCATACCATATTCTGCAACACAGCAAACTCTCCCCACACATTATCATGGCCTATTGGTAGCAAGCCTTCGAAATGTCAAGCCTTGGCTTACATATGTCTACCGACTTTGAGATTTTGTTGTTAGCCACAAGAAATAGGAAACTTTGATCGAAGAAGGATGCAAGCCTGACGTCTCCACTGATGCGCTCCTCATTTCTTTTGGGCTACAGGCGTGCATTCCCCCGAGTTAACTGTCACTCCGGACCTAATCGATGATAGCTCTGTCATCATTTACTTCGAGAAATGTTCAGAAGATTCACCATTCCAGCAATACCTGACACTTACGGGGGTTATTGGATGGGACTTTTACGTCCGAGATCCCTCATCCCCCACAGGCGCCATTTGATCCTTTGAGCAGAGTAATTATCATCAATAGACTAATTCCCGTTGCTGTGGTGTGAAATGACCAGATAACAACACTTGGCAGCTTATGAGAGTTTGATATATGGTTGTAAAGAAAGATGCCTGACGGGCAGGTAACGGGCAAAAAGAAAATCGGGATTCTCCACGGTTGGCGCTGTACCCCCACGCGCTATCGTCATTCTACCAGACGCTGAAGCGGAGAACCCTGTAGGGGAATAATATATGCCCCCTAAACGGCATGAAATAAATGGTTCCTTGTGCAGCCGACTGTAGCCGACGATATCGTATGTGACTTTTATTGTGATATATATGTGAGGCATGGAAATATTAGAGTCCCAGTAACTAAATACCTGGTGCTTCTCGCTTATGGTTCATGCATGCAGGATAAAAATGGTGTGACAAAGGAGGATGTTTTGCATGATGAGGCTAAAGTAGCGCTAAAGCTTGTCGGACTCTGATGTTTTTCGAAATATGCGCTGCAGACGGGCGGGGAGTAGATGAGATTGCTGCCTCATTTTCCCCACACATATATTTTTGGTCCGTTGCCTACCTTCGTACAACATAGTCTGGTTAGCGTTTTGCTGAAGCGAATCCTATTTCCTGCGAGTCAGGAACCTGCTCGTTATTGGATGAGCTGAACCCCTAGGAGCTAGATAATAAACATCTTGGTAGAACTGCGGGTGGTTTATGGGTCCATCCTATTGTAGACAGCGCTTTCCACTACGCATAATCTCTAGTCAGAGGCACTGTGACTGAGTGAGTGCTGAAGTGGAAATGGGCTCCAATTTGTAAAGTGATAGGAATGGCCACTATACGGTGGGTTCTCCTCGGGTGAACGAGGAGTTTAGGTCTTACTGTACTAGTGAGAATGGTGATACGATGGATTATACCTTGATGAATGGGGTAGTTTCCAAGAAGTGTCGATGAATAGATTATTTGGATATTTGTTCAGAAGTGCGCACATGATGAGAAGCATCTGATATATCCACATCACAAGATGACGATGATAATAATTACGATATGATGATGATGATGATGCAAGAACCAAATCTTTAACGAATGCCATCACAATGCATACTATTATGTGGGATCTCACGCTAGGACTAATACTTTCCCGAGTCCTTAGTAGTACAACGATTAATTGTTTGGCCTTCTACGCACGCATCCCACTCTCTGACTGAGGATGAGGATACCCAACTCGCATACAACGTGGAACCTCTAACCACCATACTCCACCTCACGATCGGGCCGTCAAGAATCTCATCCGTAAAGCAGCCAACAGACTGGTTAAATGAGGGGGGCAATTGTACTGTATTCACCTCATACGTTCAGAATAGCGCTTTGGTGGCGAGTCCTCCTATTACGGGCAGATCCGCAACTTTAAAAGATTTTGATTTTTTTTAGGCAAAGCCACTCATTGAAGGCTTTTAGTTTAATAGCATTGCTTCCCCCCCTTTTCTCGCTCCTTTGTTGAGTCATCTCCTGTTTCGTCAACATCAACCCCAAGATCAAACATATATACACACATGCATACCCCATCACTACACCATTAACTTTTATTCCCACTTTAGGTAAGCCTGTCCAACGATCTTTATGTCTATTTCTAGTTCCTGTCATGTCATGCTGCTCCCATTGGCAAGGACAAGGCAAGGCAAGGTACCGCGGCCGATTACCCCGCTATCAAAAGCAACAACATACAAAAAAGCTTTAATTTTTAATTTTTAATTTTTTTTTTTCCCTTCAAAAGTCTCAATTCCTGAGTAACCCCCACATTCTGGTGGCGCCAGAGCGAATGCACGACGCACAGCATCCGGCAAGGCGTGATGTCTCTGAACGGGCTGTAGACCCTGAAAGTTCCTCTCAGTCCTCTCTCCACTTTCTCTACTTGTGCATCGTGAAAAGCGTGGAGGCACCGCCAAACCCCAGATATGCGCAGGTTTAAGTACTCAGCTAACCCCTCTCCCACGCTCTCCTCCCTCATCATCGACAAGAATCTTCACCCACGCCCGCCCACGCAAGGACGAGAAAGCTGACCCGAGACAACAACAACGAATCTTGTTCTCTATCGGGCGTGGGGAGTCTTGTTAAGGAGGGGACGAGTTTGACTATTGGATCAGCTGGATCCAGCTTGCCTATCGCATTCTCATTCTCACCTCACCTACCCTCACTGTTTCTGCCTCATATCTTACTTGCTCGCTTGAGGTTACGATACTTGACCATTCACTGTCGCTGATCTCAGTTCTCTCGCAGGTCCGAATTGCTTGAATGGGAAAGGCACCATTGCAAAGACTTCCCACATAGGTCCTTCTGAACTGCCAGCTAGTCGCATCTCAGCAAGTCACCAGCCTGCTTCAGCTCGCCTTAACAGAAAGCGCTCTCGTTGGGTTTCATCGCAACCGGATCTGGCACGGGTGGCTGCAAGGGACTGGTCTGAAAGGAGGTCAGGCTGCATATAACCCTGGTCGTTGATATTGCCGTCGTGCCGGTTGAGAACGTAGAATATTTCCCACTATGAATGCTCGGATTTCCTTCATCGTGAGTAACCCTTCTTGCTTCTCTGGTCAGATGAATGTTTGAATGTGTCTTTTTTGTCGATAATTCTTGGCTGTTGTTGTAAGGCTGGGATGTACATGTGCGGGTGGAAACTGTTCTCTTACAAAAATGATGGTGGTTCAATAACTCATACATTGAGAGTTGTCGTCGTCGATTTTACTGTTGCGCTTCGCCTCGATATCCATAATGGAATCATGGCAGTATTTACAAACTCACACCAACTTGTTTCTCATTCTACTGATTGTACATTTCTCGCCTGTCCAAATGCACTCGTGCTTAAAATGAAGCTTTTTGACGGCGATACAACTGTGGAAGAAGTGTTCTTATATACTGACTATGGAACACAGGAAGGCGAATTCAGCCTAATCCATATTCCCCTTCCCTTCTACGCGCAACTCCTCCAACCAATCTTGAGAGTCTTATTACCACATGGTGGACCTGCACATCTCGAACCGGAAGGTGTGCTCGAGGGTCTCTCAGAATATAACGAGCATGGCTTTCTCAACATCAGCATCACACCTATTGAATGCTCTGTAGTCTGTCACAAATCGTGGGCACAGAACATCTTCGAACCTGTTATTAATCGTCTTCCTAAAGAAATCTCCTCGCAAGTCTCGATTTCGAAAGAAACCTACACTGTCTTCTCCGTCAGCAGCGCAAGCATGGAAGCGGGACAGAGAGTCATGGACCTTACATCTCCTCTGGCCATGGCTGGGATCCCGATCTTCTTTATTACAACCTACTATGAAGACTTCATTCTTGTACCCGCCAGAGACCGTCCGACCGTTGGGCAAACACTACTTGCACGTGGTTTTGAGTTTTCCGAGGATGAATCTGCCTACAAGGCCCCAGCTGTGTCGCACTCCCGAGGTACCAGCACTACATCGTCAGATCCACCATCAACTCCTCCACCCTCCAATGTCGCTGAATTACAGCTCCGGACCTTTGCCCAGCTCAAGAAGCGCAATGTCACTCCTTTCATCGTACAAGATCTACATCTTATCCAAGGCAGTGGTAAGGATGCCCTCTCCAGCTCGGACGACTACCGCCCATCTTCCAACGGGTACAACGGACACAACACCCCTAGCAGCTGGCTCGACAAAATCAACCCCAAATTCTATGTCGGCCTGACCTTTGCGCTTGTTCAACAACCACGCTTCCTCTCAGTCACGCTCACACAAGACACTGCACCCTCCGTAGTGATGGACAAGCAACTACTCTGGCTCTTCGGTGACTCGATTGCGGGCGACACGGAAGCAGACCTTGTACCTATTTTCCTCGACCTGGCGCATCTTCCTCTCGAGAGCACAGGCATTGTGTGTGGTGTGGCTGGCAAGTTGGTGGATGAGATGAAGGTGCAGGAGCTAGCTGATCAGAACGGCGCGCACGGTCAAAATATCAACGCCGAACTGAGTTATTTAAGCACGGCTCGAGCAGGTGCGGTGATTCTCACTGCCGAAGGGGCGGCGATGGCGCTACAGGCCTTGGAGCCGTTGTTGGAAGGATGATGCTGAGATAGATGGAGGTTTTTGCAGGCGATGTGTTTATGGAACTGGACATTTGAGCTGGGGCCTTGTCTCTTCTGTGTGGATGTTTTGTAAAAAAAAAAGGGGGGTGCATTGAATGGCTTGCATTCACCAAAATCTGGGGCATTTGGTTTCCTACTGCATGGATCTGGGGCTTTGGGAAAATAGCATGCGATGGAGTTTTTGATATCCAAGGCACGTGTTTGTATTATATGCATTGGGAGGTCATGATAGATGGCCATCAGTCAGTTGAATGGACCGAGCATATTTCAAGATGTCGCTCCCATTATGCGTGCTTCCCATCAAATGTAACCTCGCTTGAGCCATTTCATTATGGACCAGCCTGTAAGACGATATTGAGGATCAGGGAAGTAAGACCTCATCAAGCAGTTAGCCGTAGTGTGCAAGAACAGGGGTGGCCAAGCCCGAGTGCTGGGGGGAAATTGGTGTAAGTGATAAGCGTCCATGCAGATTTGATGGAATCGTATCCCTTTCTTGCCGCTTCATAGTACCAAATATCAAAATTCCATTTTCCTACCCTTCCAAGTACAAGTATTGAAAGTTGAGGCAATACGGGTGGGCATAGGGGCCAACGGCGTATCCATGGATGGATGATGATGAACCAGGATAATAAAAAAGTGCGGGGAGGGGAGGGGGGAGGGGGGAGATGGCAAACTGCAAAATCCCATGCGGCTTGCCAAGACCGACGTAATTGATTTTTATTTTGACTTTTTTTTAATTTTTTTTAATTTTTTTTTTGGGAGCGGGGCAAGATGGAATGGGTAGAAAGAAAGGTGGATGAGGATGAGGATATTTGATTAAAATGCAGGATTCTATTTCTATTAGGACGAAAAAGGATGGTGATTAAGAGCTAGCAGAGATAGAAGTTGTTGTTGTTGCTGTGTACCAGCTTGAACTTAAAAAAACTACAGCGCCCCCCTCTTTGGTACTACAGGCCTGATCGAGATTTGGTGACCACACACCCACATTCAAGTGAGTAATACTTTCCCAGCCCCCTCTTTCCTCCTCTTTCTTCTCCTCCTTTCACCAGCCTCAAGCGATGCAATAACTTTTTTTTCGTATGATGAATGAATTGACGCAACCTGGTCATCCAATCATCTACTCCCCTTCCCGGTATGTGTTACGATGAGACTCAGGCCAAGGAAACCTGCAAGGAAACCCCGCTGGACCTCTCCCTTGCTTGCATCCTCTCCTGCGGAATGACGAGTACTGCTTCTAGGTAACCATCTTTTATTCAATCCACCCACCCCACAACTGGATTGCACAAACTAGAAATTCATTTCCTTCTTAAAGCTACCTCGCTCCTCATTCCTCTGCCTGCTCACTCACACAAAGCATACCGCCTCCATAATAGCAGCAACAGCAACCGCCTCTCTGTATAGAAAACAGCTCGATCCACAGATAGAGACACAACGCAAACCTATCATATATCTCGAATCGACAAGATGCTTGATTCAAACCAGTTTGCCGACGTGTTCAAGACCACGTCCTTGCCAGGAGGAGGTATTCCCATCAGCACTACAACACACGTCCCTTCCATTCCAACCATCGTCCCCAATGTGCCAATATACGAGGGTGTGCACAGCACCGGACAAAAGACATTATGGGTGAGATGAATCCTGATGCTTCTTCAGAAGTATGCTAACACACACCCAGGTTGTCTTCGTTGTGCAATTTCTTTCTACCCTCGTTCTTGCATACCTGGCATACCGAACCCCAGTGGTAGGTCGTCTGTACATCTGAGCTGCGAGAAGCTTGAGCTAACCATCATCCAGCAAAAACGCCTCTTCCACATTATCACCACCTTTATAACCGCTTTCGCAACTCTCTCATACTTCGCCATGGCTACTGGAGAAGGCTCATCCTGGGCACACCACATCGTCCGCGAATCACATAACCATCACATCCCAGACACAGTTGACCACATCTACCGCCAGGTCTTCTTCGCTCGCTACATTGACTGGTCGATCACTACTCCTCTGCTCTTGCTCGATCTCTCTTTCTTGGCTGGTCTGAGTGGAGCTAACATTCTCGTCACCGTTGTCGCTGACTTGATCATGATTCTCACTGGCCTCTTTGCGGCGTTCTCCCATGGTGGTGCTAAATGGGCATGGTACGCCATGGCATGCGCCGCCTACCTAGTCGTAATCTTCCAGCTCGCTATCCCAGGTCGTCGTGCTGTCAAGGCGAAGGGAGACGCTGCAACCGGCAAGCTCTTTGTCGCGATCGGAGGCTTTACCCTGGTTCTCTGGACTTTGTATCCTATCGTTTGGGGTATCGCTGATGGAGCGAGGAAGTGGAGCGTGGATACCGAGATTATTGCGTATGCTGTTTTAGATATCCTAGCCAAGCCGGTCTTTGGTTTCTGGTTGCTCTTTGCGCATGGCAAGAAAATCCAAAGCATTGATGGTTTCTGGAGTCACGGTCTCGCGGCGGAAGGTCAGGTTCGTCTTGAAGATGATGAGGTATAAATACCTGTATCGCCACTCAATGGAATGGATAGGAGCTGGAGAGGACCAAAGGGGCAGATTGTATGACTGATAGATCAGATGATAAGATTATGAGATATGGATCAGGAACACGGATTGTGTGTACGGTATGGATTAGTTATTTCATCAAGGGTTTGCTTTTCATTATGGAAAAAGCGTGCATTGTCGTATGTATGTTAACGTAGTTGAATAATAATGCAACAAATTGCAAAAAATATCCAAGCCCTCAAAATATGTGAGCGTCTGTTGGCGTATGCGGCCTGTCATGGTAACATGCAAATGTCGCGCGTAGTCATACCAACAAATTGTAGCGTCTTCCCTCGAACATATTGATACACAAAGTTGATCGGAACACGACCACAGAAACCAGCAATCTTAAGGCCCCGTCTTCTTGCTTGGCATGTATCAATCTGGGCGTTGGTGCGTGGTGAAAACGAGGAAGTTTCGCATGCACAGCTTTACGGCGTGATCAAAGCGACAGGCAGGCAAGACGGCAGGTAGCAGGGAGGCGAGGATATTAGGGGGTGGGGGGGTATTTCTTAGGGAAAGAGATGCTTGCCAAGGAGAGCGGAGTTTTTGTAAAAAAAAAAAAAAAAAGGTCGTAAATGCCATGCCGTAACGTGCCGGCAGTGAGAATCGTAGGCGGTAAGTGGGCGTGGAGGCGGAAAGCCGCGCGCCTGCCGGTTTCTGGACCAGTCTTTTTTATTTTTTTAAATTTTTTTTTATGGCTTGGTTAAGGAGCAGGGGAGGATCGTTCTAGATGGATGAGTGGAGGCGGCGTGGAAATTTAGGCCATCCTGCCTCTTTCGCTGGGGAATGATAGATCGCGGATGTTTCTGACCGTTCCCTTTACGGAGGAGTGGCAAGATAGGGTTAGGGAATTTAGGATTGGATATATTTGTCTTGTATAAGTTGAGTCGAGCTACATATCTTCTTCATGTGATAGAGAGGAAATATGGATACATTCTCTTGAATACGCTTTGCACCATCTATGAATGACTACGTGCATGTGTCGTAAAAACCACATCGCAGGAAACCCGACGCATTTCACCCTGTGACCTATAGTTAACACCGGATATAACAAATGCCCCTTCAATGCCCCGATTCCGTAGTCTTCTCCAAACTAAGTAAACGCCACATTTGCTAATGCATAGAAAATCAATCTGCTTTAATGCTTCTGTGTAGAACTCCATCGTCACCATCCGCCTATCGAAGGCCCGGGTTCTAGACGTGGATCGTTGGTTGTCCATCTGTGATTGTTAGTGGTATGAGCAGGTCTATGAAGTAAGAACTTACATTCGGACCATGTTATCATCCCCTGCTGAAGCAAACATTTGGGGATGTTTTGGGTTCCAGGAAACAGAATTGCAGTTCGTCTTCGGATGACCATCGATCCCTTCAACTAACTGTCCATTCTCCTTATGCCAGATGAAAATATGCCCAGCTATGAAGCCGTTAATATGAGGGACTTCCTTCGGCATATAAACCACTTACATTCGCTACCTGTAACCACAAAGCTTTCATTTGCCCCGCCGAGACTAGCCTGTATGATGACTCGTGACTCCTTTTTCGTATTGGACTTGAACTTTCGAATTGTTTCTCTAGTGTCCAAGTCTATTAAGCGAGCCTCGCCATCTAGCGTATTGACAAGCAGATGCCGCGAGTTCTGTGTTATACATACGGATCCCATCTTAGCCTCAATATCCAGCGTGTATTCTAGATCACGAGTAACATAGTTATATACATAGATTGTATGTTCGTTATTCATGGCTACCAGGCGATTGCCGTCTGGGGATATTGCTAGGTCTTGCACTCGATGATTCGCATGCCAGTCATACAGCAGCTTCCCTCTTGTGTTCCATTGACTGATGCCGAAGTGCTTGTCTAAATGGCCTGTCACGAATGAGAGACCATTCGGGGCCCATACACAGCTGCTGACGGGCTCGGAAAATGCAGTCAGCGTGGATTTCAGTTCTCCAGTCTATGATATATTAGCTTTGTCTACCTAGCTTTGTATGGGTGTCTTACCTTGGCATCCCATAACCGTGCTCGCTTGTCCTGGGAGCATGTAACAATCATCGAATCATCTGGACTCCAGGCAAGAGAGCAAATCCCCGAGTCATGATCTGCTAATGACTGTAAAACTTCAAATGACCCAACTTCATATATAATGGCAGCACCATCTTCACCACAGCTTGCTAACTTCTTGCCATCATTTGAGAATTTCACGTGCCAGACTTCCCCGTCGTGCTTTTGAAGCTCGATAAAATTATTCACTGGAAAGTCGCCACGATCACAATAGTGATCCTGATATAATGATGGTGACGCTGCTGTATTATGATAGAGACAGTTTGTTATCTGGCTTTGCTTGACTTGATCTAGAAGAATGGCTAGTCGATGCTCAGGTAGCATGACCGAGGGAGAAATGCATTCTACAATGGTGTTAGCTCTATCTCAATTTTCAGTATAGGTGGGTACGAACTTGAAAGTTCCGAAAGAAGTTGGTGTCGTGAATTCCCATCTGCACCGTCCCATTCTGCTCTATTCATCAGGTCATGATTATTGTCGCACATCAACAAACTATTCTATTATTAGCCACGAGAACCATTTCCGGGTCACTTGATGCTAACCTAGAGAGAAAATGCAGTTTCTCGGTATCTTGGTATAATGGCGTCAGCTCTGACCGGATCACCATCAATGCCCTCCCGGTGTCTTGTTTCTCCAAAAGTTCTAGGAACTTTTGTTGCCGTATCCAGAACCGCATCACATTTTTGTCGATGCCTTCTTGCAGGGCTAGACCATTCCCATTTACGCTGACGCCGCCTTCCTCTGTCGATCTGCCAAATAACAGATCCTCTGCTTCGGCCCATTCACCCTCCAATATAGCATTGCGGAAAGCTGCAACAGCAGGGCTTTCTAGGTCATAACCACTTTCCTGGCTCAGGCTCGTGGCAGCGTTTCTATATCCCAAATCCGTCAACGATTGGATGAGTATTCTTGTTATCTCTTCTCGATCATGCCCAAAATATGTCGGCTTTGATCCACCAGGAGAACTCGAATGTCCATTTGTATTACTTGATCCGTTCGTGAATGGAGATTTCCGTGCTCCATTTGCAGCATTCGAAACGGCGGCTTTGTGCAAGCTGGACGCCCTCGACCCATTTGATATCGCCTTTGACGTTCCATTCGAGCTGCTTGATTCTCCGTCTAGTCTCATAGTCGAGCTTTCACGCCGGCGCTTTCGACGGTGCTCGTTCCCTGATATATGTTCATTCACTGAGCCCTCCGGGCCCTCGCGGGTCTCCTCTTGCTCCTCTGCTTCTGCAGAGCTAGCTCGACGTCTCCGACCAAGTATTTGATTTGAGAAGGCCCGGAGCAGCTGCGCTTGCTCCTCTGGTGATGTAATTCTTGAATTTGGCTGTGTTTCTTGTTGTATAGACTCCTGTGTATTATGACTGGAAGGGTTTGGTGCTGATATAGTTGTGCTCGAGTGAAAGGAAGGTTGGGCCGGAATGAATTGGTCGTCGGAGATGGATGGGGTTGCAGAAGATTGGGAGTGACCGTCTGCCAGGACGACAGTAGCGGGAATGCCGCTGGTAAAAGTATGCTTTCAGCTGAGTGGCCCGTAAAGGTTAATCTTCAAATACTAGTCGTAATTGTCGGGGATGATGTCCTTTGGTTAGTTATTCTTAGAGAAGTCCCCAGGCGCCACCTGTGCTTGTGACGTGGATTTTGCTGGCTGATTTGGGTAGGTTATATTTCGTGAGCTTAGATATGACTACCTGGGGTCTGGAATATGGTTGTTGATTGATCATGAGCCGTAGACTAGCAGTGAGGAGGTCCGGTGGACGTTGTGGTGCTTGAGCTCGGGCGGGTACGGTCCCTTGAGGGTGTCTTATCGTAATCTACACCTTCACGTGCCTTTCGGTCTCCGTTTTCGACCAACTAAGCTCCTTCCTCAAGCCACCTCCTCCAGTCTTTTCTGACCTTTGAGAAGAATTTCCTGAGGGCCGAATATCTTGTACAGAGGAAACTATTTATATTAAGTATGATGTTTGGGTGGAGTAATTTAAGGCATTCAACCGCATGTAGGACAATCAGTGATTCATTCGTAGGCTTGTACACCCTACAATGAATGAGCGGGAGCGATCACCGTGGTAGCTAGGAACTTCCTTTTCAGTGAGGAAAAGTCTTGAAAGAAATATAATTTGATATTTCAGTGAGAGATCTATTGGCAATACAGAAAGAATATCGAAAGCATTTCTACCTAGTAGAATACAACATTAGTGTAATGATTTTAGTACCTGGCGAAACTGGCACCTAGGCTGCTAGGCGGCTACAAGCAGCAAGATCTTCAATATTATATTATAGTGATACGACTATTTGGGGAAAACTGATGCTATACGATGCCAAATCATTTTCATATTTATATCTTGTGTTGCGTGAATGAATCGAATATTAGTGAGGTCGCTGCCGCTCAGGTGGGTGGTGGATATGCTTACGTAATTGTTTCGCCTTGCTCTAGAGCTGTAGCTATTGAAGCTCTTAATCCAAACTCTCTTCCTTCCCCGTAACGTAGCTCTTCATATCAGCACATTGTCAATTCCACAATCGCCATGGTTAAAGACCAAGATGGAGAAGAGCAATATGGCTCAATTTATTCCGTATCTGGACCTGTCATCGTGGCAGAGAACATGATCGGTGTTGCCATGCACGAATTGGTGAAGGTTGGACACGACAATCTCGTGGGTGAAGTCATTCGAATTGAGGCAGACAGAGCCACGATCCAGGTATACGAAGAGACGGGTAAGCTACAAGGAAGATACAATAGCATAGATGCTAATCCGTCATAGCTGGTGTCACCGTAGGAGACCCCGTATTACGAACAAGACAGCCTCTATGTGTTGAGCTGGGCCCTGGATTGATGGAGACAATTTATGATGGTATTCAGCGACCACTTAAGGATATTTCAGATCAGTCAGACAGTATTTTCATACCTCGTGGCGTTGCAGCGCCAGCTCTGAATCGAGAGAAGGATTGGGAGTTCAAACCAACGATGAAGGTCGGAGACCATATCACTGGAGGAGACATTTGGGGAAGTGTCTGGGAGAATACCCTCCTTACCGACCATAAGATCCTACTACCACCGAGAGCTCGGGGTACCATCACAAGAATTGCTGAGAAGGGAAAATACAAAGTCGATCAGAAGATTCTGGAGGTCGAATTTGATGGGAAGAAGACCGAGTATAGCATGATGCACATTTGGCCTGTTCGTGTCCCTCGTCCAACGACCGAAAACCTTGCAGCAAACCAGCCATTTATTGTTGGTCAGCGAGTCTTGGATGCTCTTTTCCCAAGTGTCCAAGGAGGTACTGTTGCCATTCCTGGAGCTTTCGGGTGCGGTAAGACTGTCATCAGTCAATCGGTATCCAAGTTCTCCAACAGCGATATCATCGTCTATGTTGGTTGTGGAGAGCGTGGAAATGAGATGGCTGAAGTCTTGAAGGATTTCCCTGAGCTCTCCATTGATATCGATGGTCGCAAGGAACCTATCATGAAGCGCACGACCTTGATTGCCAACACATCCAATATGCCTGTCGCTGCTCGTGAAGCTTCCATCTACACAGGTATCACTGTAGCTGAGTACTTCCGTGATCAAGGCAAGAACGTCGCTATGATGGCAGATTCGACTTCCCGATGGGCAGAGGCTCTCCGTGAGATTTCTGGTCGTTTGGGTGAAATGCCTGCTGATCAAGGCTTCCCTGCTTATTTGGGTGCGAAGTTGGCTAGTTTCTACGAGCGAGCAGGAAAAGTCCAAGCTCTTGGTAGCCCAGATCGAGAGGGAAGTGTCAGTATTGTTGGTGCCGTCAGCCCTCCTGGAGGTGATTTCTCCGATCCTGTCACTAGCAGTACGCTTGGTATCGTTCAGGTCTTTTGGGGACTAGACAAAAAGCTTGCACAACGTAAACATTTCCCATCCATCAACACCAGCGCCAGTTATAGCAAGTATAGCAACACTCTAGATAAATGGTACGAAAAGGATTTCCCCGAATTCGCTAGACTTCGGGATCGTATCAAACAACTTCTCACGGATTCGGAAGAATTAGATCAGGTTGTCCAACTGGTCGGAAAATCTGCATTATCTGATCCCGATAAGATTACTTTAGACGTTGCTGGCATGATCAAGGAAGATTTCCTGCAGCAGAATGGCTACAGTGACTATGATCAGTTCTGTCCTCTTTGGAAGACGGAGTGGATGATGAAGGCTATGATGGGTTTCCATGATGAGTCTCAAAAGGCTATCGCGCAAGGACAGAGTTGGGCAAAGGTTAGGGAAGCCACTGGAGAGCTCCAATCAAGCCTACGCAGCATGAAGTTCGAGCTTCCAAGTGAAGGAGAAGATATTGTTACCAAGAAATATGAGGATCTTGTACAAGCTAGTAAGTTTAGCCACCTTTGATGATTAGGATCATTCGCTAATGGTTAATAGTGACGGACAAGTTCGCTTCAGTCACTGATGAGTAGAGGTAAATATACATAGCTCGACAAGTCCAGGCTGTAGAATGTAGTATATACTTCCGCCACGTCATCTGTTGATCCAAAGAATCGATTACTTAATGAATGTCTATGTCTTTTTTAACCACTATTATGAATTTTGTCGATAACGTTGGAGTCTATTTTGGACATGCCAGCTTCTCTTGCTACGTATATTATTGATAATAAGCAAAACTTCGTTAGATCTAGAGACTCCCCGTTATACTTGTCGCTCTATGCGGGGGGATACAATGTTGATCTCCCTAGACCAATGATACGTTGTCAGGGTATTGCTAATATGGCAGAAGGATTTCACAAGCATGTTACCTGAGGTATGATAGGCATGATAGAAGTACCTTCATTCATATGGCCTGAGCCATCCACCCATTGAACATTGGTATTTAAGGCTGTATTTCAATGCGCTTATTTCACGCAACCTCTTACCAGAAAGGGGTTCGGAAGTACAACCAATCGGACATCGGCCTAAACAACCCAACTCCATCAACCTCCTCCTTCTCACCCCTGGCTTTATCACGACCGCTCGTCTCCAAAATATTATATCCTGCTATTTAAAACATGACGACCCCTATTCCTCAAGTAATATCAGTAAATTTACAAGATATCGCGCAAACAATCACACACGACCTTTCGCACCCCACCATCTCGGATGAGGAAGTTTTGGCTGGGTTGCAAATATGCAGAAAATATAGCATCGCTGCTGGTATCTCCTCACCATTTATTCCATCATCCCCTAAATTATGCTCGATGCATTTCTCCCTTCCTCTTATAGTCACTAATACTAAGCCTGTCTAACGACGAACGGAAAAGTTATCGTCAAGCCTTACCATATCCTTTATGCACTCAAACACCTCGAGGGCACAATCACGAAGGTCTCGGCTCTAGTGGGTCCCGGAGGAGGGGGGATGTCAGAAGTTAAGGTATTCGAGGCTCAGCGCGCTGTTGAAGAGGGTGCGCATGAGGTAGGTGTATTCTTTCGTTCGCTTTGAATCTGTTTAGATATTCGTCGTAGCAACAAACCACTCCGTCTCGGCGGCTAAGCTCATGGTATTAGAACGCTGATTCTTGGGTCAGGTCGAGATGGGCGTTAATTTAGGGAGGGCCAAGAGTGGGAAGTGGATATTCGTGGCTTATGAAGTGAATAAGCTTGAGAGGAGGGTCAGGGAGAGAACTTCCGGGAAAGCAGTGGTAGGCGTTGGGGTTGGGGATTCCGAAAGTGAGCCCTTTTAATTCACCTGCGGGAACTCTGGTCAGGTGACATATATTGAATCACATAGTTGGTGGGGGTCTTTGAAGAGAGCGGTGCTGATGAAATCTTTAGATCTAAGTACCGACGAGTTTATCAAGCTCTGCGATATCTGTAGTGAAGCAGGTATAAAATTTCTCAGCGTTCTCCGAGAGAGAACTTCAAATGCCATTGCAGATAGCATAAAGATGGAGAAACTCAATTCCATTAAGTATCATCTCAAAGGTCTTGTAACGGTTAAGGTTGATGGTGTGAGGACGTTGGATGAGCTGTTGAAACTCAAGGCGACAGGTTTCAGTAGGGTGGGTACAAGGGAGACGGAGAATATCATGAAGAAGGCGATTGAGAAGGGAATCGGCAAGGAGAGAGTTGAAGTCAAGCTGGATGGCGTGGATTATGATCATGAGAATATTAGAGAGAAGATGTAGACATATGGTGAAATATGATTCGACATGGAGTCTGGTGCTAATGATACATAGAATGAAATCTAGCCAATGCAAAGCATGCCAACATGCGGTTTTGGGTCGCGCCAGTTCTCTGATACTGAAGCATTCTCTCAAACCCAAAAGCCGGAACTGATCTCCATAATGGCTCGGCTAAACACAAAACTCAAGCACCAACGTTGATAGCCCACCCTTCGGACTTCCAGCAATAAACCCAATGAATTTTGCGTGTGAGTCTCAATGATCACTCGGCTAGAATATCCATGCGCCCAGTTGTGTCTGCTCGACCTCTCAAGGCACCCTAGTTCATGATTGCCGATAGTCTAGTAGTTCCTGTTCACAACATGATGCAGATCCTGCTGATGCTGCGCTTGTGCCTCTGCCTGGTAGGCATCGTATTCCGCTACGGACCAGGACTTGAAATCGCGTGGGTCTTGCATGAAGCGTGAGACTTGTTCGTCATATGCTGTGTACTGGGTGGAAGAGGAGTTTTCATAATATGAGGTATGATGGGAAGCATCTGCCTGGGTAGAACCTTGGTGAGCTTTCTGAGATGATGATTCATGGGGCGTGGTCCTTTTTGTAGAGCCGCGATGTCCTTTCTTGGAGGATGAAGACTGCTTGTCTTTGTAAGACTTGTGATCTGGACTGGATAGCGATTTGCAACGAGCGGAAGAGTACGCCATTTCTAGCTTGCGATACAAACAAGAACGAAAGAAGATGTTGGAGGGTAGAGTGCAATGCAGAAGTTGGGAAGAACTGAGTGACGAGTGGTGGTTGGAGAAAATAATTTTTAATAAGTAAGTTGAGCTCAGGTACGGTATTGAGCGATAAGGATTGTAGTTACAGGAACGATAGAGTGAGGACGGCGCTAGTCCTATATTTTCATCATTATGTGTCTCGCAGGCCTAGCAGGGCGACCACCTTCCCTGATGCCCTTCCGCCCTCAACTCACGATATTTGGAAGGGCGATGAAGTCTTGCTTCACATTATGCTGCGGAGAAGAAACGGAAGCTTTCTGATATGTTGAGGAACCTAGCCAATAGGCTAATGTCATGCCGCAGTACTACGACATAATCTCTCATCGCACATCTTATTTCAAGATTAGACACTGACAAGTCTGTGCGGTAAGTAGAAATCATGTAGCTAATGGCATATTCAGGCCTCTAGAAGCTTTCCATCCCGAAGAGATTTGAGAGGGCGACCGCGTGTGAGAGGGCGGCCGAGAACCAAGCCACATCCCGCACCAATCAGTCGCGGCCATTTACTCCAGCAGAGATATTCTGAAATAGGACTGCAGCTTGAATGTTAAAAAGCCTGGCGAAACAACATGGGAAAGAAATGAGAAAGATTACGAAGATAACAGGTACACAATGCCGTAGCCACGCAGTCGGGAAGGGACACATTGGTGAACTTCTGTGGTCTTACAGATTATGTGGTAATTCAATCATTACCCAAGACACTCGTAGGAACCCATCCCGATTGATCAATCAAAGACGATTGGGGGGGGTGGGCCGGTTCACTCAAGACTTCGAGGACCTATGGTGGTACCGCGGAAGCTTCCCCGGCTCAGCCAAGTACGCTGGATGTTGCACAGCATGACATGCTGCAGGCTCTGGGTGAACTCCTATACGGGATAGTACCTGCCCTGCGAGTATTTTATTATTAGTGTCAGAAGAGGGTGGTGTTTTGACGTCGCCTTTGATCATTTGATCACCAGTACTCCAAGATCCAGTGAGCGCTGAGTAGAAGGGCGGACTGTGGAGAATGTTGTGCGCCTGCGGGACAAGGGTCGCCATCTGTCCTGCGCGGTCAGATACCCTCGGGCGTATTAGAGACGATATGCTGGCCAAAATGCACTGGCTGTCCCATGTACAAGACAAATTATTTTGAAGGGCGTTGGGGCGAAGATTCAGGTTGAAAAAAGATTGAAGGGCGGACTTGGCATCCGCTGGTCATATGACCTTAACCAGCCAACGGCCTGACCACAATCTACCCTCTTGTCGTTCGTGACAATCCAACTACGAGAATTGAGTTTACAGCAAAGCCACCCAGGGAAGAGTTGCACGATAAGAAGGCCAACAAAGACAAATTCCTACTGGACTGCAAAGGTCTTCTTATATTGTGCTGCTCCAGGCGAGAAACTGGCTTGACGAGTAACCCCATGCCCAAGCAACTTTCCAAGGATAATAGCAAACTTTATGCCTGCTGTAATGCCGCCATGGCTATAAATCAGAATCTCGGAGTTGGGTTGCTTATTTAGATATATCATATGCTATACTAAAAAAAAGTAGGATGTTCTCCCAGAAATTGGCACTTACGTGACTAAAGGATCAATCTCAGAAGCGTATGTTGGTGAGACAGTGATGGAATACTAGGAGGGATACTGGTGAGAAGCTTGGTCCCAAAGAAGTCGGCTGGCGGAAAATGCAAATTTATCGATCTCATATTTGCGACCAAGCCTGCCGCCCAACCACCGATAACAGACCATCAATTTTATTCAATTTCAAGTATCTTATCCGATCCTCGCATTTGGTTTATCGACCTACCTCCAAAAGCTGCTCCTTGTGCCATTCTGCCGAAATGACATAAACACCGCCATATATATAGCCGAAACTCTTCTGGATTCCTGGGTCGAGATAACAATACCACCCGCGAGTGAGTCATAACCAAACGGAATACAAATGAAGAACATGAACATGAGACATCAACAACAAATGAGTAGGATGTGGGTGTAGCGCTATGCTGAGGTAATACTGTATGAAGATTATCTTTTCTCCGTGATTGTATAGAGTTTGTCAAGGTTCTCATGTCAAGCAAGTGTTATCCTCTCTTGAGCCCTTTTAATCCCAAAACATCTTAGTCTAGATTCTTCCACTATGCTAACCCTCAAAATAGATGCAGCAGAGAAGAAGAGACGTGGACGCCGTGGGCCACATAAAAGAACTAGAATCGGTCATGGTTATTTCCGAAAAATTTTGCTAATTATGAGCGGCAGCAACATACTCAAATCAGTCCCCAGACAGTCAAGGAGAGGTGGAAAGGGATCTGATGGTGTAAGTACAGATATTCAGTCTCTCAATTATCTGCTAAAAATTTCAGGTCTATACATGTTGGCTGTGGAGGGGCTCCAATCCCAGATCTTGAAAATGTCGCAGCTAGAGAATATGCGGCTAAAATCAAATATTTGAACTTGAATTTACGACCTGAATGCAGCAGGAACACAAACCGAGATGGCTTGGTATAACTACTGGAGAATAAATGGGAACTAGACGGAGAATATGGAGGGGGATGTCTTGTGATGATGAGGATGAGTTGATATCTGGACTGGGATGTCATTAATAGTAGCGCATTTATAGAACAAATTTGCTAGGTTTTGCTCTAAACAATTATTCTCTTTTAACTGTCGTAGCTTTTCAGGCGAACTTTTAATCATAATAATAATTGCAAAAAGGAAACTCGAATGATAGCTTCACAATGGAATCCATTCTCGATATATCGGCCGCTGGTCACATTGAGAGCGTCACCGAGGACTCACATTGGATGAAAAGATCTCTTTTATGGCTAGTAAGAACATCTAGGAGACGCAATATATTGATGGACTGGGTACACCATCACCAATGGCCAGTGTTTACAGCATCGCGAGGCTGTCTTGAGACTGACCTAATGCCAGGTCACAGATGGACCCAATGGTACTCTAAGGGCAAATTTTTATGACGGAACAACAGCACCATGCTTCCTTAATTATATCTCAATGGCTACAATATTTAATTCTTACCTTACACGACGGACTGGGAGAGCACTGAGTCAAGAGGTAAAGACAAAAGTTGCCGATGTTCTTGGTCTGACAGTCTGTAGCCATAAATCTCCTTTGGGTGTGAGTAATTTTGAGGCTTCCTCCGAGGATCCTATTCATTCTGGGCTTCTTTATACAGAATATTACCTTGATTTATAAGCATAGCGGGTTGGCGATACACTAACACACTATTTTGGTAATTTTGAAGATGCGGTGGCTCCATCAAACTAATATATCACCAGGAAGTAAGCAGGATACAAGAAGATTTGCGGACAATGAAATAATCTCAGAGCGCGCTCTACGGTGCCTTGTATCTCAGATGCTTCTCATAGGACAGGACTAACAACCACAAAGAGAAATTTATATGAGGCCCTTTACGAGTACCGTTAAGAAATTCCATCCCTAGTATATAATGTCGAGTTACCCAAAATCAACGAGGTTCATATAGAGTGAGAATATTTTGCCTATTCCGAAGCAGTTTGTAAATTTGCGAACTGATGGCAGGTCTGTCATTACCGTACCAACAACCATATTCCTCAGAAAGTCTTTCGAGATCAATGGAAGTTCGATGGCTTAGTTATGAGCGATTGGGGGAGCTACCACCTCTACTGCGGAAGGCATAAATGCTGGATATTTTCAAGGTTCATTTTAGATTTGTAACCTGCTATTCTTGGTCACTTAGACGAGCATCCCATGTATCGAAATTGCACACAGCCTCGATTTGGAAATTTCCGGCAAAGCACGGCACAGGTCTCTAGAGAAAGTCAAGAAAGCTTATCTGCCGGGTTATCCGAAGTTGAGATGATCAATAACCGAGTCCGGTCCGTGTTACGACTTCTCTGAACCAACTGGGCAAAGTTGGATTCACAGCAGAGTATTTCAAGAACCTCGAGCTTAGCGGAGATATATTTTTCTCGCTGTTATTCCTCGTGGATATTTCTTGACAATTATTGGCTTTGACTGTTTCTGGTTGAAAAGCGATACGCTTCAGCACCAAATACTTGGATACTAAGCCTCGAAAGCATCATCTCGGCTCTTCAGGTATGAAGCCATCAAAACTGGTTATTAATGAGGTTGTGGTAGCGGAACAGAACAAGCAACAAAAGAGTCTATGGCTCCATTGAGTTCAAGGAAGGCACAGCAGCTCATTGGGATTTTCGCAACAGAAGTGGATGGAGGAGGTAAGAGCTTACAAGATTCTTGTAGGAACGAGTCCCAACTTAGTAGATATGATTCTTAAGTTGTCATTCCGGCTCAGGAAAGCTTTGAATTTTATCTCTGATATATAATGTGAGTGCATATATGCGAAGATATTTCTAGATATTTGAGATTATGCGTTGAATATAAAGAATTGTGATCGGTTCCCGACTTCTCAATATCTTTCAGGTACGTGAGAAGGCAGTGGTTTCTGAGTTTCTTCACCGTCTTGACTTCAGCAACTGTGATTACTCGGTCAATGAAGTTATTTGGATTCAATGTGTCAAATGAGCAAATTCGATGTATCATTCTTCAGATCTGAATTGATCACATTAGAGACTGAGGAGTAAAAGTAAACACTCTTTCTTGGCGCATGTTCCACTTCAACCCGGCTCCTGGAGTCAGGGTTGTCGTTCTGCCTTAGCTCCCGCCGATATCTCCACTATTTAAGGTTAATTGTTACCTGTGCAGAGAGGAGTTAGTGTTTACCTCTCCATCTCAACTTCTCCTCAACTAAAAGCCATATTTTAAGGGGTCCATGAAGATCACCACAAACCTGCTGTGTCTACTGGTGAGGCTCATTAAAGAGAATCTCCATATTGCACACGTTTGAGATTATCACGTATTCGATTTGGAGAACCTTTCGGAGAAGGAACTCGCCAATTCGAAAGATGACCACGTCGAGCAGGACGGGGCAAAGTATATCCCGGAAAGCTTGTGATTTTTGTCGAGGACGAAAAGTCAAGGTACAAGTTCTCTTAGATATATACACAAATATATGACTGACTTTTGACGGAACCGGCAGTGTCGATTTGAGAACTTTGATGACACAAATTGCCAGTCTTGTGCAGAAGTTAGCTTACGCTGCACATTCGGCACTGAGCGGAAGCGACGAGGTCGCCCCAACAGGTCTGTCTAAGCAGCTGTGGCAGTATATATAAGACTCTGATCATAGGCATTTAGGACACTTCAGAGATTCCAGGCCGCATTAAACTCATCTACCTCTGGACTGCCGCTCCCAGGTTCTGATGGAATTCTCTGTCCTCCACATGAGCAGCCAATACATGTGGTCACAGCGCGTGTGCTAGTTCAGCATCTCTGTCCACTGGATGTATTTGGACTCATTATAGAGGACTATCTAGAGCTTATTTATCCCATCGCTCCGCTCGTTCATCAGCCATCTTTCCTCGCCCTCGTGACTGCACGTCAATATGAATTTGACCCAACATTCCTGCGACTATGCTTGTCTTTATGTGCAATGACCATAGCATCAATGCACCGCAAAATTGCCATATATGGATTTGGGTACTATTCAGACCCCAAAGACATGGTTAGCAGAGCTTACCAATTGGTTATGGCAAGTCGTCTGGCCACGGTACCTCAATGGGCCGACGAGCCGTCGATGGATACACTTCTCTGCTCCTTACTGCTTGGTTTGTCATCACATTATACCGAGAGCCCTTCACGTGGCTGGGTGCTCGTGAACGAGAGTCTTTACTCTTGTCGCAAGTTGAACTTGTTCCAGGAGCTTGGCTATCAGAGTAGAAGCAGCATCGAAACAGAGATCTGTAAACGAGCGTTTTGGATGCTATACATAATTCAAATGTAAGAACAGGCAATACTCCTCTCTCTTGAAAGCTACTGATTTATTAGACACGATCGGCTTGCCCATGCAACCCCTCATACGCCTCTCGGGCAAGACCCGATTCTTACAGACTGGAGGTTTTTGTTACCTCTAGAAATCAGCGACGAGAATCTCGTTCAGGGAATATATCCTAAAAGCTACACACCTGAAAATACACCAGTAGTATCCGGATTTGTAGGTTTGGTCAAGGTCTTTCTTTGTGTGCTTGGTATCATTACAGAAAGCCCATCAATTCGCCTTCAAGCATCTTCAACCCTTGACCAAAGGGAATACGTTGATCAAAGATTCACATCTTCTCCTCCAGCTTTAAGAAGTGAAGGATTCGAAGATCGCAATGTAGCAACCGAGCACTTCCAACGCATGATAGACAACCTCAATTTCGTGATTAACGATATTCCTGAAGTCCTCCGAAACATGGTCCCAGGAACCGAACCAGGGCCTCGTCCGTTCGAGATTATGAAGGCAAATATTCACATTACCAAACTATTCTTACAAAGTGTGATCTTGGAACGCTACTCAAGCATTTTAATAGCCAGGGATCCAAGCAGCCCAAGCATGAACTGTGGGCATGGTGGGAATAATGCAATTGATGGTTTGTGGAGATCTCGAGAGACGATTTGTAGGCAGTTGCTTGATATCCTAAATTATTGTCCTGTTGAGACGCTGGAGTCGCATGGCACTTCTATGGTAACTTCACATGATACTTTATATCCTTTGTACCCTGTATCCTGCTGACTGTATCACTATTAGGTGGTGAAAATTAGAGAAATAGCCTCAGCGCTTGTTGGCCGCGACAATCCTGCTGAGCCCAACTCGGGGTTCTCTCAGAAGGCCAAAGAGTATATCGAAGTCTTTATACAGGTTCTCTCCAAAATAGACTATCCATCTCAGCAAGTGGTAGCCCACAAAAATGGCACTCCACCGAACATAGTTTCCTGAATCAGACTCAAACATGCATATTGGCTCTCAAAACGTTCTTTACGTGGAACTATCTAAAAATCGAATCCATCAGCACTGGTACTTGGCCATGATTCTGTTAAAGGGTGATGTGGAGGTGAACATTAGTGTACTAAGCTTGAAGGGACACAAGGCTGTCACACCCGAAAGAAAAAACCTTCGAGCCGCGGTGTCCAAACTTCTGCTCCCTCGGCCGGCGCCTGATTTGACTTCTCAATGATAGAATATATCTGCTACCCCTCATACCTTGGGGGAAGGTCCCAGAACCCAGAGCCCTTACAAAACGAAATCTCTCTCACCAGCAAAACTCCAGGCCCTCCCGAAGGAGAGCCCTTAGAAACTGCCACGAGCACCTTAGGTGCCCATCCTTGTTTTAAAGATACAAATCCAATCTACATCTCAAACGGGGTCGGGTACTCGCCCACCCGTAGGCTGGCTCATAATTCGACCCCTCCTGAACAACTGATATCCTGCAGACCGCTCGACCAGAAGACGTGGTGTTGATTGGATTGTAGCATATTTTTGTTTACTTTGATAGATATGGGTAAGGTGAGGCGATTTATGATTGGCTGTTAGATATCTGGACATGTGGGAAAAGGCGTAGCGAGACCCTTTTAGAGGCGGCGCAAAAGTGAAGACTGTGGGCGGTGTGGTGTGAACTAATACGCCTTCAAGGTTCTGGGGAGGGTGTGTTTTGTTGTTACGTAGTTCAGCACGTAGATTTCACTATATTCAGCTCACTGTACCTGTATAGTGTCAAAGTTGCTAGCTAGAATATAGAAAATCTCGAGCTAGAAGACAAGCCCTTAGTAAGACAGACAGTCCAAAATCTGAAATCGCTGTTCTCATTGCAATGCTCTTATTGCTGCTTCAAGATAAGCTGGGAGCGATCCACTTCTCAGCCTCCCAATATGAAGGTATGCCAGCTCTAAACCTCTTTAGCACATCTTCCTTCGTGCACCGGCATAATTGCATCCCGAGCAACATGATCATCCCACCACCCTTCTCAATCCACGTCTCCATCTCCTTCTCTATTCCCTTCCGCTCCTCTTCATCTACTCCACCATCTCTTGCTCCACCACCCAAACCGCACCATCTTCCCAACTCCACGCGCGGGCCGTCACCAGCACCACCAGCAGCACCGTAAATCGTTATCTTTTCTGCCTCAAACGGGCCTACGCGTCTTGGATCTTCACATATCTCACAACCCACAGAAAACTCACAATACGCCCAAACTACCAACTCAGCCACACTCAACGCAATATACAGCACGGGATCCACACTATTTCTGTCTTCCGGCACGGAGGAGCCGGATAGGATCGAAGCTGCATGGTAAAGCGAGCGCCGCATATTCTGCCCCCGCGTTGCTTCGCGCACGGCGGTTGCGCGTTGTTGACAGGCTGCTTTATATGGCTCGCCATATATTTTCGCCTCTCGAGTTCGAATGAGGGAAATATCGCGAGCGACCTGCCGTATGTTGCGGATATCGGCGTACAGATTCAAAGAGGTGAGATGGTACAGCATCAGGGTATCGTAGTAAAGATCGCGAGGACGGGAATAGACGACTGCTTGCTGGTTTGGCGTAGAGGTATCTTCGAAGCCTTGATAGTATCGCATTATTGCTTGTTGTTCCGCTGTAATTTGCGAAGGGGAGTGAGGGAAAGGCACTCGTAGTAAATGCTGCTTCCACACCTCGAGCTGTCTCCTTAACTTGTCGCGCTGGATAGCGTTATTGATATCGAAGTAATGCCTTAATCGTTCGGAAAGCTGCAAAATTGGTGCATGCATAGCGCAGATACCCAGGTGAATATCTTCGACCAATATCATTCCATCGGAAATTTCAGAGACGGTGTCCCAGCTGGGAGATTGTGTCATGCGGTGGATAGTACGTTTTTGACGACCTGGCGGCTCGGTATCGTTTCGCATCATCCAGATATCGAGGCCATTGGCATTATGATTGCTATACGTGGAGTGTTGGGGATAGTGGAGTTCTTCAGTCATGAGGAGAGGGGAATGACAACGGAGGATGGAGAGGTATGTATCAATTTTGAAGAGGTAGGCTGATAATCTGTATTATATTAGACGCACAAAGAGCCTATTATGCTCAGATGAAAGAGAAATACCTGGATCGCTCTCCATTGGCTATTTGGCGGAAGGGGAAGAAGGTTCCCTGTTTGTCATAAGGCGTGCCTGGAGTGAAAAAATCGACTTCGCGGAGAACAGTGATGAGGGTATTCTTCATTATGATGGCTCTGGATAAGAATTTATCTCGCTATAATGGTCAGCGTTCTGAGATTAAATGGAAGCTCTCATTGATATACTCCGCAATAAACACCAAAAACTATGTTTAAAAGAGAGGCTTCACAAATAGTATGTGGTAGAGACTTTTGAAATGAGTCCTTGGACGAAAAATTATCCTAATGTTACAATTAGTCTGTACTGGGTTGATGAAACCGTGAAATCTAAGAAGACCATACTAGTGTGTGAAATAGCTGGTCCATAAATTTGGTATGCATTTCAAGTGCAGACTCTCTTGATCCATGCGTTGCATATAACCATTTCCCAATCATGATTACCGTAGCTGTCAACAAGTTCTGGCCATCCGAATCATACTCTGGACGGAAAACAAGAGGCCAACGATGATGGAACTTAGAGAAGTAGAGCTCAAGGTAGATGGCATGGAGGGGGTCAGCTCCTTGTAATACGCTTCCCACTTCATTCAAAGGAGAGTTATGAGACTCAAGCGCTGGAAGCGGTGGACATTTTTCAAGCCTAGCAGACTGCATCCATCCTACGGGATCTCCAAACCGAGCTTGGTTCAGCGAAGAATGATTCTGTGGTTCAATGCTCAGCGAGACGAGCTGTGAATCCAACGATAGATTTCCTGTCCCTGAGTTCCCTAGTTCATGAGCGCCTCCCTGAATTGGTGAAAGAGCAGTCGTGGACGATGCTTTAGTTTGTTGAAAGGACGATTGGTCTACTGATTCTGGCTCATGCGTGTGTGGATCGGAAACTGTTTCCTGATTCCGAGTGTCCAAATCTTGATGCTCATATACACACTCAACTCCTTTACTCACACATCTTGCGCAACTATCATTGCCATCACACTTCGTTTTTCTCGTATGACAGGCTATACAAGCACGCTTGGAACGCCCGGAAGGACTTGGCTTGAAAGATTCTCCATGGAGTACTACATGGCGTCGCAGTGTATCACTATCACCGACGGTATCAGTCTCATCCGGCTTCTTCTTACATTAATGACCAACCTTCGATCAAATCCTCTTGAGCAGACTCGGCACACGTGACGTTTGCCAGAGTGGGAGAGAGCATGTCTTTTCAAATGTTCTTTTCTGCTGAAAGTTTTCCCGCATCCTGGATGTGAGCACACATTTCGAATACTGTGAAGACTATCCTGCTCTTGTGCTGGGTTAGTCATGTTGATTTAGCATGAAATTGACTGCCAGTCTGAGGACGACATCACCAAGTGTGGGAGCCGATGACTGCCCTGCTTAGTCATGAGCTCGTTTCTCAACCTCAGGCTCTCTACAATTGAGTTACCCTGTCCAAAGTAACACTCCAATTATTGGTCCGCGAGGTAGAATGACGAGCACCGACGATGACTACTATAATCTCGGCTCTTACACTCGAAAGATAAGTACGGTCAATCGCAAAGCTCAAACTTGGTTCAATCGCGGGCTCATTTGGACCTATGGCTTCAATCATGACGAGGCAACCAAATGCTTTGAACGAGCTCTTGAACATGATCCGTGCTGCGCAATCCTATATTGGGGTGTTGCGTACTCGCAAGGACCAAACTACAACAAGCCGTGGGAAGTCTTTGACGAAGATGACATGGCTACAAGCTTGACTCGCACTCATTTGGCTGTCGCACAAGCAAAGCATTATTCATTAACGGCTTCACCGGTTGAGTTTGCGTTGGTTGAGGCTCTGCACTTTAGATATCAGAAAGAGTCCCCAGTTGAGGACTTCTCGGTATGGAGTAAGGAGTATGCCTCTGCAATGCAAACCGTTTATGCAAAGTTTCCAGATGATCTCGACATCGCCGCACTTTACGCAGATGCCTTGATGAACCTTACACCTTGGAAACTGTGGGATCTCTCTACTGGACAGCCCGCTGAAGGAGCACGAACCCTAGAGGCAAAGCGAGTTTTAGACCTTGCTCTATCCAAACCAAATGGCTCCAGTCATCCTGGTTTATTGCATCTGTACATTCATCTCATGGAAATGTCTAGCAAACCCGAAGCAGCTTTAACAATTGCAGATCATCTCCGGGATCTTGTCCCTGATTCCGGCCATCTGAACCATATGCCCACCCACCTCGACATTCTGTGTGGTGACTACCGCCGTGCCGTTGCCTCAAACAAATCCGCCATTCTCGCGGATCAGAAATTCCTCGCAAAAGAAGGACCAATAAATTTTTATACCCTATATCGCAGCCATGACTACCATTTTCGTATCTATGCAGCTATGTTCTCCGGACAGTCGGAGATCGCTCTGCAGATAGTAGAACAGCTGGAGAAGTCAATACCAGAGGATTTATTAAGGGTGAAGAGTCCGCCAATGGCTGACTGGTTGGAAGGTTTCCTTAGCACACGTATTCATGTCCTTGTCCGCTTTGGAAAGTGGCAAGACCTTATATCCCTCTCAATCCCCGCTGACTCTTCACTCTACTGCGTAACCACGGCCATGATACATTACGGAAGAGGAATCGCATACGCAGCCACGGGGAACGTCGAAAATGCCGAGAAAGAGCGTCTGCTTTTTCAGGATGCAGTGAAGCAAGTGCCGCATAATCGCACGCTCTTCAACAACCGATGCATTGACATACTCACCGTTGCCTCCTCGATGCTAGATGGCGAGATGGCCTATCGTCATGCAAACTTCGACCTTGCATTCGAGACTTTGCGAACGGCTATTGCCCTTGAAGATACCCTGCCCTACGACGAGCCATGGGGTTGGATGCAGCCGACCCGACATGCATATGGCGCCCTCCTTCTCGAACAAGGAGAAGTTGAAAGGGCGGCCGCTGTGTACAGTGCTGACCTCGGCATGGATGATACTCTACCGCGTGCCCAACAACATCCAAACAATGTCTGGGCATTACATGGCTTCCACGAGTGCCTGATAAGTTTAGGCCGTCCAGCTGAGGCCAAAATCATTGAATTACAGCTGAGGTTGGCACTTGCGGTGGCAGACGTTCCTGTTGCGTCCTCCTGCTTCTGTAGACTTAAAGGTCCGAAATAATATATGCAACGGATTTTGTACTTGAGTCATTCTTTCAGGCTAAATGGTTATTGTCAACAGATATTTACGTGTTTAAACTTGTTTGCTGTCGATGTTAAAAGACAGGAATAGAAGCTGGGACGTTTTTCAGTTGTTGCTGTTCGAAACTTCTGTCGCCTCCTAAAAGGAGAATGCTCCGCCCATATTCAATCAGCCCATCAATAGTTACCGAGGGGAAGAATGACATGCTTGCGTTGTTGCTTTTTTTTATTAGGTTTTTTTCAGCCACACAGGCGACGTCTGAGAAGCTGATACCTATCAAGATCAGCCAAATAATTGAATAATAGGACCCCCGATTTTGTCTTCTCTTGGATGTGGAATGAACTGAGGATGACAATATTGAACGAGCATCGTAAGCGGAATCCTCTCGTTTAATAAATAGTGTCTCTAGTTCTGCGGTACCGACCTTTCGCATTGATTGACCACTTTTGAGCTCACTTGGTTTAATAGCCGGCTCCTCCATATTGTGTAGATCATGAGGACGCCTACGTGGGCAATTGATCAAGCCTGCTAATTTGCTCCCGGAAGAGGCATATTCATAAGATTCTCCATTTGCTATAGACTTTATGAAGCAAGCGATAGCTCGTTGTTTCGCGATTTTATTCCTTATGTGCATCTCTACAATTTCGTTTTCTGGGACAATTCCCCTCACTGTTGTTCCGACTTTAAGATCTATCAGCGCCAAACTAAAGCGGCGGCACCTCAGATTGAAAACTCTAGAAGCCGGCTGATCTACTCTGTCTGCATCTATAGAGTACATAAATCTTCAATTTCGAAGACGCATACGCGTTGGAACCTTTGATCACCGATATGAACCCATCTGGCAGGGTCAACGCAGGTTCTTGAACAAGATCTAGATCGGCTTTTAAATATGTACTGTAATGCATAATGAAGATATATGTCTGGATGCTCTGATGCTGAGTGAAGCCTATTATAGCAACAAATTCCTTAGACACCTCGACAGATATACCCGAAATAGGCGAGGAGAATTGCAGCCATGAAGGTGTAGCCGAAGGAAGAGGGGCCTTGGATTACCCTTGATCACTTGGTGTTCAGTAGGACAACGATCCATGAGTCGAAATGACTCTTGATAATTGAGAAGCGTTCAACAACCTTGAAGCGCTATGAGACAAGCTGAATTAGGGTATTTACATAAGCGCCGCTAGGCCGGTGTCCTCAAATAGAATATATATATAATCTCTCTGAAAGTTGTGCATAACAAGCCTGAAGAATTTGACATTTCCATAAACCACGTTTCACAACCCATCTGATGCAGGTGGTCCTCGATAAACTAGATTCGGTGAGCATAGCGTATCAAAGAGCAATGTATAGTGGGGAAGAGAAAAATGGGCATACCTTTCTTGGCATAAGCGAAGTACCATGTTGCGCTGATGACGCCGAATCCAACCAACACTACTGAAGCGTAGTTCATGGTTACTTTAGTGACAGGCAGAGCGGTAGGCATACTGAATAGAACGACCTCGAATCCAATCCAGCACAAGGCAACCACATTTGCTACAGTTCCAGCTAAGTTTCCGATGTTCCACCTCGCGTGGCTAACTGATTCACGGCGGTCACGGACAAGGGAAAGGAAAATTGGAATGGCGTAAGAAACCTGCAAGGCAATGACACCAACAGAGACGAATGCTAGAAAAGCTGAAGACGAGCCAAGGTTAATCAGACCAAGTAGCATTTGCACGATGGTAACAAGAACAAGTGCCCACACAGGAACACCAAGACCAGGACTGACTTTGGCGAAAAGCTTCGCACCGGGAATAGCGTCGTCACGAGCGAAAGCCCATGTACAGCGTGACGCAGCAACAGTGATTGAGATACTGCAGAACAATGTTATTGCAAGGACTAGGAAGGTGAGACCGAGTCCGCCGCCGGGAGAACCCATGACTACACCAAAGATATATGGTAGCGCTTGGCCGAGAGGAGCGGCGATGACGTCTTCTAGAGGAGGCATGGTTACGCAAATGGGGATGATAAAGAAGAGTCCTGCAATGCCCCCAACTGGAACGCACAATGCTATAGCTTTGGGGACCTTGGTTGCTGGGTCATGAACCTCCTCTGCCATTGAACTAATCATACCAATTGCGGAAAAAGTGTAGGCAGCCGGGAGCAACCCAATGAAGAATGTGAAGCCGCCCCACCCAGAGAAGCTTTTATCGTAGTGCCCCAGAGCGTAGGACGCGCTGTGACGCCCAACATCTGCTTTGACGGCAAGGGAAACCATAATGATGAAAATGCTGATAGCAGTCCATGCTGCGCAGGCGGTATCAACCATTGGTAGGAGCCTATTACCAAAAGCACAAATAACGAAGGTGATCAAGCAGATGGCGAAGAAGATGAGAAGTAGTTGATATGGTTCTGGGGCAAAATCAGGATGATACAACGCAACTGATGCGGCGATGAGAGAGGCGAAACCGAAGTTGACACTGAGGGTAATGGTCCAATTGCCAATCAGCCAGATCCATCCCGTGATGAAGGACAGAACAGTCTTGTTTGTCTTTGCGATTTGGAACGACCAGTAATATGGGCCTGCTGAGGTTGGGTACCGTGATGCCAGCTCGGCCAGAGACAGAGCCACGCATTCATCGAGGATCAGGACAATGATCCAGCCAACGAAGATTGAAAGTTGACCACCTCCATAAATGCTGTCTTCATTTTAGTTTCCAAGACTAATTGAAATAGAGAGAAGCTTACGCGCTAATCAAAGGCCCTCCTTCGCCAAAAGGAATTGCAGCTATAGCCAGCGTTTGGAATAGGAGCGTGAACAGCGATCGATTACGTCGGAGTTCAGGTGTGTAACCTAGAACTGTCAAGCTGTCGACTTCACCAACACCATTCTCGGCAACTGTTCCCTTCTCGTCAGCGATTTTGGACTCCGACATTCCGGGCGGGTATCTGTTGATATTGTTGAAATCCAGTCGGTGTCGAAAGACGAGGTCCGCTGAGTAGAGAGTTTGAAAGCGATGATGTTCCGAAGAACAAGAAGACGGATGAGATCTTTGAGGGTAAAGGTAAGACGAGGTTGTTTAGAGCAACCTGGCCTGCTCTCTCTCTCAATGGCAAGCACGGTCCTGGTGTAACACAACAGCCAGCACGTGACGATTCCAATGTCTCACTCGAAGTCGTTCCTTTCAAATACAGCTACGTCGCAAATTTATAGACCGAAGCAGCATAACGTACCGCAGAGACGCAGGTACAAAATATAAATGTCAAACAAAAGATCCCGAACAACCAGAAATGTCAAAAGGGGAAAATTAAGGGTTACAAGCTTCTTATCAGACGTGTCCCCCTCAAACCCCTCCCCCTCCCCGAACTCAAAAATCAAGACGCGCAGCACCACAATCATCAATCATAAGGTAGGCCCGAACCCTCGGAACACCTCCTCACACAAGGCCGTCCAATTCACGCCCTGGGATATTTCACTCGATCCAGCATAGAGACGGCGGAAAGCCATCGTAGCCGTTCTCATTTCCCCTTATCGCGGCCAATAGACTTTCAGGCGCGCCCATTGAATGATCCGCGAGCCAGCCGGTGGGCGAAATAAAGCGTCGTTTTGAGCAATCGCTGCCGGACAAGGGGATTATTTATCTCCGTTTGGTTGGTCCGTTGTCGCTTGCGGCAATGCTAAGCTGAGAAGGGCGAATATTCGGGACAGGATTGTGGGGGTGGGGACGGGACGGTGAAGAATGGGAATGGGAGGGCTGCTTGATTGGTTAAGAGGTATATGCTGTGGTTTGAGTAACGATGGGCCGACATGCCAAAGATATAATATGGTATGGACAAGATGGCATGGAAGGGATAATTAAGGATAATTAAATTTGCTAGCTGTGATCGTGCCACAAAGCACATTTTCCATCATTGATAAGCTAATTGGCTGAAACATCATTGGTTCAGTGGATGCTACCTTTGCAAGTGCTGGCCCTGTAATCTATATCCGTCCCTCAGGAGACTCTATATGCCTTCATCATTCAGAAGGACTTACCAACTTCAATCCAGTCCGATGGGTCCCCCATTCTTGAATGGGTGATAGTCGTCGTCACATTGTTGTCCATCGAACGATTCTTCCATCTCTGCAGCGTCCAGTCCCTTCACAATATCCTCATCCTTCGCCAGCACTTCGAGGCCAGGGATGCAGTCAATCACAGCGATAATCACATAAGAGCCTACAAATGACCAGGTCATGCCGATCAGTGCTTCCAATATCTGAATGCCTAGTTGCTTGAAGTTTCCATCGAAAAACACACCACCATCAATAAAGGTTGCCCCATCATAAGCCGCGACCTCCTTTTGCGCGAACAGGCCAGTGGAAATGGTTCCCAAGGTACCTAGAATAAAATGTGTTGCAAAAGAGTCTCCATTGTCAACCCATCGGAAGTGTGCTGCTAACTTGGTGAACTTGATGCGAAGTGCTTGCCTACCGATGATAGCTCCAAAGACACCGAAGAAGAAAGAAGTAGTCATATCAATGAATCCAGCGGATGGGGTGATCATCACTAGGCCGGCTATGGCACCCATGAAGGTAGAATCAAGGGACCATCTTCCAGATTCAAAATAGGTGATTAAAGCCCAGGTCATGGCTCCTCCAGATGCGCATAAATTTGTCACACAAAGTGCCATAATTGATTTGAAATTGAGGCTGAGAGTAGTTCCGGCATCGAACGCGAGCCATGAATTCCAGATGATAACGAGAGCCATCAGCTGCGACATGGAGTTCCCGGGGCTGTGGATCTTGAGGTGGGAAGGAGTGCGAATAGCTGATTTCTTTGAACGAAACAGTGGATATGAGAGGTATACGCTCAGCGCTGTAGCTGTAGCACTTGAACAGACTAAATCTATATTAGTATATAGGGTCCTGGATCTGCAGTATAGATCCACTTACTGTGCACTGGTGTTCCGCCAGCGAAATCCAAGACCCCCATATTGCCTAGAAAGCCAGTTTCTGACCATACCATATGAGCCAGAGGGCAGTAAATGAGCGTTGCCCAGAGCTATGAAATTGTATTTTAGTTCCTTTCTATGTCTAGGCAGAATATAAAAAAAGCCGAGATATCTTACGAAAATGAAAGGAATAAGCGGCAGCGTTCTGCCTCGTTCACAAGCGCCTCCAATCGCAATCGCACAAACCGTGGCACAGAAAATCAACTGAAATTCACTGAACAGAATTGCAGGTATTGTTCCCACCGGATCAGCCAGTACACCTCTATGGAAAGCGTACTTGAAATCCCCAATAACACCAGAACCTTCACCATAAGCAAGCGAGTAGCCGATCAGGAACCATTGGATGGAGCAAACGCTGATGGAGAGGATGGCAGGCATGAAGGAAGCCATTCCGTTGCGTCTGTGAGAATATCCGGAGTACGCAAGTCCCACGGCTGGGATGATGGGCCAACAGAACACAGTGCAGACGAGCACGAAAAGCGTATCCGTTAAATCGCATGCCTCCCATGCTTTGAGAACGGTTGAGGAAGACATGCCGGGACGTAGAAGCCACCTTTAGACGAGAAAGTCAAGCCAACAATAGGAGGAAATAAAGTGAAGAGCTCTCAAAACTATAAAAGTCTAAGGTTTGTATCTGCCCAGGTGATGGAGGTGGCTTCTTATCAGGGTAAGGCTCAGGTAGGGGGAGCTCGGTGCAGCCTCTTTGGTCGATCAAGCCGCAGGGGTAAAACTCCCCACAATCCCGAATCAGGAAGCACTTGTGGCCATGGGAATGGTCCAGTGATCTATCAGCAGTCTGAGTAGTATTGCTGCATAATGCCTTCATGTATACGAAATGACGGTAAAAGTATTAAATTGTATGACTCCAACCCAAGATAAGCTTCCAGATAAGCCTACTGGGTATGAAGAATAGGAATAGCCTGCTTTGTCGAATATTCTATTGCATGCCTTGTTAACATGAACTACAACAAGAGCCAACCGCGCTATAAGCGGTGTGTCTTTCGAGCACCTTGCAGATCTGCCTGTAAATGGTGAATAGTATGACCAGAGAAGTATATATCAACCAACACATACATTGAATTTTCTGTCTAGTATTTCGCATCCTACCTCACAACTTAGAGAACACTTGGCTTCATCGTCTCTCTTATTGAGAGTCATTTATTTCCCTTGAATAGCGCTGGGCCACTCTTTCTTGACTATGGTCATTGCCATGAGATAGCCGTCTAATTTTCCACCTTCTAGAACCCACTTCACTGGCTGATTTAAACATTCACGGAAGATATAGCACGCCTCAGTCGGGCAAGCGATGCTATCTGTAATCCATAACAGACTTGCCTTCTCGGAAAAATACGGCAGTAGCCACAGGATAGTTCAGCTACGAAAGGCATATTCATGATCAGAAAATAGCCTTGATTTGAGCTCTCAAGCCTCTCATGATCGCACCTCTACTCGCTGAGGTCATATTCAGAACAGGCACGAAGAAGGGGCAATCTCCTCGAAGAAGGTCCACCATGTGGATTGAACCGAAACGGACCTCTCGCCAGACTCGGATTTCATATCCAGGGCAACCCATTGTCGCTCGAGGAAGGATTCGAGAGAGCGCAAGCTTTCAAATGAAAGATAAGTTGCCGTTTGAGCAATGCTTTTCCTGATATGGTTTCTCTGTTCTTTGAGCAAACAGTGAGCGCCAACGACAAGGACAGGGAATAAAATGCAATGGTGTAGCTTAAGAGTAAGATCAGAACCACCAATTATCTCCATACAAGCAGATACCGCTTGCTGCACCAAGTGGTGGTCCACGTCTAGGCTACCGAGCGCTCTATACAGATATACAGAAGCCATAAGTCGATAGACAGAACAGAAAGCAGTCCAGGCCTTTTTATCGGGAGGCTTCTCATCAAGAGACATCTGCGACTTTGCTTGTTGTTCCAATGCCATCTGATATGAAAGGAGCAATCCTATTGGAACGGTCTCGTTGCAATTGTGAACACCATGGCCGAGCGTGGCAAGTTTAGTTAAAATGGACAAGGTCTCTATAAAATCGTCATCCGATTGAACATTGCCCCACCATGGCTCACATCCTCCAAACTTTGCCCAGGATGATACTTCAGCATAAGGCTGATCTCCTATCAGAAGCGCATGGGTGAGATCCATGGTCTGAAATATTGAGAGCATCAATATTGGCAAATCTCCTTTCTGTTGAAAAATGGCGTTGGCACCGCCCCAGTGATTCAGTATTGCTTTACCTCCTAGCAAGTGGTGATGTGTAGTAGCAGATTCAGTATTTGGCTCGACGATTCCATCTAGGATGCATAGGAGGACATTACTCATGAATAGTGAGCCTTTAATTGCGTCATTATTCGCAGCCATCAAATGCTTTCGAAATATTCTCAGCGCATTTTTTCGATCCTCTATTCTTGATAGAGCGGATACATCATCTGAGATCTGATAGGCATAGGTATGGTGGGCATTTGCGACTGCGACAGCCGATTGGAACAGAATTGGATCATCTATCAGAAGTTTTAGGTCAATGTTAAGGACCGTGTTCGACAAGTTGAAGCGTGGCAGGAGTTCGGTTTCGAAGTAAAGGATATGATGATCGTTGTTTCTGTGTATGGTCGGGGCATTATATATCGGAACTATATGCTCGAATAAGTTTGGTAGAGGGAAGATGTTTCCGCAAGCACCCACCCTTTCTGTTGGCATTTCGCCCCCGGCTTGCTATGCAGTCGGTCCATCGCAGGCGGACCTTGCCATAATCGCAGTCTCGGCCACTCTTTATGCATTTCTCACAGCATGGTTGTTTCAGATCGCATATTACCCGGCGCTCTTTGCAAGCCCAGCAAGAACCCTCGACTGTTCGAACTATATACCGGTAGACATGTTAGCATACATATAGGATAAAGCGGAAACTGGGCCTAGCAAGGAGAGGCTATGGGTATTTATCCACTTCAGCCATGCACCAATTGCAGAAATATTTCCTGGACGACCAGCGGGTGGGTTGCGCGGCCACACTTACCCCTTGGTGGCATGGCTCACATAAAGACATGAGGTTGTCAATTCGATGCTACCGATCATAATACTAATGGCGATGGAGCGATGGCAACGATATGAACAAAAAGAAAGCCCTGAAGGCGTACTTGTCTACCGCCATCCGAGGGCCTAGCTTATCGCATTGGGTGCTCAAAAGGTATCGATAAGATGCAGGTTCCCCACGCCTGTGAGGTGGTATCGTGAGATCGCTTACCTGCACGTGATAGGCTAGCTCTCCCCGGATACTCTAAAATCGAAGCCGTCCAATGCTGGTCGCCTCGAACCGAGTGGCTGAAACTCGACACTGTGGCTGACAGGATGCTGCTTATTTTCTTCTCCGTTGTTCAATCATCTTTCTCTTTAGTCACTCAAAGCAAGATCTCGCGTTGTACAACACTTATTGCATAGCATGATGCATAATCCAGATAGCAAAAGAAATTAAGGCAAACATATCGAGTGACAGTATGTGTTTCTGTGCTTTAAGGAAGTAGGCTCCCTGGAACTTCATTTCTTATGTGAGGTGAACAAAGAGAAGTCTAGAATATGAAAAGAGAATGTTGTTCTGTGAGTGAGAACTTCAAACCATATAATGGATACAAGTCGAATAAATTGCCCATACCAAGATGCATTTGCTGCAGCATTTGGTTACCGTTTTCATTGTTGCATAGTTGTTGGTTGTGTGGTTGATAGAAATATGATTTAAGTACCGCACTGAGAACCTATCTGAAGAAGTAATGCCTTCATACTAAGGTACTGCATCAATTCGAGATTCCTCCAGAAATCCATTTCATCGTACCCAAATTTTCCCGTTGACAAGCTGTGAGGAGAGGATGGGAACAGCCAAGATAGCGATTACAAGGAACTCCCCATGGCGTGTCTGGCAGGAGAATGGACAGCGGGAGTTTAAGGGTGTCCAAGAGGACAAGGCTCTTCTGAAAAGGCGTTCCAAAGGGACGATATTTCTCAGTGACAACATTAGAAGGGTTACTGGAGCTCTCTAACGCAGTGAGAATAAAAGAATTTGCGAGGTCTCAATCTCCAAGCTGTTACATTGCCTAGAATGCCCTCCCATAGCCACATTGGAATTTTGGAATTTTCTTGGCTTTTCAATACGTCTCCTGGTGTAATTACTGGAAGACTAGAAGTTCATCTCAGTACCCGAAGGGATAGTCCACTCGATCTCGAGTCCAGAATAATTGAGGACCACTAGCCATTTCTCACAATTCTGGCTTGTTCCTAAATGCGCATAAATGTTATGGTCCTGGGGACTCGGCTGGTGGGAGTGCCCATCAACCAAAACGTCCACTTGTTCCTTTGTCACGAATTGCTCATTGCCAAATTGCCACACAGATAAATCCTCGGGATCATTGCCCTTCATCTGAGCTTCAATGTTAAAGCTTTCGTGGTCTTCCACCACTCCATCCATGGTTTTACTCCAGGGTCACAGAATCCAGAATTCCCTCTCTCACTCCACTGCATTGGATTTTTGGAGTGTTCTCTTGCCTTCACGTTGATAATCTTACAGCCACTTTCCACTTGCTCTTCGTCATTCGTGTATAAGTCAATGCACTTCTTCCAGTAGTTTAGTGTTTCTATATCGTTAAGCCCCTCGATCGGCCACGACGCTGGGATGTTTCTCATCCCAGCCTCTTCACCTTGATATACGAAAATTGTTCCTCCAAGTGTTGTCTGCATTAGGGCGATGAGCTTGGCACCCTTTGCTCGTAAGAGTTACTGTCATCAGCGTGGCGCCAAACAGATCTTGGATTATCGTGATTCTAAATGGTTACCGAGTTTGATCCATCATTTCAATCCTGACACGTTGCCAGCCTGTGATAATTGACTTCATTTCTTTCACATCCCAGAGCTTCAACTTCATTCTGACATTAGACACGTCTATATCGATCGCATCAAAGATAAAATTCATCATCAGCATACCAGAATTAGCACAGACGGTCTCCCAAACATCCTGCTCATCACTAACACCCAGAATTTCTCCCATCGTGATGGTATCGTATTTGCTCAGAGCCTCACGATGAATTGCTCGCAGATACTGGTACGATCTTGGTCTATTGACGAAACATTGCAGCCCAGGCTGGCATTTGCGCCCGAGACGGAGGGATACTTCAGCGTCTGGATACTTGGGGACCATGGAGAGTAGGCTGATAACACCTATACGGAAGCCGGCAGCGCCTCATCTCATCCAGAAATGCATTGCATCGCAGATACCCTTCATTGAGGTTCTCCAAGTTCAAATAAGGCGATTCCAGTGTGAAGAGTGCCAGGTAGTACTCGCCAGTCTTCTAATCGTATTTCCACGCCGAGTTAGCTTCACCAAGATTTGAGCCCGGTTGTTGGGAGTCTCCGGCGTGCCGTTAGCACTGACGTTCCTTGGTTTTCTCTGGATATGCCAATCGCACTTCAACTAGAAAACCTTGGATGCTTCGGTTCTCCAGAAACCACATGTGCTCATAGCTGGTATGGTTAACCCCAAGATCTGCCATCAACCTCATATCTCGTTTCCTCAATTCTGAAATCAGCTTATCCCATCCCGAGGTACCATATACATGGACTATTTTCTTGTAATTTGCAATGGCATTGCCTATATCTGATTCATGTAGCTTGCAGATCGGAGATGATCAGACAACGACTGCACCTAATAACTTCATTTAGTCACGCCCCATCATGTGCCTGGAACGACAATGGATAAACCTGGTATACCACAGCCTCTCTTTACACCTTTTTAGTATCGAATATGAAGAATTTGTTACGGGAATATTGCAGAATCGTAGATAAAATAGCAGTTATTAGCGTTTTTAATGGAAGTGTTGTATATATGCTAGATATTAATGCTCGCGGCTGCTCCACGGAGCAATTGTCATATTCATCTTGCCTTATATTTCACGAAAATTGCTCCTCCACGCTGTCTTGCTTGTTCAATCGGTTCAAAGACAAGGCTGTGAGGAAGGTAGAATCATGCACGTCGGCCAAGTCATGGACTTTGTCCATTCTTCTGAATGTACTGCATTTTAATCATATCCCCTGGCCTCTATCCCAAAATTCACTGTGACAGTGTGCTTTTGGGCAGTAATTAGAGTATATTTTATCTGAGATAATACCGATGCCGCCAAACTAGGCTAATATCCTGGCATCAGCAAGAAAACGGTGGCATCAATGTATTCCTTGTAAACATAACATGTGAGTATTGAGAAATTTAATACAATGAGAGAATTAAATGCCTTATCGACACCAACACATCTGCAAGCAGCCTGCCTACTGCTTATATTTCATAATAACACTAATCCAAATTCCAAAACGGAAGTTTCCTTTCTAATTCTCCCAGCATCGAGATTGAGAATTCCTCCCATCAACAATCACAAGTGAACCTTGAAACACTTGCTTCATAAATCATATCACATGCCTCCTTTGTTTACTAGTGATTCCTGAAGATACGAAAATACCATATCCAAACACTCACAACAGTCACTGGCACAACAAACGCCGAGTATATCCACATCTTTTCTGATACCCCCCACGACCTTGAGTCAGCCCCGTAGTCAAAAAAAGTTGTAGTGAAAACAGCAGAAATGTATGTTGGAGGCAAAAAGACCAGGGCGATAAATGAGGTAGCTTTCATAGCTTGACTGTCTGCTTTTATTGCCTTGGCAATTTCCACTGAGGCACGCGCATCATCTTGCGAAACGACATTGAAGACTCGTTGAATCTCGTTTTTCATTCGGTATCGGTATGATATACAGCGGCAGTGCATACTGTAGGCCATATGTGCGTACAGTAGGAGTCGCTGATGTGTTCTTCGCAAGGTAGTGTCAAGACGCGATTCGCGAGGTGAATGCTCACGGAAATCAGTGTGGTATTTTAGGATGTGGTCAAGTGTCTTGGCGTTCACTCCCAAGATCTCTGAGACGGTAATAGCGTGCCTGGCTACTTCGTGCAGTCGCGCGTAGTCGGTTTTTGTTTTCAGTCGTCTCGCATGCTCTGCCCTTTGCCCTGCTGTATTTTCTTCCGACTCCGTCAGCTCCCGTATGGCGTAAGTAGCTTTATGCTGTAAACTGAGGTAGTAGTTCATAATCAAGATATATGGCCATAGCGGATCGTTGAGTGGACTTCTCCTTAGGTTTTGCAAGATCAAAGGAACAAGTCGTTTGACAGTCGGCACATCAGCTCTAATAAATAGAATGTTGGTCTTCTGTGATGCCCTCAACCAATTGGTAAAAACGATGATATCTCACCAGTGGCGGATGATCTTTTCACCCATGTTTTGAAAGATAAAATGCTGGACCAAAAAACGAGATCAAGTGTCTGACATGAGATCAGCAATATCTGACAGAGATGCAAGACAAGTCGATACCTACTAACACTTGAAATTACTTCATCCCTATCGAAATCATCCTGGTATCCAAAATACCTATTTGAATCAAGGTATGTAGTTTCCCACCAAGTGGGCAGGAACTCAAACGACGCATTTAGATATTTAGTGCATCAATGACAGCGTTTAAATATATCCTCGTGCCCAGACACGCTGCGATCTTAATTAGCACAAATCATGATTCCGAAATAGCGGTAGCTTATACGAAATAGTAACATCATAGATGCCTGCTTCCTCGCCAGACGGCTGGTTGGAAGTTGCAGAGACACTATGGTGAATCCAAGAGGTTTCCCACTCACTGGTCCCTGTGTTGAAGTTAAAATTAAGCGTTCTCTCGAGAAGCTACGATATACCCTTCCTTTGTTTGAATACCTCTATCCCGGCACAATGAGCAAGCGGTGCAGGAGCCATCACCGCAACGAGTCAATCATACAGGAAAGAGCTTTGGATAGTGTCTAAGCCGCTTATGAGGAGACAAATTAGTTCGATAAATAGCATGATAAACACCATACTCCATCCACGGTATTTCTTCACAGAGCCCAAGGCTCAGCCTACTTCCAGCCACCATTACTTTTACAGTCTATAGCCAGGAGGCCCCAGCCCTGCTGAGGCTTACTCGCGATGTCAGGAGTCTCTTGGAACGTGCCATTTTCACCTTCTATTGCAAGGAAACCCGGCGGTGGGTGCCTAAATTGCGATATCATATTCTTGGCTATCCTTTGAGCACAGTCTACTCGTATAAGAATGTTAGAACGCCCCCACGACTACAAAGGATTGCGCCTTTTACAGATGGTGTGGGTAGCTGAGGTAGGATCCTAGAGAAGGGTGAACCAATCTGTTGTCGCTAGAGATCTGACAGCCTGGGAATGCACAAGCTCCGGTCAATACAATTTACCTTCTTGCACAGTAATAGGTCCAAGGCTGCAACGAGATCTTTCATAGTGCAAGTTGAAGATAAGAGCTTTGGCCCTGCGAAGCCAATTCTATACAAAAAATCTCCCTTTTCCTGCTATCGCCTTGGTTCAGACGTGCTCGAATGCGCCAGGTCGAGTATCATGTGACCAGTGTCCCCAATAGCATTGCGGTGTTTTGGCATATGGCGCCTTAATACGTAATGTTAATATAAAAATCCAATACGAGACTATACGGTAATAATATTATATGTTGCTAAAACTAGTTGTGTAAAGGATATATACATTATTTTTTTATTAAAGTATTATTTTACATAAAAATGTACAAGGTTGTAAAATACGTTTTGTAAAGCGCGCTAAACAGAAGTTTTATAACTATACGCAGTATATGGTAATACTATGGTAGAGCGTAATATAATAATATAAGATTGCTAATTTTAATCGTCGCACGTTTACAAGCTAGCAATATCAAATTACGCAGTGTATAGTACAAGGATTTGAGGGTCGATATACCGTGATAATACTATTGAGAACATTACATGCGACAGAAGGCTTCCCAACAGAAGAGGTATGCTAATTATGGGGTTTAAATCTTGGAAACTATCATACATATAATTTAAGAATATGATGGCATGTTTTTGTAATCCTTTATTATTTAGCCTGTACTAATATGATCTTCTGAGTCGTTAATCAGGTGATTTCCTGGTCTGAATTGAGAAAATATGACGACCTAGAACATTGTGAACAAGGGAGGCGTTCTTTTGTTACGTGTAATGCGCCAAATTCTTGGGGTTATGCCGTAATATTTACAATGCTAGATCTTCAATGTGGTTACTCGTTACAAATAGCTTTAGCGACGACTATACACCAATGAGACTAGTTGTGAAAGGACTTCTTTAATTTTTTTTTTCCGTAGCTACAAAAACGTCTCGTGAGAGGTAAGAAATATAAATACCAATTCCAATGTCTATGTTGGATAGACTTCACCTTTCACTCTTCCCTTTCTCCCGTCCGCTCTCCTCTCATTTCTATTTTCAACAGGCCAATCCTCTTCATTAGTCATACAACCATTTTGAGTTTGGTGGTGATAAAAAAGAGTTATTAAACGCAAGTAGCGGAATAAGAACGAATACCCGTAGTGAGCTGCTTGCACCCATTAGGCGTGGGATCTGCGACAGTAACAGTGATAACTCCGCCTGCGCCGCAGTTTGCGGCTTCATAGAGTCGAACTATCACCTATTAGTCTAACGAAGTTCATGGTCCAGATACGTAATAAGAAAATACGGAAGACGTACTGGTGCAGCCAGGAAATATATCCGTGACGGTCCCGGAGATGGTCCCCGGGAGGATTGCGTTGCAGGTTGTGGGGTTTAAAATGAAGCCTTCCGCGATATCTGGAGAGCCGGTTACCACGCAACCTCCGCGAGACCTGACGATCGAATGCCGGTTAGCCGAGTTATGTTATGTTAGGTCTTGAGAGTTAAATAGACAAGGACCTTGAACAGAGTATCTCAATAAGGAAGGTTGACTTACCAGAGATCCATGGTGGCGGCGAAGGGCTGGCGTACCTTGAGACTTGGGGCAGCTAGAGCGCTCGTTGTGGCCAGGACAGCGGTGAAAAAGAGGTTGGAGAATTGCATCTTGAATGGTTTGGTGTTGTGTTTGTGCCTTGTAAGATTCTTAGAAGGGATGAGACGATGATTGTTATGTTGGCCGTGAAGATTACGATATGGAATGGAAAAATGAGGTCTTTATAGGGAGAATTCTTCCTCCCAAACAGAGGGTAGAGGCTCCATAATAGGTAAGCGGCGCTCTGTAGGGGTCAGGCTCTAATCAGAACTTTCTCCATTCTTGAATATTATGCTAATGCTGCCCAGGTACACACTCAAGAATCCTGGTAGGTGATTGGGAAGATGCACTGAGCTCATGCAATTATTTGACTGTGCCCTGGTCTCGTGCCTTCTCGACCCTGTCTCAGTTACGGGCCCTAACGTAAGTCATCAAAAACCTGACGATGCTGAGTACAGAATGACTACCTTCATTCCAGTCTTCATGGCGCCCAGACATAACTATCCATACAAATCCATGCTTGGGGAATCATTCTACATTATTACCAGATTTTAAATTATAAGGTAAGGATTCTTAGTCTTAAGAATCCAAACGAGAAGAAGTTTGACTGGTTGCAGACTAGTTCTTACCTCGTGTTCCAACCTATCGAGAAGGCTTCAAGATATAAATGCATGAGCCACAAGAAGTACGAAAGTTGTCATATATCTTAGTCACTAGCTTGTTAAAGCATTTAGCGGTGCAATAGACAGCGTTCATTCGAACTGAATTGTACAAGAAAATAGATGCAGCTACGCATCACCAGGCTCAATCTCGGATGCACAATTCAGGCTCGCTGAAACGCGGAAATTGAGAAGGGGGAGTAATCCGAGCGATAAATATTGGTTACAGATCCCTGTGTTCATATGTTCCTCCTTCCAGACGGCGAAGGCAGTACGTCATCACGGCGCACAAAAATTGTGCGGCTCCCACGATGTCGCACAAGTCTAAAGATTCGAAAACGGGCTGGTGTATAGCTGATATAGTAAAAGATTGTCAATACTTACTCCAGTGGCATTCGCGCAACTTTGCATATGATGTATGTAAGTAACGTAGCGGATATTTTATTGCCCATCTATCATCATGTAGCCTTCTAAGCCCTGTTTTAAAGTTCTGAATTATTTTGGTGGCTCATGAGCAGTATACACGTTTCTCTTGTCAAACCATGAGGCACTAGATCGAGAGAGAAGTTACTAAGATCAAACGGAACTAACCTAGGGAACAATCTATCTTCGGGGCTGGAACTAAGAACTCAAGCAGTCAAAAGACGTCTCAATCATCGCAATACAAGAAGAATAGTCCGGCACGGCACGAATATGAGAACCGATACGTGGTCACAAGACAGCAGTACAATAAGCTGACGGTTTTTATCACATTTAGGAATCATATAAAAGAAGCTCGTGAGTCTCATTGTGGGAAAGCGCCAACATAGGCGAGTTTAATTTTAGTAAACACATTTGCAAAGATGCCAAACACGATGTGATCTAAGGGGGCTCTGGAATATCCATTTTTGCAATCATTCGAAGACGCGGCCATTTTGGAGCTCGATTCGTAAAGGCTCCCCAATTGTCGGAAAGCTTACTTGCTTACAGAATGTAAAAAGTAATCATGGTTACACATGACGTATCAAAATGCTAAAGGGAATATCCCAGCCATCAGGTTCACTAGTATTACGTCAGACTCGGCATAGCGAATGCGGAGCCGAGCAAATATATTCAAGGTATGCTTTTGAGCATAAGTACAGTCCGAACTGGATATTTCGGAACTCTCGGTTCTATGCCTATATTGGGGTATATAGAGGTTTCCGATGTAAAGAGGTCTGTTATAGCCACTTAACGCTTTGCAGATCCAGAGGTTTATTCCGATATATAGAGGTTTCCGATATAAGGAGTTCCGAAATATCCAGGTCGGACTGTATGCCTAATACTTTTCTATCAGTAATTACGCACATACGCCGCAGTAAGCTGATGCGAAAGGCACGACAAAACACCTCATGACACAAGACTAGCTGCTGCCAATCTGAGACTGTAGATACAGGGCTCTAAAGAAGCCCTAGTTTCCAAGGATGGACATTCAAATCGTGTAAGGGTCGATGCACTTGAATTTTGTAGTTAGTTTGAGACATTAGCCACGGGACTTCCGATTAACCCATTAATTCTATCATAAAACGCACCTCAAAAAAGGTAACGTCGCTTGAGGATACATGTTATAAAATTTTCATTTGAGGAGAGAATTGCCTCAGGAAGATCAACACCATTGCTCAAAGATGCCCCAAACTCTCTACACCCTATGTACATCAGTTGGCGGCTCTCAAAATATCCTAGACTCCCTCTAGAAGATATAATTTGCATATGAAGAATTCGGGAATCTCCCGGTGAAAGTGTAAAATAGTAATAACTACTTCCAATCTAGTTTTTCTCTGACTGGATGTGAGCAGCTTGGGCACTCATCGCTGGCCACTGACGGTACTATGGCGATCCATTTTGCAACCTTTGGATTGTATCTCGTCTACGCAACAACTTCACACAAAGCCATCCTAGAGGCCAGGACCATCAATAAAACTTTGTGAATCCCCCAGACAATCGCCGCTGTGGCCTGCCTAGAAGTTGCAATTCTAGTATACGGTCGCGTAACCTATTGCGGAAATGCCAGTGCCTGTCTTATAAATGGCGATAGAGCACATACCTGGATGAAAGGCATGGCCCTTGTCTCGTTTGAGTTCATGTCGGAGCCTTTGCGACAGTTGATGCATGTCAGCCAGTCTCGCCATGGGCCAATCAATAAATTTTTGTTTGAGATTCCTGGCGCGCATATTATATTGGCTTTTGCCTTATGCTGGGAGCGCTTGAGCCTTTCGCCGTTTATAATAATGGTACATTAGAGTAGGGATAGAGAATCCCTCTCGTGTATTCTATCAAGTTTCCTAGATGGTTAAAGTAGCCCTCTTTTCATTTAAATCGCTCCAGACATCGTGATTGGGGTTAGCTATAGCCGCCTTTACGGCGATGTTAATTAATAGCTAACTATTAAAGTGACGAAAAAAGTTTGCCCGAATGCCATACACATGCGCAAGTGTTATTTGCGGTTGACAGAATTTATTTTCACAGTGTCCGCACATATCACGACTCGCTATTAAGAGTTTCTCTGAAATAGCTAGTTGCTTCGTATAGTTCCCTCATTTTTCCTCACTATCCTCCCCAGACCCTGTCTCACCCAGTCTGTCGTTTTCCGAGTCTGCGTCGTGATGGACGGCACCATATCTTTCCTTATTTTGAGCAAGAAATTACGCAGTAAATTGTGTACGGACTCACTGTTTATGCAGGCCTGCAATAAATATACTCGCGGTCGAGTTGCAGAGAATGTGCCGACAGGGTTCTTCAACACCCTTAATGGCTCTCCACAGTATCGCCGGTTGCGAGAGTATATAATACTGTCCGCGCACCGGTTGCTAGATTGCGTTGACTGTAACGCGATTTACTTGCCTTGGTGATTCCAGGAATAAGGCTTCTAGTGATTCGACTACAGAAGACTCAGATGAAGTTCTTTGTAGCGTCGTGGAAACAAGCTAAACCACGAGATTACGTGTTGAATACCACTCTACTCTACGGTGTAGAGCGCCTATTTACTGTAAGTATTACATTCTAACTCGGCCTCGTGATTATACCTGTAATTTCAGTAGAACTTATGCCTATCAAACAGTCCATCTTATGTGGTAGATGCGGCATCAACAGATTTCCTTCTGCCCTGGAAGCAGTAGCATACACCGCTTTTATTTTATGAGCCAGATTCACAGGGACGCAATACTCCAAAGCTGGGTTGAGACAGTGTGAAGGCAGGAAGCAATGTATGTGGGTCTTGGATATTAGCTTTAAATACTGTCTATCTCTAGATGTCAGTAACCTAAAGCAATACTCAAGATTTGTTGACATGTTTGTGTATATGCTAGCCTCCAAGGTCATTCCTAGCTAACGCTGCCATACCCTGCTCTGATTGGCAATTGTTTGTATCATGCATGATCATGCATATCATTGAACGGTTTTATACTATGGCCGTGAACGAAACTTGGTCCTAGGGAAAGGTCAGACTCGCTTCTGAGCTACTCTTTGAGAAAGGGAATATGTAGAAGTGTGGTTGGCAGGAGGAGAAATATCTTACCGAACTTTGGATGAACGATATAATTCTCCTGAAAGACATCAACGGTGTTGTCGCGAGAGTAATCTATCACCTTGCTGAAATCAACACATTGGTGTGGCGCGGTTTGATTGACAATTGGCTGGGAATCTATATCCGTCCACATGTGTGTTATAATTGACACATCTGCTCGACATGTCGCACCCATACGCAGAACTTCAAGACAGTGTTCTGTGGATAGTAATGTTAGAGCGATGCAGTCAATTATAAGAAGGCTATTTCAGAGATAGGGGAGTGTCTCACTATTGTGTTCTCGATTTACGCTGATCTCTTCTTCGGTGGCATTCGGAAAGTAATACTCCGGGTTCAGTGTCTGATAAATTCGTTTCTGCAGTTCTATCAGTCAAGACCAGAATTACAATTAATGGGTTTGTGCGTTGCTTACGATGCAGTGCAACTCGTGCATCACGCTCAACATCCCAAGGTAACCGCCATCTGGTAGCTTCACAGCTTCGTTTTCGCGTTCCCATCGATGGATCCACTCGTCCGATATCCTTATGTTGTTGTCTGTAAATTGTCAATACTGCAAGCTTGATAAAGCATTACAAAATGACGAACATTGAAGCAAGTCCCTCCACGCCTTATCCAGCTCAGGCCTTGGTTCACCAGTGTAGATGCCGTGTGGCGGTCCCATAATATCAAAAACCTCAAGATGTGTCTCTGTTCCTGCTAACTTTGCGGGGGCTGGGTATCCGTTAGTGATTTCAGAGCCTAATTCTTAGGATGCCAGGCTTCTTACAGTCTAACAGACCAAAGACAGAGTTTGTCTTCCGTGCCCTCGTCATTGATAGCATGAATATTGTGGTGTAAGCTGCTATCAGAACACAATGCAACACCCAGGCGCGAGCACTTTGCCATGTCGACGTCCGCCTAAGTCGCTGTAGGTCGATATCCTCGAAGGAAGACCCAGAACTTCTGGATGGTGAATCATCGGTGTAGATTGGAATATACTCTTGAATGGCCTTCTCTCGAAGCGACATTTTCAAATGTGAGACTTCACGCTTTACAAAGTTATGAGAGATCAAATAGAGCAAGGCCAAAAAGACAGCAGGATAATTCACAGGTCATAGGACTAGTTTCTTGCTCGATCGCGAGGATGTCTGGTTGATTGCTCATCCTTGGAAGACGGATTTTCCAACGAATGAGCCACTTGTTCTTGATCTAGGAAGAAATTTTACGCATAGCTCTGCATTTTATGGTGACAATCTCCCCATTGGAAACTACCCGGGTTTCAATGTTCTATCTGCTAGGGAGGGAGGAGTACGGATGAGGAGAAGCAACCTTCCTTTCAGAGGCAAGTTAATGGGGAATTGCCAAGAAGAGGGGCAAAGCTTGCGTCTAGCCCCTGAACCAAGCGATTAAGCGAATCCATTCTTAACGCCGAAATAAAGTTTCCAACAACTAGCGACAAGCTTTGCCACATGGAAGCAGCTGGCTTGTATGCACTTCAAGCATCACAATGGGCTTCCTAATGGAGGCTTATTCGCGACGAGTACAGTCAGATAGTGCCTGATATATGCACTTCTGGGATTTCCATTTCTATACGTTATTGTCTTATGTGAAGTGATCTCCTCTGCTACATCGCACGTTCTCACAGCCAGGCATGTAGCAGGAACATGATTAACGCGATCTCAGTCTGCTGGACTCCGTTTGGAATACAGCAAGTCGCTGAAGAGCCGTGCTACTGACTTAATTTCCAAAAGCTAATATGTTCATCAAATGATTAGAATAAAAGATAGCATTTCCTTGATGACATTCTGTCAACTCATAAAGCGCTAAGCTATTAGAGAAGGTTGTTTCTACATTTACAAGTACTATGGTATATTTATTGGACACAGGCAGAGCTTTGCCACATGTAAGCATGTGCAATAGATTGCTTGGATCTGCTACTCATGCTCCTCTGGCCTATGGGTTTATGTCTTGGTATTTTCTTGGACCTCAAAGTTGTGGCACAAAAGTTCGAGCAAAGCCCAATGGTCACAGTATTGTACCACTCGGGCGTTTGACTCCGCTGTCACCTTCCATATCAGATCGCGATCATCATTGCTGACCCATGTTAACAATGGAGCATAGGTCGTTAGGACAAGATCGTCAGTGGGATTCTACGGCATGGTCTGCTTGGCCATAAGGGCGGTGATGGATGGCCGCTCATAAGTGGAGGGTGTCTGATTAAAGGCTTCTTTCACATCGCGAGCTTTCCCCTCCAAAACCAAATCCCACATATAGCCACTTCAGTAACTATGAGAGTAACCGCTGTGCTCACCACACTTGTGGCCCTCGCTCTTGCTTTACCAACCCAGCCTCGCTGTATGTGCAAAGCCCAATCCTTTGGTGTCTACTAAGCGTACTTATATTTGTATCAGCCAGTCTAGGCCAACATGAGTCCTTCTTGCCAGTAACAACCAGGGCTGAGACCAGCGCCGATGAGTCTTACTTGCCAACCAAGCGTGCTGAAACCAGTGCCGACGAGTCCTATCTTCCCAACAAGCGTGCAGAGACGAGCGCTGATGAATCATACCTACCTAACAAACGGGAAGAGACCAGTGCCGACGAATCCTACCTCCCAACCAAGCGTTCTGACACGAGCGCTGACGAATCTTATCTGCCGAACAAGAAGACTCGTTCTGACGCAAGCGCCGACGAGTCCTACCTCCCCAACAAGCGAGCGGAGACTAGTGCTGATGAATCTTACCTTCCAAATTAAAGATCCATTTGGCTTGATGTTAGCTAAATGCTAGATTTGCCTCATTCATATAAAAGATATTGCCTCATCGCATACTTCTAGAATATTTATGTTGCGGCCTTCTGTTGGGGCGGGTGACTTGGGGTGGGCTTCGGGTAGGGATTTCGGGAGGTCCTCAATGATGTTAGAGCAGTCTATAATGTTGGGACGGTAACAATGCAGATGAATTATGATATTTGGCTTATATCTACTTCGATCGCATCGCTACTTAAAATTATTATCCCCGTGTTGCGTGTTCTCTTACCATATTGTTGATAATATTGTAAATGAAAGAACAAGCTAGGCGTTTCAATCTAAGCATCTATCGTGAGCATCAAGTTTGGACATAGGACTCGTTATAACTTGCATTATATTTGGCGTCGATGACAGTAGTGATTCAGATAGTGTAACATTGAAGAGATCAATTCGGAAGCAGGAGACTGTAATTGGTGAATTATTGCTCTTAAATTTTTCCTTGTCTATCTGTGTTACCAAGAGCTCCTACTTCAACAGGTCACCAACCAGAGACTTGCTACGAAACGCACCATCATAGCAACCAAGTGATAATTGCGAAGATACCGAAGAACGAGCAGCTTAGTGTCACTCACAAACTATACTATAATTGAAGCCCCTGTGAGGGACATCATAAAGCAATCAGTGCAAGATCGACGCCAAAAGGGGAACTCAGTACACCGGGCATGACGACAAGAAGCAGGATAGTCTTCGATATTATGGGAGTCATGACTGCGGTGGTATATTTCTAATACAACTCACTACCATTCATACGATTAGCGAATCAGCATAAAAAAAGGAAGCGTCTGCGAACAGTATAACCCGCCATATCCATGATATATTTCTTGAACGAGATTAAATGGTAAAACTTAACATAGACGAGAAGGTGTTTAATGATGTTTAGCATACCCGATTTGAAAAGGATCTCTAGAAGAAGGAACTTTACGCTTGCTGCAAATGTCAGGTGGACCTATGCTAGTCTTAGGGTAGAGCTGTGAGACATAACGGTTGAAGAGACGATATAGTGCCAGAAAAATTCGGCCCACAACAGGAATTTGTGAATAGGATGAGAATTTAGAAGTATAATCTGGGTAGTGACGATGAAAAGAGAAATATTCGGTAGAAAATTGTGTCTGAGAATATCTATACCTCGAGAAGGCTGGGGGTCCTTAAATTCGGACCCAAGTGGGTTGGGTTCAAAAATCAATGACTTCATCCACTAGGTTGCCAAAGCTAATCAAAGCCTCAATATTTAAAGACCCTAGCTTTTTAAGCTCATTTTAACTACGAATTAAACTTAAAATGGCTTCTTAGCAACCCACTGGGGTATCTGTAGATTGGGTTCACAAGCCTACAACCCATCCAACCCGGCCCCATTCCCCATTCTAAATACGTTTCCAAAGCATCCATTGGCACATGTTAAATCACAAAAGCAAATGCCCTTACGGAAGGACTACAGGGCCTTATAATTTTGACAACACATCCAAATTGAGTATTAGATGGGTGATTGACTAACCATGTCAATTTGACATTGTTAGATGACGAAATACTTCTACGCCTTACGCCACGAGCAACTGGCAGCAAGCAAACAGGCTTTTGTGAGCCTGCGACAAAACCTAGAGAACTTATAGAGAAAAGCGGAACAAATCAAATTTTCACCGACACTTTTAAATAAACTAACGATGTTTAAATTTTATAGCATCTTATGCGCCTATTACGGTATTGTAAGGTTTGAAACTTTAAGCAGCAAAAAATGTTGTTTTAATAGCATTATCTTGAAATCACTAGTCGTATAAGCAAAAGAAAACCAGCTTCTGGTACGCCTGATCATGTATATACATAGCGTGTGCCATATCCTCTGTTGGACAACTGACTAACCGCAAGGCAAGGTTTCATTCAAAATTGCGTCGATGTCGAGTTCCAATTTCAAATAATCATTTTTTCAACTTCGGCGAGCCTATCACAAGAGTATCGCGACATCATAAAAACCCGTTTTCCGCTGCAGGTATGGACACAAAGGCCGAAAGTTTTTACAATTACGTGCCTAACAATCTTAAGGTCATATCTCTGATTCGTCACGGATACTAAGAGCTGAATTTTGAGCAATATCATGTAAAAAGGTGTCTTTTATCGGGTATGACTGTTGTAAGAAGATAGAGAAGTGTGACATGAATCAGACCCTCATTAATACAAGTCTAATCTCTACCCTTTCTTGCTACGTTTCAAAGCCCTCTATATGCTTGCTGTCCAGGTAAACCACAAAGTACGAATATAGGCCCTTTTGCTCATATTGGAATGACTAGACCTTCAAACGGTTCCGTTTCTGTTTTCCACGCAATTCTTCAGCTACATGGCTCCTATTTTTGTCCTCATAAAATTCGCCTATTTTAATCACCCTACCATCCACTATACTGACTAAAGCCTCCCACACTAACAGCTTGGGAACCAAAATTTTGTCCCAAAGTCATGGATGACTGCCTGAGCTGCGTACGCGCGTCTGTCCCAGTTCTCGTATCAAAGCATTTGATCTACCGCTATGTTCTTCATTGACATCACTTTCTGGGGCTGAGTATTTGATCAGAGAGATCTGGAACTAAAGAAGATGGGAGGCGTTGGGTATATCTTATTTGGTACTTTGGATCGAGTTCTGCCTGCAAGAGCAATAAACGAACTTTCTTTGATGCACCTCATTACAAATAGAGCTCTAGCCAACGGGGCCTAGGCTAGCTGGTCAGAAGATAACAATCGACCATCTTCGAGGAAGCGGACATCCCATGTGCCCTGCTCTTTCTGGTTAACCAGATCCCAATAGGCCAAGCCATGAGCTTTCCCACTCAAGTCAGGGTATGCGATAGTATCCCCGGTACTGGTTACCTGGGATGCAAAATAAAACCTTCCACAAGGAACTTGTCAGCATGAAGTAAACCCATCTACATATGAGATTCTTACCTGAAATTCCTCTTGTTGTAGGCTTTAGCGCCAACATCAAGCAAGTGAACTAAGGCAGCTTTGCCAGCTCCAAGTGTGACTCCAGCAGGATGAGGCTTGAAAGGCAAAACATTCCCGGTCGCAATGAACACCTTGGGAGTCTCAACGCTAAGCTTCATAAAGCCCTTCACAGCTTCTCTCAACGCGACATAGGCGCCAAAGGTATTGAGTTCCGTGTCATTCACTAAAGCTTGAGGACTGACGCTGAAAGGATCGTCAAAGTCTTCGGGAAAGGTGACAGTAGCGGCTACGTATTTAGGACGACGTTAGTGTTATATCTGATAGAGAATCAAGTGTGAGTGATACCATTATACACAACGACGTTTGGAATACCGAGCGATTTCGTCACCTCAGCAAAAGCACCCTCGACGCTTTCTACTATTTTTAGGTCCACGGTGATGGCCAAAATACCTTCTTCCTTTGCTTTGTTAATGTCAGGATTCCTGCTTCCCACAGCCACTTGATATCCTTCCGTTTTGAATTTCCTTCCTACTGACCAGCCTGCTCTCGGACCAGCGCCAAGGATCAAAATAGTGTTGGGAGTCATGACTGTAGTGTACGTTTCTGCAAGACGACTCTTAAAGTATGTGGCTGTGTCCATGTATTTGTTAACGGAAGTGCTTAGAAATATAAACTACCCCGAGCTCCATTTGGAATTTGGGCCCTCCACTGATTGGTTAGAACAAAGTAATTTACTAAGCTCGGCCTAACATCGAGGATTTCTTACAGAACCTGGATTACAAAGCACAGTTTAACTTTCTCTGCAGCCCTCTCCACCGACCAAGCTCGGAGCGTTGATACACAGCCAAAATTAGTGTATATCCTTCCTCGCATAATCCCACAGTTAAATAGTTAAATAGTTCATTACAGCTCTTTGTATATTTTTCGGCATTTTTGCCAAGCTCCATAAAGCAGATACAGAAACCGTCGTAACGAAAACCCGACTCCACGGACTTTCAATCATAAGTAACGGTGTGATATCTCAGCTTAGTTGTCTTCTATTTGAGTCGCATACTTTAGATATTGCTTTTTGATTTTTGCTGCTACGAGAGGATTTTTTTCGGAAACCAAAGTAAGTTTTGTACTTTAGCCACACTCAAAAATGGTTATAAATGTAGGTAGGTTTTGGGAAACGAACGTCTGGGGTTAAAAGCTTTTTTTAAAATCTACAATCAAAGCCATTCGGCTTGATAAAAAAGCTATTTTCGGTGGGCTGGGCTTCAGCCACGGCCCGTAGAGCAATTTAATGTGGAGTGTTATCAATCGGCAATAGTTGCAAACCCGCTGCTATTAATACAGACACTATTTCGTGTCTAAGTCAGTGTTTATCTGTTTTAAAACATCGTTCACGATAGGTAGTCGAAAGCGTAATCGAACTGCAATTGCGTAGACAGGACTAGAAACAAACCAAGAGATGCTAATATAAAGAACTACTGTCAGAAAGTCGTGTACTAGCGAGACCAGACGTCGCTGAAGCTCTTGCTGGCTTTCAAAGCTTTTGTCAAATTCGTTACTGTTAAAGTGTGTACTGGTGGAATTGGGTGTTGTTAAAGCGCCCGCTGCTAAAGTTACGGTTGCGAAAGATGCACTTGTAGGCCATCCTTAGGTTATCAGCGTTAGCTGGGCTGAGTATTAAAGAAGGAGAGTATATTTTCCTGAGGAAGCTACTTAAAGAGATGTACAAGAGAGCAGATTGTCTAAAGGAGTCTCATGTAACACTCTATAATTACGAATGATTTTGTCAGACGGTAGACAAAGCAATAAAAAGATGATGCTGGACTAAGGAGATTATATCGTCCCTGACAAGATCTGCCATGGGAGAGAGTTGAGAGCTTGTATTGAAGCAGATAGCTAGGAGGACTTGAGCGAATAGCAAAGCCTTTGTGCCTTTTGTTAAGGCGGGGGAGTCTGTAGGTGTGCTATAATTTCTTGAAAAGTAACTTAAGTTGATTGAAAGCAACGATCGCGTCTTGGGGACCGCTTTGTGACGTAGCTCCACTTATCAGTATACGCGACCCATGCTCTATTATAGTAGAGTAAGGTCAATATTGTGGGACTCGGCTGCACTGTAATGTAACCGCAATGTACTCTTCTAAAAGCATCGTAATGTAAGCTTTAGCTGTCGTCTCTTGGAAAGTACGAAATACCACTCATCATAGTAGTGTGGGAGTACAGTTATGTGGGCAAGATGCACCATATCAGAAGGTATTAGCATCAGGTGCATATACCAGGTTTGATGCACTTGCCTCTGCTCATGCAAGCTAAGTTTCAGGCACGGGGAGCTCTGTCACTACTTTGCTCTTCAGACACCCTGCCAAAACCGAAGAGTTAGCTAGATTTCTCAACTTAAGCTGTATTTCGGTGCAAGGCGGACTTAGGTAAGTATAGTTATCGATAGTCCAGAAGATACGCCAATGCTGCGAAATGCGGAAGTGCGTCTTTGGCCTGAACAGCGTACCGGAAATACCGAGACCTTGAAGAAAATACGTTCGTCACGGATTCAATATGATTTTCTTCCCAACGCTCAGCAACTCGTTATGTGAGTATCGTAGGAAGATGTCGCCAATAGATTCCCCGGTGCACATTCTGCTGCGGTAGTAGACGCTCCAAGGAACCTGGAAATCTTCTTGAGTGTGCTTCAAATTTGGTAGCCTCGGCATCGTCACCATGAAGTTCGCTAAGGAGTTGGAACAGGACCTCGTGCCAGGTAAGATAGTTTCTCTCTGTGATACGGAGATAGAAGACTGAAATATTCTACAGAATGGCGTGTCAAATATTTAGACTACAAGCAGGGCAAAAAGAAGGTGAAGGCTGTAGCAAGAGCAGTAAATCGGGCAACAGCTACCCCCAGAACGCCAGCACAACCACAATTGCGTCCTCGAGCATATAGCACATACGGAGCAACGTCCTCAATAACTCCTAGGCCTAAAGTACCGTCCACATTGAGAACTCACAATGGAAGTCATGACCTGGGGGCAGTTGAGTCTTTGCGCCACTCTCCAGCTCCTCTCGGCATAGATTCTCGACCAGCATCCCACGAATCTGCGGACGAAGCCATCAGAAAAATAAAGAAGACACCACCAATTCCTGTGCCAACGAAGAAGAATTCCGAATCATCGAATCCGGGTGGCTACTTTGGTAGTTTTGTTCCAACCCCACCAGCTGCGACAACCACTCGGTTTGAACTACCTGATCCCGCAGTTTCTCCACAAACACCATTGCATGCGACTATCTCGAACTATGCGTCTGATAGCGATTCAAGGCCACAGCCTAAAGCACGGCGCAGTGCTTCCATTCCAGTCGGGCTTAGCGCGTATGAAGTGGGGGAAACAACATCACCGAACAAATTTACATTTGCATCGTTAAGAAGTCACCTAGCCCATAAACAGAATGTACGACCGTTTATGAAGCGAATATTTTCTGTCGGAGGTCCAATGACACCGAATGAGATAACTCGGCTTGAGGTGGATATGGTTGCTATGGATCATGTTCGGGCGCGACAAAAGGAATTTTTCATGTGGATGGATAAGGAACTTGATAAGGTGGAAAGTTTCTATAAATTAAAAGAAGATGAAGCAGGAGAACGATTGATAATCCTCCGTGAACAATTACACGAGATGCGAAATAGAAGGATTGAAGAGTTGGCGGAATTACAGCGTTTAAAAGCCGCGCGCAAGGATGATGATCGATCTGTCTTTGATTTTTATGGTCCTCGCAATAATGGAGAGTTGACAAAGGATGAGGACAGGAGTCGACCAAATTCTCGAGATCATCTGCAGGGATGGTTGAGTCCATTCGAAAGAGTCATTGGAGAGACGAAAGCCAAGATTATCAAACCTGGCTCGAATTCAAAAGCGTTGGCAAAAATGTCACCCTCTCCGGTATTGCAAAGTAGAAACGATCCTGGCCAAGACTATGTCCGCCGCCATCACCACGACAATAATGTTCCGTATCGAAGCGCCAAAAGGAAGCTAAAGCTCGCCCTTCAGGAATATTATCGTGGCATGGAACTGCTGAAATCTTATGCGCTTCTTAACCGAACGGGTTTCCGCAAGATTAACAAGAAGTATGACAAAGCGGCCCATGCCCACCCTCCCTTGCGATACATGTCTGAGAAAGTAAATCAAGCGCGTTTCGTAAAGAGTGACATCTTAGACGGATACATGCATGCTGTAGAAGATCTGTATGCTCGATACTTTGAGCGAGGCAATCACAAAATCGCTACAGGCAAGCTACGAGGCAGCCGCAACAAAGTTACTGACCAATCAGCCAGCGCATTTCGAAATGGTGTTCTTATTGGAGTGGGAGCGGTCTTCTCCACCCAAGGTCTCATATATGCATCAACCCTGTTGAACCATGATGATCCGATAATTCGAGTACGGACTAGTTATCTACTACAAGTCTACGGGGGTTATTTCCTAGCTCTCTATCTGTTCTCATGGTTCTGCTTGGCATGTAGTATCTGGACTAAGAACAAGATCAATTACCAATTCGTCTTCGAATTCGATACGAGACACAACCTCGATTGGAGAGAACTCTCAGAATTTCCCTCATTCTTCATACTTTTGCTTGGACTATTTGTTTGGCTCAACTTCTCAAGATATGGGGCACCTGAGATGTATATATACTACCCGGTGATCTTGATCTTCATTACGGCCCTTATCATTTTCTTGCCGGCGCGTACTATTTTTCATAGGAGTCGAAGCTGGTTTGTCTACTCACATGTAAGCCTCTCTTAGAATTCTCATTTCGTTGAATTAATTGATATAGTGGCGCTTACTTCTTGCCGGTCTATATCCCGTCGAGTTTCGTGACTTCTTTTTAGGAGACATGTTTTGCTCTCTAACTTATCTCATGAGTGTAGGCACTTCTGAGCCCTTTATCTCATTTGTACTAATCAACAAATGTAGAATATTGAACTGTTTTTCTGCTTGTATGCGCATTTCTGGAGTAATCCCCCGCGGTGCAACAGTTCGCATTCTCGGCTCCTCGGCTTTTTCTCGACGTTGCCGGGCATCTGGCGAGCGCTGCAGTGCATTCGTCGGTACTATGATACACGAAATATATTTCCTCACCTAGTAAACTGCGGGAAATATGGCATGACTATAATGTTTGGCGTCACACTCAGCCTATACCGGATTCAAAGGAGCAATAGTATGCTTGCACTTTTCACAACTTTTGCCACTATCAACTCTATCTATTGCAGTAAGTAGAAACAACGCCATTCATTGATTTCATGCTCATCAACTTAGTAATATGGGACCTTTTCATGGATTGGTCTCTTCTACAACCCGACGCCAAGAAACGATTTTTACGTGATGTTCGAGGTTACAAAAACCCTAAATGGTACTACTTAGCAATGATACTTGACCCAATTCTTCGATTCAACTGGATATTGTACTCCATCTATACGCACGATCTACAGCACAGCACCATCGCATCATTCATGGTCGCTTTCTCTGAAGTTACACGGAGAGGAATGTGGACCATCTTCCGTGTTGAAAATGAGCATTGCTCAAATGTGGCTCGATTCAAGGCCTCCCGTGACGTGCCACTGCCTTATAATATCAAAGCATCTTTAGATGACCCCTTAGAATCAGCTCAGCCACAGCAGATTCCCTCCTCTGATGCGATAGAACCTATACCATCGATTAGAAGATCCCCTACAATTACTCGCCATCGTAGCCGCACCACTGGCGCAAGTGATCGTTCCCAAACCCCGGACGGCGAGTTTCGTCGGCGGCCGCCAACAAGAACCTTCACGAAGATCTTGGCTGATGCGCATACTCAAGATTTTGAGAAAAAGCGAAAGCCGGGGGCAAGTGTTGCCGCCAATGCCAATGCCTTGGACGGGAAGGATGGTTCCAAAAGGGCTGAGCCTGGAAATAGTAGTGACGATGACGATGACGATGACGATGACGATGACGAGCAAGATGCGGAAGAAGTTTTTCACGCCTCACGTTGGGCTCGTCAAGGCCGAGATGACGACCACGAAGACTGATGGAACACTTTTAGTTGATCTACTGGACTCCGCCTGTATGTTGTGTCAATAATATAACTAAGACACAGTTCTTGATTCACCTATGTCATGATTCTGTAGATAAATGCGAGATAAGTCTCCAACTGGCAGGCAAGTAGCCGAAGCACTGCTAATGAAGGGTGGCCAGTGGGCTCTATCTCAGTACCTCAAATAGGTGCTGGTGATAATATATAGATATCACCGTGTTGACCGACTCAGTACCTCGAAGATCGGTGCAAGTCAGGGGATGAATTGCCTTACTATCAAAGAGAAACTCAATGAAGACCACATGTAACTTCCTGTCCAATAATTAGCAGAAATATTTGGTACGGCCGTAACTTCTGAAGCTGGTCTCCAGAGTTGGCAGCCAAGGAATGCGTCTCCATTCCGTCAAATGTCGCCTCGAGGCAACGTAGAGTATTAAAAAAGAGCCTCAACGCCACATTGTAATCGGCACGCTAAGACTTTGCCGTCGTAATTCTGAGTACCACTTCTTACTAGAGTGTATTATTTTATTAGCGCAAATTATTCAAGGACTAAAATCTTTATTCCTTTCAAGCTGCTGCTCCCTGTTTATTTTCCTTAACGGGCAGAGTAATCTCGAAAACTTCTCGTTTTCAGCCTTGATTGTATTCGCTTGTTATAGCATGCCAAGTCATCGAGGTGCCGGTTCGTGATCGGTGGGACTCGAGTCTTAGAAAGCCTCCCAATAAATAACGTTTGCGGGAACGGAGGAAAGTCGTCCCATGCGGTATTAGTAAGTTCGTAGTTACACGGCGTATGCGTAAGATCATAGAGGAAGGAAGGGCCTTGGCCTCTTGCATTTGTAAGCTTTTGCTCTTGGCTCTGAGGCCGTTACGTATATTTAAGAAGTCGAAGCATTGAACTTCGAGGATCGAGAGTATGCCGGATTCGTCTTCTCTTGATACAAGCTTAGGGAACATTTTCTCCCCCCTAGCTGTCGGTTTTTTGTCCTCTCGATCAAAACCCCTCTAAGATTTCCCTATCTCGAATTCCACAGGTATTAGAGAAAGATACCATGTCTCGTCTCCAATATTTCTCATACCCGGGATTCGGTGAAGAGAAGTATGAGGAGCTTTGGTATAGCCAAGCCGTACGCGTCGGCGACACCATCCAGATCTCTGGCCAAGGTCCTCCTCCCATCTCTCCCGCGTGCCCAATGCCACCTCTCACATCAAACGCTAACTGACCGCAGGTGGATGGGACCCAACGACAAGCAAAGTCCACTCGGACCTCAACGCTGAAATCGACCAAGCCTTCTCGAACGTCGAGCTGGCTTTGAAGACCGCGGGCGGGAAGGGCTGGGAAGAGGTGTACAAGATCAACATTTACGCTACCGAGATGGGCGAAGCGGCCATGGCCGCGCTGGTGAGGAACCTGAGGAGGTGGTGTCCGAGGCATCGACCGATTTTGACGGCTGTGGGTGTGAAGGAGTTGGGGTTGGAGGGCATGAGGGTCGAGATTGAGGTGGCTGCGTATGTTAAAGATAACTAGTGAATACTGAGGGAAAATAATAAATTAGGAAAGACAGCAGCAAAAACTACCTCTTTGATGGATTATAAGATCTGGCATTGTGCTAAGTGGTTCGGTTTTATAGAGTGCACGTGACCTTGATATAACCGTTGCTTCATTCTCTGTTGGGTACAAGGATAAATAGAGCTTCCATGATGTTAGCTGGAGATTATATAACAATCATACACAAGGAGTGGGCATTGTCAGCGGCTACTTCTTGCTGACAGGTCAGAGATGGTTCACGTGATCTAAAAAGACATAACGAAACACCCCTTTTACTCTCGCTTATTTGGCCAGCAGACGACTTCTCTCCTCTTTTCTGGATCAAGATCTGGATCTTGTCGCTGCCGTATAATAGAGTGGAATTCACAATTAACCCAGGAATGTTACCTTTTTAAAGAGTGGGGTTCCGAGGAACCACCATCTTATTCAATCGCCAGATTGCGACATTGGACTCAGCTGATAAATCAAATATTAGGTCTAATAGGTAATCAAACCGCCAAGGATGGTTTAAAAAGGGTCGTCGGCCTTGGAAGGTGTCCCGAAGATCAAAATCCTTTCGTCCATTGATTTTTTCAAACAAAGCTTCAAGTCTCAGTCAACATGCCGTCCCCCAAACGCCGCAAGCTCGATGTCCCGCCGAAGAAACAACTCCATCTCACAGCCTTCATGCGGCCAGTCTCTCTCCATACAGGAGCCTGGCGCTACCCCGGATCTTACCCAGATGCCAACTTCAACCTGAAGCATCTGGTATCCTTCATCCAAAAGCTGGAAGCCGCCAAATTTGACGCTTTCTTCATGGCTGATCATCTTGCGGTCCTAAATATGCCCGTTGAAGCATTGAAACGCAGCCATACGGTCACGTCTTTCGAGCCTTTTACTTTACTCTCGGCGCTATCTATGGTCACGGAGAAGATCGGACTAGCAGCAACCGCAAGCACGACGTATGATGAGCCCTACCATATCGCGCGCCGCTTCGCGTCGCTCGACCACATATCCAACGGCCGTGCCGCATGGAACATCGTGACGACCGGCAACCCGGAATCCGCCAAGAACTTTGGGCTAGACGAGCACGTCGAGCACGGGGACCGCTACAAGCGCGCCCGCGAGTTCTACGATGTGGTGACCGGGCTCTGGGACAGTTTTGCCGACGACGCATTCGTGAGAGATCGTGAGAGCGGCGTGTATGTCGACCCCGAGAAGATCCACGTGCTGGATCATAAGGGCGATCAGCTGAAAGTGAGGGGTCCGCTGAATATTGCGCGGCCGGTTCAGGGATATCCGGTTATAGTGCAGGCGGGCCAGAGCGAGCCGGGTAGACAGCTGGCGGCTGAGACGGCGGAGGTGGTGTTTTGTAGCCCGAGGGACTTGGAGGCTGGGAAGTCTTTGTATGCGGACATCAAGGCGAGGATGGAGAAGGCCGGACGCAAACCGGACACGCTTAAAATTCTGCCCGCTGCTTTCGTTGTGATTGGCGATACGGTTGAGGAGGCGCAAGCGAAACGGCTGAAGCTGGACAGCTTTGTGCATTATGATAGTGGCATTGCTTCGTTGTCTATTTCTTTGGGCACAGATGCCTCGAAGTTTGACCCAGATGGATTGCTACCAGCAGATATCCCAGAGACCAATGCAAGCAAGACTGGCCGCGAAAGTGTAATCAAACTCGCAGAGAAAGAGAAATTGACCGTGCGCCAGCTGGCCGGACGATTAGGCGGTTATGCCGGGCTTGCATTTGTGGGAACGCCGGAAACGATTGCTGATGAGATGGAGACCTGGCTGTCCGAGAACGCTGCGGATGGCTTCACTGTGGCGATGCCTTATCTACCTCAAGGCTTGGATGATGTGACTACATTGTTGGTGCCTGAGCTGCAACGCCGCGGCCTGTTTAGAAAGGACTATGAAGGAACGACTTTGCGAGAACACCTAGGGCTAGAGCGTCCGAAAAATCGCTTCTATACTTAAAAACTTTACAGGGGAGTCATATCAAACTTCAAAAGTGAGCCCGTCCAGCCTTGTTTAGATGCATCAATATGTTTGGTACCCTACTGAATAATTCTGTTAGATATGCCGCGAGCGGTACAAAATTAAAGCGGTAGGGATAGGGCATCATAATATGCTGTCACAGGAGGAGTGTAAGGAGATATTCATTCCTCGATTTTTAAGGGATAATGAGTAATCGTAATTATCTGTCTAAACGTATCACAATATCTTATAGATTGAAAATTTCCAGCCATCTGTCACCCCAATCTAATTCCGTGAGTCAAAGCCGCCGTCGTTCCAGCAGTCTCTGATGGTATTGCAGCGGGAGGCACAGCGGGAGAACACGTCATATCCACGGCGTATAATGAGCACTCACTACGAAATCACGAAGTATCTGACCGAGGCAAGTGCTGAACCATTAAATGTTTTGTTATCTATCAGATTCGAATCTTGGATCGAACTACTTACTATTGAAATTTGACAAATTTGATTCAGAGCTAGAGTTCTTTAATGAGCTCATTTCTATCACAGCTATAATTGCACCTATATCAACGTTTATCACATCGTTATAGAGTGCCAAATGAACCACAGTCCAGCAAATTGGTCCCAAAAACTCCCCAATGGTAACTCTTTATCCGCATATGCATGAAGCCTCCATTGAGTCTCAATCCTCTCAGCAACACATCCTTCACTAGTAATTTTCCTCTTGCAGGTGTAATTCACCTAGGCACAGCTAAACGTTTCGTTGCTATTCCATATAGTCCATTCCATCCACCCCAGCATCATCACGGATGTACGACTATATCAGTGCAGAATTTCCAGCCATCTCTCTGAAGCTTGTCACGCAAGGCCTTTGTTAACACGTCGAATGGCAAGCACAACTGAGCTCGTATCTCGCCTTCAGAGTTACCCTTGTTAACAATCTCAGCGGTCTTGAGATTCTGAAACACAAGAAGGAATTCTAGTAGGTCGGATGCGATCTGATCTTCTCTATCTCTGCTCAAAACTGGGCGTGGTATATGGATGTGATCACGATTCAAAGGTAGAGGATATCGCATCGGTACATCCACACGCCATGACGCCGGGTTCGAATTCTGACTCCGCGTGACACTGCGTCGAGGAGGCAAGCCATAAAAAGTTCGGTCTCCATCTATGATATCATTACGAGTGAATGGAAAGATGATGGTGAGGTTTTTAGTAAACCGCAATAGTGTCAAGCTTTTCAGTATCAAGGTGTAAGCTGCTTTGAGTGATGAGACTGGATCATCATACTGATTTCTGAGGATATAGCCACCAATCTTGAGTGTCCTGACTTTGCAGTAGATGAGACTGGTAACCTCGTTGTAGAATAGTTTATTGGCAAAGATAAGCGGTAGCGGCCCTGCACCCTCAAGCCTAAGTACCGGCAGTTTATCCCAGCGACGAACGACGGTAATATCGAAATGATTCATGCTCGGCTTTGTTTTGCCTTGACGACGCTTTGCTACCGAAGACTGAAACGCGTTGATAATGCAGAATTCATAAATCTTATTCCGTATTTCACCAGGAAGGCGCTCGAGGGTAAGGCGATTACCTCCCTTCCAGATGCGTTTCAATGACAAGACTGGTTGAGAATGTGATCGCTCTTGCGAGTCAATTTCTTCCGCAAGTCTCAGGACAAATGGACTTGCTTCGAGCATATTGAGTAGGCGGCTTGCTCTAGAGGTAGGTCCATAATGCCAGGGAACTACGGTTGTCGGGTGCAGGATTCCTTCGTGATTTACTCCAAGGCTATCCGTGTATTGTCCAATTAGAGACCCCCCAAATTTCGGTCTTCCCTCGATTTCTGTCTCTTGGTCAGACCATCCAGTGACGGTGATTATTTGACCAGGTGAGAATGCAAGGTGCCCTTTCCTTCCTATGCGATTACTTTCTTCCTCTGGATCATTGTAGGTGGTTCGTGCTTTGACATGCCAAGGCCCATTTTTACACTTCTCCTTGAAGAGACTGATTGCATCTTTGTGGGAGCGAGCTTGTCCTTCCATCTCGACAGTGCGACTTCTTCCTTGGAAAGTATGAGGAAAGCTGGGGATAGGGAGGTCTTTTTCTCCCAAGCCTATGTCTAAATGAAATATATGCTTGCTCAGCTTGTCTCGGAGTAGGCGAGATTGTGAAGCGGGATAACAGGCAACCTAGGCTTGGGACGAACTCACCGAGACGCGGGCAGAAGTGTAATAGTAGGGTCCTGATAAGGCTGGCTGGCCACTTGGATCAAGAAAATAATCTTATGAATAGATAGCAAGATATGCGCACTGAAGATTACCTTTTTTTTTCAGAGTTGTAAAGGATGAAGATGAATGTACTACCACCACCAAAACCAGAAGGCACACCTCATCCTTCATGCCATCAATTAGTGGTTCGACATATTAGGCAAGAATGAAACATCACATCGCCAAGTAAGGAAAGGATCATTCATATGCTCAATTAATTGGTTGCCTTGTCCATTTTCTATCTATCTATTTGTACAGTATGCAGCCTCATTTCACATACCGCCACCGCCACCGCCACCGCCGCCACTATTCAGCCTCACTTCGTCTAGCTTACTACTATAAGGTTAGTTCACCAAGTCACCAAGCAACCAAGCTCACTGACAAGACATGATCGTCCCTCGGCGGGTTGACAACACGTGATTGTTAGCCTAGGCTTTGAGTCTGGGCTCTTGTTCTTGTTAACCCCCCTGTATGGGCTGGCCGGCCCTTGTAATGTCCTGTCCTGTCCTGTTCTGTACTGTACTGCCCTGCATTGTAACCCACCCACTCCCCCCTGAAAGCCCTGCCTGCCCTGTTAGTCACCCACACCCACCCTCCAGCCTTTACCCTAATTGACTCTCATATCGTGCCTCGGCCAAACTTCCAACTGTATCGCCGCCCCCCATATTTCCTAACAGCATAATAAATACAACACCACCACGCGCTGTCAGCAAAACTTTTTCCCTTTTCACAGCCATGCTGGCCTCCCATACATCCTCATGGCTCAAGCCTTGTCTCTCCCCAACCATTATACCGTGCTGAGGGTATCTCCTCTTGCACCAGTGGAGACAATACGGGAGGCATACAAGTGTCTAGCCCTCAGGTTCCACCCGGACAAGTCTCGCGATGTCCGAGCCACAGAACGCTTCCAGAGGCTGGCAGAGGCCTGGGAGTGTTTGCGGGATAGCGAGACACGGTCGGCATATGATGAAGAGCTCAGGCGGACACATATAAACGCATTCAGAGCCGCCAATGCTAGTGAGAACACCGGATGGGACGAGGTTCGTCGGCGGAAAGAAGAGGTCGATCAAAAGGCACGGGCCAATTGGCAAGCCGGAGAATTCCCAGCGTTCCACAACGACTTGGAACGACAACAGAGAGCTAGAGACTGGAAGGACGCCGCACGGCAGGAATATATAGGCAGACTAGAAGCATGGACGACGTATCGACGGGGGATGATTGAGAAGGTGAAGGAGTGTGCTACTGTTGTCAAAAGGCACGATCATGATCTAAAGGCACAGACGAGATTCAGCCATGCGGATATGGCGGCGCAGTTTGAGCAAGCGATCTTGCGGTCAAAGGAGTTAGGTCATCGGATGGAAGATGATGCTACGATAAAAGCCAAGCTCATGAAAGCGTGGAAGGACCATATTGAGAGCCTCGGTCACCAATTGCACGAAGCTCGAACCAAATTCCAATCCCTAGTCACGGAACTAGAGCTTGCAAGGACTCGCTATGAGCAAGAGGAAGCCGATGAACGATTTGGTCGAATACAACAAGCGTTGGACATCCTTGGACCACGAGAGTTGAATGTTCCATTGTTTAGCATGGTCGACCGCCGAGGTCAAGCCATCAACTACTGGAACGCATTATCGAAAATAAGAACTAGCGCAAAATGTTTCTCGTCCTTGGAAGGAACATCCGAGGGCCCGTGGCATCATCCAGGAGAGTGGCAACGTACTACCGGAGAGCATACTTGCTTCAAGTGCGCTCAGAATGCATATCACATCGTTCCTGAATGTGCGCCGGTAAAGTGCCCTGGCTGTGATATGATCATATGCCACAATTGCTACCGGGATTTGAGACTGCTCCGAGAGTATCATGAATGGATCATGGCACCTGTGAGGGATGGTGAAGATTTATTATTCTCTCTAGACTTTATGTCCACCGCCGACCATATATCTATTGTGGAGAGTCCTGCAGGATATTACCGTGTATTTGATGCGGGTTATAGACACTTGAACGATTGAACCTGGACATATCACATTCACCTTGAGACAACCATTTTTGTACCCGAAAACGAATTTGCCAAAGAGATCTTGGACCCTTGAAACATGGCTAAAGCCGGTAAATGAGTCGAACAAATGCGGTTGTACTTGATTGTGGTAGTAATTACCAACAATGTAGTTCAGGATCATCGGGGGGATGAGGATAGCCTTTTCTATTAATCTCGTTACCTGGGAAACAGCATTTAAAGGAGAGCAGGAGTTTTATACCCGTAAATAGAGATAAACTAGGAATGGCGTTAATGGCAGCACAAATATCGGGAAACGTCTTTCATATTTTCAATGTGCCAAACACTTTCATATAAATCCCGAAGCGAAACAAGTTGTACCGTACCATATATTTTCCAGCTACTGCACGTGTTATATTCTCTGAGGCATTTGCGGGAGATGATCGTTCAACATGAGCCAGCACAACCACACCGCCTCATTAGAACTCATTTCATGGAATCCCAATGCAATTACATAAAATTCATATGCATATTTTCCCGAAACAACATGCCATCTCTGTTCATATGCACTCAGTCGAGTCCTAACCACCCACATCAAGATGACACTCCCCACCTAGCCAATTCCTACGCTGCTCAAACGGATTTAATGCTTTGGTGTATTCTGGTACGGAGGGTAGTAACAGACCTGCATGCCCAGCTCTTCCGGTCGAAGAAGAAGATCGCTAGGAGCACACCGACGTCCGACTCGAAAAAGCCCTGGGCCTGACGGGGTCTGGCTTTCACAGTAGTATCCGCTTTCCTCCTTTGCTTGGCAGGCTGCACTGTTGGTCTTCTGCTTTGAGCTATGCTTTTGATTATTCTCAGATAATTCTATCTGATCTTTGTTCCGAATTAACTTGACGTTTTGCCTCTTAGAGGAAAACATATTACTAAAGTCACACTGGGGCTCTCTTCTATATCTGGCCTTGCTTTTGGTTATCCTCAGGTAATAAATGTGTCGCCTTTACTGATGTGACGCATTTTTCTTTCAGAGGAAAATACCGCAAAATTCAAGCGGCACTTCATTATGGCATTGGAAGACTTACTTCGACAGTCGCTAAACAGTAAAGGTCGGATTTGTATCTCTTTGCTTATTGTCCACTGGAGTATTGGGGTCTTCAAAGATCTGCATAGCATTTCGAGAAGGAGAAGATATGCCTCCAAACGCCTTTTGTAGTTGGGTTGACAACAACAAAATTTATATTTTAAAGAAACGCGTCACACCTAGACCTAGCAGAGATCCGGAAGGAGATGTCGTAGCAACACGACTTCCAGATTATTGGGGACTTTTCTCGTGCGGTGTGGAATCTCGGTCTGAATGTATTTTTGCAAAGTGAAATCCTGGACTGAGGGCATGACAACCGAAGCCGATACAAATCCGATGGGCGAATAAGAATGTCCCTTCGATACTTACCGAGAAAATAACATATGACTGGGTAGAGCCGGAATGAAATCGAACAATCACGATTTCTCATCGAGCCCCTGGCCACACGGACCAAGAAGCATTGCTTAGCTTAACAATCAGGTAAAGGCTTGCGGTTGCAGATCAAGTCGCAAGCCACCTCAAAGCACTCGCCGAGCATACATCAGATTATATCGAGACGGTTCAGGGAACTGGGCTTGCAGGAGAACGGCCATGTCACGTTCGTGAAGCGTTGCCATTATGGAAGCCTCGGGTCGAGCCGCGGGTATCGCGCGAAGACTATGAGAATACATCAGGAGAAGGGATGCCAGAGCAGGGATAACGTTGCCTCCCCCAAATCTTGGTGAACCGTTTGTCTTGCAACATGGCGGTTGCAGCCAAAGGAACTTCCTCGTGACCGTCCCATCTGAGCCTGAAATGCCAAAGGTGACAGGGTAAATTTTGACATTCTCAAGAGTACATCCGTGTTTGGGAATGTTGAAAAAAGTTGTTTGCTTTCCAGACATGTGCCAATAGTGCATGCATGCCTTGAGGGCAGATAATCCCTTAACAACGATTTTGACCCCGGAGTTTTACTTGATAGGCAACCAATTTGAAATTCTTAAGGATTATCGATTGGGAAAGAATCGTTTGCAAGCCTAAACACATTTTAGCCGCGAATCCTCGACAAAACTGGGGATATAAAGTAGAACCGTGGCCATTTGCAGCGTTGGAGGGCGATTGGCAGTGGATGCTCCCAAACGCATGCGTCAGAGCCGGCTTTCCGTTGCATTTTGGATATATTGTAGAAGCGTCACAAAAGATATTCTACATGAAGCATCCAGGAGCTCCTCTTCAATGGATTCTCAATTGCACTAACCTACCCAGCCGGACCTTTGCAAGACGTTAAGAAGAAGGAAGTTAAACTTCCGCAGCCTTATGCTGAAGATCGTTTCATAGGTGCTCTCTTTAGGTTATTGGATTTATGCAGCTCACTCTGGAGTCAGCTTTTGGAAATTTTAGTCTGGCTTAAGGGAAGAATTTATTACAAACGCGCGGTCCGAGGAGTCTTAGCCTCGATAGCAGCTCTAAATGGTAGAACCATCAAAAAGCCCACCTAGTAATAGTTAAAAAAAAACGTTCTATAAAGGGATATGGATGATGCTGTACAAGTCACGTGACGAAACTTGGGTATTACAGGCTCCTGGGAGAGGGGTGGACGAAGAGTTTACACATGTATGCAGTCATTCTTTAGATACCAGTGTCAAGCTCAACCCAGTTATTGTTGTTATACTAGCAAATGTGTCTACAGCACTTTGCTAACTTTATACATGTACTTCTCTCAACTCAACTAGGTCTATTGTCAAGATTGCCTTGGCCGCCATAGATAGGTAAAATTTCTCTATATAGCTGCTACCATGCTCCTATCTGAACTCCGACCCATTAACCTTCAACCAGTCACCTTCCATCCGCTTCCGAACTGTATCATTCCCTTTCCCTAAGTCCTGCTAGGATCGTGGCGTTTCATCTGGCGCACCATCACGACCTGTCTCGTTGGGCAAGCAGTTGAAATAGCTGCTGGCTACCATTATCGACCGCAATTGAAAGCTCCGCGATCTGCGAGCCGTTTGCTGTGACGGAGAACTTCATGAGGAGCGAGCTGCTCACGGTAACAGACAGGTTCGTGGGTTGGTCGGAGTTCTATAGATATTATGTTAGTTTTGTACGAGAAGGAAGAAGAGATGGAATGATGTCTAGCTTTACTTGTTGGGATAAGGGAATTGCATCGTAGACAGTAGCTTCCTGCTCCCTCTGGTGGGGTTGTATAGTTGTAACCGCAGCTACAATTTCCCATTGTCGTGGTTGATGAGGCTTGCCCGTCAAGTCAAGTATAGAGGGTGGTTAGTTTAAGTTCTAATCTTTGAGGGATTGAACTGATGATATGCTGGACCGATGTTGCAAGAAAACCGCCGAAGCAAAAGCCCTGGGATTCTGTTTGTATTTATAAACATTTCCCACGTTTCCCTCCAAGAGCGTGAGGCCGTTCGGGGCTTGCGACAGGTTCGACCGCGCATTGAAGTCAGAGCCCTCTATGTACCACTCTAGAAGCTACTTCAGACCCTAAATCCTTTATGATCTGAAGCCCTGGGTCTAGACATTTCATTGACAAAAGTGGCCGGTGGGGACAGAAAGAGAATCATGGCTGCAAGTGATCATTTGAACACGGGCTCAGATTTACAACTTCTTTCAACCTGGTCAGACTCATGAGACTTCTCCATGGACATCAATCATCTAGCAATTGCAAGATTTACGCGCACACAAGAATATCCGCCTGGACTTTGACGACCTTGTTTCCTGTTCACGAGGAAACGACCGTTATTCGCTCGACGCCTCTGACACTAAACTTTTTCTGGTAGTCGTTGCGCTCCCCACATCTCCAGATCCATCTGTGCCCCACAATTCTATTAAACATCTCTCTCGATCTCTATAGGATGACACAAGATTCTGATCTCAGCGGACTTCCTGAAGTAAAAAAATGCCCGAGTACACTCAAGCGAGTGCGACGATGCGCTACACGGCAGAGCAGATAGAGTCACGGTTGAGCCAAGTTTCCAGAACCAGTTTCGTTATATAAGCTAGCTTTATATCATTCATTTATTCCAAAAGACTCAAAAAATAACCTCATTGACGCGCATTCCAAGCTTTCACGCCACCTTTGACTTAGCACTAGTATTTCCTGTCCCTGTTCCTCAGTCATGTATTCCTCAGCGCCAACGAACAAAGGACTCTGCCTCGCCTCCTCAAACACCTTTGAGGCCGGACCCGCTCCGTATATACAGCACCTCGAGCAAATGAGATAGTCGTTAAGAATGCAGCAATCGCACTTAACCCCCTCGACTACCTAAAGCGCGACATCGGCTCCATCCTCTTCAGCTGGGTCAAACTCCCTTTCATCCTCGGCGAGGACGCAGCAGGAGAAGTCATCGAAGTCGGCCGCGGTAAGTCCAAAACACCAGAGGATGATATCCTTGAATTACAAATTTGCACCACCTCATATACAATTCGCACACGCCCTACGCGCATAAAACCACCTCGAACAATGCATTCAGCTCTGTAGCAATCTCGTTAAAATTCCCATGGCGTGACGGAAAAGCTGACCACAAGGCGTTTTCAAATCCGGCGACCGCGTGGTAGGCTCGCGGCCGGCCTCGAGAAAGGTGTCAACAGCACCGCATTCTCCGGCTTCCAGGAGCACGCCGTGCTACAGCCGCGCATCGCGTGTCTCGTCCCGTGGTGCAGGATATCATCGCTGTGTTCGGCGGGAAAACACCCACGGGGGCGCTGACGGTGGGAGATGGAGCCGCAGAAGCTTATTTAGATATCCTTCCTCGTTGCCCCAGAAGGAAAGTTATCAACAAGGCTAGGTATCCGAACCCATCTCCCTTGCCAACGAGATATATCAAGCCCCAGGTAGCGTTCCCCCACATCAGAAGGAGTATCCGCACCCTTTTTTCGTCTCCAGACGTCGCGGGATCCGGCGGAAATTCATCTGGGCCGGAAACGCGACTCGCAGCGAGGTTGGGCCACGGATACGGGGCGATCTCTTACCGGAAGCACCGAAAGGCGGCAGACTTGTGCCTGCGCCGAAGGCTGAGGCAGTTGGTACGGGGTTGGACAATGTAGAGAAGGGATTGGATCTACTGATGAAGGGAGTCAGTGCGGAGAAACTGGTTGTGATGTTGTGAGCTTAATCTCATCATGAATTGCATCGGAAGGCGGATTCTCTTTTTGTATTTGATGGGGATAAGGAGTGGGATAGCTAAGGTGGATGTATTAGCGTACTCTAGCCATTTCTTGTATAAACCAACCATTCTAACACCAGGTTTTTGTATTAGTAACTAATTAACAATAGAGATTGCGCGTTTTTGGATACTCAGTCATGATGCGCAGGGTATCCCAATTTCGCTTGGATCCAATCTATCCTATAATCTTCGCTCTCGAAAACAAAGCGCCGCAACCAATGCAACAATCGCCATAATCACTGAAACAACTATAAGATGGTTAGTACATTCCTTCAGAGAAGAAAGATGAGCATGACGTACCATGAGTATATGTCAAGCATCTAATATATGCCCTTGTAACCACCTCTCCAAGCCTTCCCTCCAAACCTTTCACATACTCCAAATCCTTCAAACTTCTTTCAATCACACCCTCCCTGTCGTCAATCCCCTCTAACCCAATCCTTAGCTCTCTCCTCAGGCTAGTTTGCAGAACGGCGCTCGCAATGCTCAAACCACCTACGAGACCTACGTTTGAAGCTAAGTATAATCCCGAAGAGGCGATGGCGGTTTGGCATGCTTGAAGACCCGCTGTGAGCGCGATAAAAGATGCCGCGAGGGCGATGCCGTTGCCGAAACCGCCCGGAATGATATAGAGAGATTCGAGAAAGGATGTGTGACCATGCCACCGTAGGAGCATGAGGGTATATGAGGTGGTGGACGCGATGGCGCCAAGGATGGCAATGCGTTTGTAACGCCCGGTGCTCTTGATTATTATGCCGGTAAGGATGCCGCCGATAGCATTGCCTATGACGGAAGGCATGAGATGTGCACCGGCTGTTGTGACGGTGGCATGCTGGGAGACTTGAAAGTACATTGGTACTAGCATCATCATCTTTATAATTTAGCCTCAAAATGTCTATTACACTTTCCATAACATGGAAAAGGGCTAAGCTTTTAATCGAAGGTGATGAAATAGACTTACAGCCATCTGCGCACCGCTCTGAAATCCCAAATTCACATAACTCGTCACCACATCTCTACGTATCATCAGGCTAAGCGGGAAGATCGGCTCCTTTGCCCAAAGTCCTTCCACAACCAAGAATAATGTGCCACTGACTAATGAAGCTCCCAGCAGTCCAAGAATCATTGGGTTTGCCCAGGACATGCGTTGGCCTGCAAAGTCAAGAACGAGAAGACCGCATATTATGGACAGAGACATGCAGAGTGCGCCTAGGAAATCGACCCGCCGCAATTTGGAGAGGTGTGATTCTTTAGGCGAATCGTATGCGAAGGGAACCGAAAGACGAGATATGACGAGTGCTATTGCCAGAAGTGTTGGTGGGCATTGGCCTAAAAATGACCTGGAAAGGTGGTCAACACATTGCATGCCTGTATTCTACTGTTTGAATCAAAATTCAGAGTGTAACTGAAGACACATACCATCGCCATCCAATAGTGTCCGTAAGATACCCGCCAATCGGTCCACCGAGACTTCGGCCACTAGTCGCAGCTATATTGACATAGCTTCTCCATGTTGCAACCTCACGGATTGGAACCATGTCTAAATGTCCATCAGTACGGAGGTATATTACGGCACACGGCTCGGACACACCTGCAATCACAATTGACACCAAGCAATTGATCCCAGCACCGCCAACTCCAGCGATCAACCTTCCCACTATCACCTGGCCTAAAGATTGACCCAATCCACTATTTCCAGTCAGCATCTGGTATGTTGAATTTACATATAGTTTTGAATCTTATATCGGGAAACCTACCAGAGCGCACACCCTACTGTGAAGAAGATATACGATGCGATAATTGTGCTCTTTCTCCCGTATATATCACTCAATTTACCATACTTCCCCAAGTCAGCTTCATCGCTCCCAAACACCAACTTAACTCACCAAACTCTGAGTGGCACACATGGCCAACGTGTAGCTACTAATTAGCCATCCTGCATTCTCGAGGTCGTTGAACTCGCTGCTGATGGTCCCACTCGTCGCAATGACCAAAGACCCATCTGCATTCGCGATGAATACTCCTATTTACCAAATCAATCCTCGTTTCCCACCCGTGCTCCCCAAATACAACCACATTGATATATATATCATATGGGGCAGAGGCAGCTCGGAATATCACGTACCAAGCAGTAAAATGGAAATCACCCCCCCAACATTGCCCGTGATCTCTCTGTCGTCATGTCGTGGGGTGGCCAACTTATCACTGTCCTGGGTTTGAGCCTCCTCGTCTTCTGCCCCGTTGTAAGTGACGACTGATCCATTTTGAGGCCACAACAGGGGTGTTCGCTCGTCTGGTTGTGTGCTATTGGCACTCTTTGTGGGTGACGTGATGGGTGCGCCCATGACGTGCTATGTAACCCCTCTAAAAATGAAGCTGAAACATAAAAAACACCCACAAAAGAATAGGGTTTATCGGTCGGAGAAAATAATGGCGTATAGTTGTGGTAGAATGGTGCAATTGAAGAAAATGTGCCATCCGTGCACTTTTGGGAATGGGGGGCTTTACGTGGGGATATATATATGAGTTCAGCCTCCCTCCCATCAGTCTACTTCTGCAGGTCTAAAGAGTGACATTCTAGATTGCATGGCTGGTCACGTACAAGCCGGACCTTAGACTTAGAAGGAGCGACGCAAGGTTTTGCTTGATTGTGATGGGGCAATGTTCCGTGCTGTAGCGCAAAAGTGGATCAACACTGCGGGGACATGTAAAAATGAGCTTCTTCCTCAATCTCCTCTGTCACATATCACACACTCTCTCTCTCCTCTCTCTCCTCTCTCTCCTCTCTCTCCCTCATAAAATAAACCCCACGAAAACGGAGGCGTTCTCGGTCCGCAGTCGGTATGGATCAGCAAATTACAGCAGATGAATTGTAGGCGGGGTCGCACGGTCTGCTTCGACCCGGCGCTGCAGGTATTCCTCGAAGGTTTAGATCGCCGCCACTGCCTCTCTGCATATGTACTGTACATGCGAACTTGATCATTTTCCTACTTGGCATATGTATCTCGTAACACACAAACAAAGACTCGTGAACATAGCTGCATTTATTCGGCGATAGAATGTCGAGTACATCTAAAGGCGTTACGTAAGGAATCCAGAAAGTGCATCGACAGGTCATGTGTCTGGTAGAATCCTCGGTAGGTCCTCAATAGAAACTCTTAACAATCGCCTTCCCCTTGAAGGACGGCTGATACTATGAGGATGGCAAGCACGTGAGGCAAAATTCCACTTTTGCAAAACCAGATAGGAGACATGCATGCCGTGAAGCAGAGACGATGATCCCGCCATGTGATTGGACGGATTCAACTTCTAGTTCTCAACGCGTGTAAGGAGTACCATGGTACAGTACTCTCTCTACCTTATCTCGCATAGATATTTTGAACCTTAAATCTTGGCATTTGCCATTCTTCCGCAACTTGAGCGATAAGTTGATGAGAATTGATTAGGACTGACGAGAAGGAGTTGAACGGGGAAGATGATAATAACACTGGCAAACCGGATGTGCTTCCAGGCTTCCACGACCCGGAATTGAAGAAGATTGGATAAGTCGTTATCCTCCTCATGATGGACAAAGTCGGTAGTTAGAGGCAGCATCATCATAGATCTGTAGTCGTTCAAGCCTTGTACACATCAATTCTCGGGTTTTACGGGATACAGACACGGCCGGTCCTGCCATAGTATGCCCGCAGATGTCAAGCCGATTCTCTGGAGCAGCCATTTGCTGGACTAGCAGCACTATCAACACATTTTGAAAGTAGTAGTCTGCAAGAATATGAAGTTGGTGGTACGGAAAAGCATCATGCATTCTTTCGACGCTGCCAAAGCGCTAAATATTCGTAAACACCGACCATCACACTCATTAACGCCAGAAAAAATAGCCTCTACCATGTTTTTTGTACCCTGCAGACGCCTTGCCATGCTAAGTTCCCGTGGTATCTCCCAATTAATTAATCCCGTAACCAAGCCCTTCGTTTCTCCTCTTTCTTTGCTTTTCGCTTCTCCTTGTACTGCTTCAGTTCCTGCTTCGACAGCTTCTTACCAGCGCGCTCCTGCTTCAGGCTCCGGCCATCATGATTATTTGCCGCAGCATCCACGTCAAAGAATGCGTTCATCTGCCGTCGGCTCTTATTCTCGTCATTGTAGTTCTCCGGCTTGATGTCTGCCGCTTGGAAGCGGCCTGTGAAACGATTGAAGGCGGCGGTCGCAGCATATGCTGCTGCTGGATCCGTGGACTGGCTTTCAAGCGGCTCTGAAGCTGGCGCAGGCTGTGCATACCATGCGTTCTCATCGTAGTCGCCGTGAATAGCAGGATCATAGCCTCCTGCAGGTCGCGTTGCAGGTGGCTGTTCAGAGGGAAGAGCAGGATCGGATACGCCAGGAGGAACAGGCGCATCAGGCACGCGAGGATTATTCCATTGTGTTCCGCCCGTGAAGCGATTATAAAAGTAAAATGCTTGTGCAGTTTCCTCCCATACTGGTGCCCATCCATCATCCTCTTCAACTATTGCTGGAGGCACTTCTTCTGGCAGAGGTGGAGCTTCATCTGGTAGTGGAGGCGCTTCCTCACGATCTGAATCCTCTTCTTCACTGACCTCTCCATCCTCGACTGTTCCCTTTGTGGTTTGCGCCGTGACGTCTGTTAGATCTTTTGAATGTACATCGACGTCCTCAACATTGACGTTATTTGCTAACTTGGTGATTTCCTTAGCACCTGAAGCCATATTGATTATTATTGCTCAATTAAGCAGATCGCGACAAAGGAAATGGAGCAAGTACTGATGCTGGAATGGTTCCTCGAGGTTAAGTTGAGCTTGATGCCTTAGCCATTTTTCTGAAAGATCGGCAATCCTTCTGTTGCTGCTTTAGTGGGTCCTTGTGAATCAGAATGGACCAATCCAGACTTTCATGTCCCGAGGCCAACTCCAATATGGCTTTGATGGGTTGCAGGATATATTAAAGGAATTATTTAGAATAGTTTACTGTCTTGAATTAAAGGGTCTACTGGTACTGTATGGTAAGGCAGGATATAAGTAATGGCATGCGTAAACTATTTAATTGTAATGCCTAGAGAGATGGATATCATTTGGTACCTATTATACATCACCTATATTACACATCACTTGTAAGCTCTCAAAGCCGCTTCAGCCTTTTGGACTGCCTTCTGAGCAATGTCCAGCTCTTCTGCACCCTCCAATGGATCATCAGGTCGTGCCAGGGTCTCTCCCAAAGCGATCTCTGTTTCCCTGAGTGCTTTCCTACCCTCCTCCCTAACCTCGCCTTCCCAGAAGGATCGTGCAGTCTCCCATTTCCCTTGCATTCTCCGTAAACTAAAAACCACACCTAAAGCTGCTATGGCTCCAACTTCATATATCGTCCCTGAGCCCTGTGCATATAAAAGACTAGCTAGGGCTGAAAAAACAGATGAGGTGCTCAACGTCTGAAGAACAAGTCTTTGGGCGAGCGCTTGAAGAGCAGGTATTGATGTGAGAGCAAGAGCCGATCGTGCATGTTGGATAAAAATTGGCCATGGTTTGTGCTCACTCTCTTTGAAGATATTATCCTCAGGAATCCCCTGTAGCTCCTTGAAAGTAGGAGGTGGCGGTCCAGCCTCACCAATGTTCTCAGCCCTGGAAGATTTAGTCCATGCCCAGTTGCTACTCTTCACCCGGAAGCTGCCATTAAATGCCCCCGCTTCGCGAAAACGGCCGGTGAGAAAGATGACTTCCTTTTCGGCCTCCGTGAGAAGCCTCTGTTGCAGGATATCAGACGTGATCATAGACACGTCGTCAACTCGCCAGAACAACTTCCACCACCCAAGCTTCCGCCATCGATGCCCATGAAAAGCGATGTCAAGCTGATCTCGAAGCTCAGAATGCGCTTGCTCTGACCAATCAGCCAACGCCAGTCTCAAATTGTCGACCTTTTGGGGTGTAATCTTGGCAGAGAGTGCTATGCTGACTTGGCGAGCATGCTCGGTCTTGATAGAAGAACTCGCATTCTCTACGACAGACTCAATCAACTTGCGAACTGGCTCTTTTATTCCGCTATCGGTCGGAGCTGTCCCAAACGCCAGCCACTTCGATAGACTGGGCAGATTACTCTCCCACCAACCATTGTTCTGATCCCACGACTTGGTGACACTATTACGGAAGGTCTGCAATGATGTATCACCTTTTGCGATGTCCACGATTTGGAAAGGCGCTTGAGCTGAGAGTATATCAAAAGGTGGAGATTCAATATCAACGACCCCCTCAATAATATCCCTATTTGTTCGGGTTGTGTGCGATGTTAATTTGTTCATTCCAGCCCAGCCACTGGTCACAAGTAATGATTTATGAACAGGAACCCTAATGGGTGAGTATCTACCTCCACTTGAAGTAGGTATGTCCAAGGTTGGGACTACAGCATTCTCAAAAAATATTGTCCCATGCTGTGAAGCACTTTGCTCTGGTAACTCCGCTCTCAGCACCAAGATCTCCAGATTGTTCTTATTTAACACTGGCGACGAGACGTTGAACTCTTGTAGTAAGGAAGGGTTCTGAGGCGCTTTGTCTGCTCTATTGTTTCCGATCTTAAAAAGCAAGGGTAGTGTTCCCCCTTCGTCACTTATTAGCACCCTCTCCCAGTCCTCTTCCTTTTCGTTCAATGGGTCTGTGAGAAGGGCCCGTACCATCCTTTTTGCTTTCTTGAATGATATGTCTCCATGATCTGCCAAGCCCAAAACCGCTATCCTAATAGTTTCGTTTCCGGGTGTCTGGTCCAGTCCACGAAGGGCGAGGTTGAGTTGCGAGATATTGACGAAGGGTCCCGCATCTATTTGTAAGGCTGCCAACGAATCTCGCAATTGTAATCGAGATTTTGGAGAGGAAGTCACTGTCTTAACGACTTCCTGGAAACTATTGGTCTCGTGTCCAAGAGTTTCTGAGGACATTGACGATGTTTTCCCACCCTTTTGTGAAAGCCCTATTCTGGCAGTGCTGCCGAAGGATTTAGCCGTGCAACGGGCCAGACATGGTCGGCCTAGCCTGCCAAATCCCGGCCTCCTCGAGAGTCCCGTTGCAGACCATATTATACGTGGAGGCATCGTGATGCCCAAGGTACAAAGTTGCATCAAGCCTTCAGTGATTAGATACACGTGTGCCTGAGGCCCCAATGTTTATGCCTTTCCCAGTAAAGACATGTGAAATACATAAGAGGCGATTAATGCTGATGGCAGAAAGCTATACACTGACTTTTCATTGTATTGACTGAATCCTACATATCTATTTATGGCTTGTTTAGACCTAGTCCGCCAAAAGCTCTATCTAATTCATCACCTTCACTATTTGGAGCGACTACGGGAGTCTGCCTCAGACCAGATGCATCAGCACTTGACACATCACCATCCATAAGACTTCTCCGAGAAGCTTGCGCGTTTGTAGTGCCAGCAATTGGTCTTTTCTCCGGCTCCAATATCTTCACCTCGGCATCAAGCCAACCTGGGGCAATTCTCCGCTTCTCTGCTAAGTCTCTCTCAGCAATCCCCTCTTGCCAGGCCTTTAAATCTCGATCCGCATCGTCCTGAACCTTTCTTATATATGCCTGTAGTGCCTTACAGGATGCAATGATTTCATCTGGGTGTGCGGCATGGCCACTAGAAGATACAACGTATTGCAATTTCCCCTCAGCAGACGTGGCTGCTCCTGTTGATGATGGCGGCAGTGTTGAGGGCAGTGTCTTATAAGTATATGGAAGAGTAGTAGCAGTTGGCAGAGAGACGAATGGCGACACCGTCAATGGCACTTGCGCCAAAAGAGGATGGGAGCCTGGATCGAATTAGCATTGCTGCATTGCGACTTGCAACTTGCAAAGATAACGCACGATTATCATGCATCGCGCATAATGCGTAACGCGAACGGTCTATATCAACCCGATGTCTACTTAGAGAAAAGGGAAATCGTCGTATCTAGAGAATGCCAGAGACAGTGTTTCATTGCATGGCGAGGCTTTCCTGTGAGGTTGACACTGAGATGTTTGATAGAGGGGCCCTTCAAATCATGATAAGGACCAACCGCCACATCGTGGCTTTCCTCCATTTCCAGCCGCCCGCAATGTTCTAGAAATAGGCTATCTACTATAGGTATTATGAGACAGACCCGTTTGAACCTAGATGCTCATTAGGTACAACAGTAAGGAGGTCATAGCCTGTCCTCCCCGCAATTTTTACAGTAATGCCCCTCCACTTGTAATGAAAGAACACAAACTGTTCTTGGGAGGGATGGGAATAAGTACTCTGCCAAGGGGTCAATTAGCAGTCGTGATGGTGTGAATGTACAAAACCACATCATAACCCCTTTCAACCCCTCGTCCTCGTCCCTGGGTCCCCACACTACGGAGTAGCGAGCTTGTCGGCGGTCTTCATCACTTCACATCCAACATAAAAAGCGACATCTCAGCCCTACAACCCCGCCACGACGATAGGCAAAGATTTGTATATTGGGCATATTGCAACCGTAAACTGTGCATACACACTTGCAACATCGATAAGATCTACAGAATTTTCTCGCGCTTACAAACAATCAGAGCCGAGCGTGTGCCTGGTAGCTTGCCCGCCACACAGCTGAATTTGCTCAGATTCACCTCTCCCGACACCAACACACAGCGAAACTACCCTTGGTGCAGCATATATCAATAAAGGATCAGCTCCGAGAGTAAGACCTGCTCCCTTCTTGTGAAGGAAACCTTGCGACCATGGACGGCGACGCCCCTGTTGTGCCAGAAGGCACTCAGAACAAGGCTCAAATAGACAATGCTATACGGGCGCTCAACGAGAAGAAACCAGTCCCCGAGATCGATTTTACCCTTCATACTATGGAAGATGGTACTCAAGTCAGCACGATGGAGAGAGTGTGCAAAGGTAATCACGACGATCAAATACTTGGCAAATTTCAGACGGAAAGCTAACATAGGGATATGATAGATGTGCAAGCACCTGCAATGCATCCTCCTACTGACGAGCAATTTTTCTCCCCACAAGATCCCTCAAAGCCAAACCTGGCTTTCCTTAAGCAACACTTCTACCGCGAGGGGCGATTGACGGAAGATCAAGCTCTTTATATCATCGAGGAAGGTACCAAAGTTCTAAAGCAAGAACCCAATCTTTTGGAGATGGATGCGCCAATTACAGTTTGTGGTGATGTTCATGGTCAATATTATGATCTCATGAAACTCTTCGAAGTTGGTGGCGACCCCTCCGAGACAAGATACCTCTTCCTTGGTGATTACGTTGACAGAGGTTATTTCAGTATCGAGTGTGTCCTATATCTGTGGTCCTTAAAGATATGGTACCCAAACACTTTGTGGCTTCTTCGAGGAAATCATGAGTGTAGACATTTGACAGACTACTTCACCTTCAAATTGGAATGCAAGCACAAGTATTCTGAGAAAATCTATGACGCCTGTATGGACTCATTCTGTGCTCTTCCCTTGGCGGCTGTCATGAACAAGCAGTTTTTGTGTATTCATGGTGGTTTGAGCCCTGAATTACACACGCTTGATGATCTGAGGAGTGTATGTATTATATTGTAAATGTGTTCTCGTATATGGCTAACATGTCGCAGATTGACAGATTCCGTGAGCCCCCCACTCATGGGTTGATGTGTGATATTCTTTGGGCCGATCCACTAGAAGAATTTGGGCAGGAAAAGACCTCCGAATACTTCATTCACAACCATGTGCGAGGATGTTCATACTTCTTCTCATATCCAGCTGCCTGCAACTTTCTGGAAAAGAATAACCTACTATCTATCATTCGGGCTCACGAAGCCCAAGATGCTGGATACCGCATGTATAGAAAGACTCGCACTACTGGGTTTCCTAGTGTGATGACAATTTTCTCCGCACCAAATTATCTAGATGTCTACAACAACAAAGCCGCTGTACTAAAGTACGAGAACAATGTCATGAACATTAGACAATTCAACTGCACTCCTCACCCATACTGGCTTCCAAACTTCATGGATGTGTTTACCTGGTCACTACCATTCGTGGGCGAGAAGATTACAGACATGCTCATCGCGATCTTGAGCACGTGCTCCGAGGACGAGCTCAAGGAAGAGGGTACTCCATCCACAATCTCCCCAGGTCCTATATCTCCGCCCATCAACGCCAATATGGATCCTGAATCTATTGAATACAAGCGAAGAAACATCAAGAACAAGATTCTAGCCATTGGTCGTCTTTCTCGTGTATTCCAGGTCCTGCGCGAGGAGTCAGAACGTGTCACCGAGCTAAAGACCGCCTCTGGTGGACGTCTTCCAGCCGGTACGTTGATGCTTGGAGCGGAGGGTATCAAGAACGCGATCACGAGCTTTGAGGATGCGAGAAAGGTTGATTTGCAAAACGAGAGATTACCGCCTAGTCATGATGAGGTTGAGAGGCAGGAGAACGAGCATAGGGCGCAGGCGTTGGCGAAGGCAAGCAAGGACGCGGAGAACGATAAGGGGTTACAGCTACTTTCGAGGCGGCTAAGCACGTGAGTCTTGCACTTTTAGATGAGTGATTATAGGCATGTTAACAGAATCCAGGGACCGCAAGAAGTGAAGCTAAAAGAGCGACAGCTGCTGAAGATCTGATACCGGTAATAGATACAATCATGATTGCGAGATATGAAATGGGACAATCACAACCACTACAATCTTCCACAAGACTACATGAGATCAAGTGAAAATTGATATGTGTGGACCGTCAAACACCTGACTAACCGTTGAATCAAGAGATTGCTATGTTCTAAGCTAGGTTTGTCTTATCATTCACCCGATACATGGGTTATTCGTTACGCGTCGTGCAGTCTCCCAACTCGTATATGCAATTTATGCAGAAAGATGTCCATGATACCAGATCCCATTCGTATCCCTTGTCCTGAACATACCAAAGTAGTTCTCCTCCTCTCATAAACCTATCCTATCCCGAGCCCATGATATAAGGGAAACCCAAAATAAGGGAATGTCGGACACAATGAAAATCCTCCCACCCCACCTATCTAGGCAGTCCACCCATACCTGCACATCTACCCGACCCCCATCCCATTCCCATCACCTCTTCCCAGATTCCCTCGTCCTCTCCCTCTCTTCCCTTCTCCTTCCTCATCCCCACCATTACTCCCATCCCCATAACCATCCCTCTCTGGTTTCCTCCCTCGATCCTCCACCTCCTTTTCATACCGCTCGATCGTGGAGCGCACGTCATTCCGCTCCATGATCAGGTCTTTTAGCCACTTATTTTCAGCCTCGAGGTCGCGAATTCGCGCCTCGAGAGCGTCGAGCTTGGTTTTTTTCTCGGCTGCCGAGCGCTCGAGGGATTGTTCGCGCCGTTTCTTTTTCGCACGGAAGCGGGCTGATGCCTAGGGAGGAAGTTGGTTAGAGGTGATTCCAGAAGCAGTATTTTCAAACCAAATGACGTTCTAAGGCTCGGAGCAGAAGGACATGAGGGAGGGGTCAGCTAGGAGGAATGGAGGGGTAGTGGGGCTTTGTGTAACATGCGCGCTGACAGAGGATCTACATTGCTTCCAGGCCGATATACAAGATATAAAAAATGCGCACAATATCAGACACTTCCTGAGCATCTCCACTTTGAACTTCTACTCTTTTCTGTTGTCCCCTTCCTCAAAACCCTCCCAAAAAAACCACAAAAAAAACTGAAAAGAAAACTTACAGCTGTATTTCTCAACCTCTTCAAATCCGCTTCCTCCTGCGAGATTAGCGGGTCATTGCTCGAAACCGAGCTCGGATACCGCGTAGTCTGCGCGTGATGCGTGCCATTCCCATGATATATAGGATCAAAGGTGTATTGTCCCGTTCCCGGAGACGTGGGCGAAGAAGCGTTATAATAGGGATTATGGCCCGCCTGATGATGGTGGTGGGCCATGGTCTGTAAATGCGCCTGGGAAATCGGCGTCCAAGACTGTATTTGTGGAGGGTTGAAGGCTGGCTGGGGTGGTGGAGGGGTAAAGACCTGGAGGTGATCGTGAAGTGCTATTCCCAACTTTCGTCAGTTACAAAACACTTTCAATTGCCTATGAAGGTCACAAAATGCCTAGCAGCCATAAAAAAGAGGCTGCATGCAAAACCAAAAAAAGGCAGGCAAGCCCCCTTTTTGTGCAAATGAGCGCGAGCAAAGCAAAAGGAGAATAGTGGAGATAAATAACGAGTTTAGAGAGTGAAGGTATTCAAAGATCACGTGTTATCACACCTTCATCCCTCCACTATCACGCAATCCATGCCAGCTGGACCCTAAACCGCACCAGGCAGAAGCAGAGCCAAACGCTGGTTGGCTTCATCCAGTGAGCTTAGATAGAAGTAAGCGCTGGCGGGGAGTGCTTGACAGAGATACAGGAACGCTGCTGCAGTGTAGCCGTATCAAGATCAAGGCTGCTCCCGCTCCCAGAGAATTTCTGGTCGCACGGTACTGTCCTGTGCTGTACTATGCGGCGCTGGGACTGCTTACTGGACGTAGAGCTCCACTTGGTGATACGCCTGATAGGAGAGCAGATGACGGCATCGCCATGGGACCTCTGCTTTTCTTCTCATAGTGCTTGAGAGTCCCATCAGTAGGAGTGGTGTTGCAGGGTGGGTTTTCCCACTCTCGTTGTCTTGCATGCTGCAGCTGTTGCCTCTACTGTATAGTATGTGGCAGCGATCCTACTGTACTGTACATAACCCATCAATATCCACCTCAAGCCGAGCGACCGTCCTTGCATCAAAATCGACCATCGAGAAACAATAACGTACAGGAAACAGGTAGTAGTGTGTGAGGATTCTAGAACGGACGGAGCTTTACAGATCAAGGAGATGAAAGGCACGTACGAGGTGCGACCGTAGGTGGACCGTTTGCGTTGCGCCGCCAAATCTCGAGTTCGCTGAGCCCACGCTCCTCTCGGGCGAGCTCCAAATATTGCTGTGTTGCCGTATTGGCCAGCGTTTCTAGATCGTTGTGCTCTATGGTTGGACGAATAGCTTGATGAGTAGGATGGGGAGGGGGAGGAGGACGAGGAGGCTCGTAGGGGATGAGATCGATATTATAAGGCGCCTGTGGTTGTGGATGGTGAAGCATCTCGATCGCGCAGGTCATCGCACCTGCTCCCGCGTGGACGTGCGTAGTCGTATATGATGCTCTATATGTCGTTCGAGTTGTAGCGCAGGTCACACGTCTCCCTGTAGGGGTTGCTGGATCTGGTAGGTGCTACTAGGTACCGTATTGTGACTTTGCTTTCTCATCCACTTGTTCCCTCGGCAAGCTGTTGCTGGATATTTGTATGTATGTATATAGGGTATAGAGTGATGACGCTGTTCCCTTTGGATTTGCAAGAAAAAACGTCTAGACTGGCGCCCCCGTCCTAAAGAAAAACGAAAGTTTTCTTCAGTGAAACCTGGATAGGGCCTGCCCCCGAGAATCTGCCAGAGCTAGCGCTGCGTATGAACTGGCGGCTGGGGCGCTGTGAACAATCCTTTTTTTACGGGGGTACTTCGGGGAGGGGGGAGGGTCTCCTAACTGGAGACTACTACGTTTCGCCTATAAGGGCCAATTCAATTAGCTTCAACCTCAGATATGTCAACGAGAGAAAAGTCCAACATGTTTCCCTCATCAGCCTCTCCACTTTTTAAAAAATTGTGTATACTTACATACCTACTGTCTTACGCCATTGCTCGATAGAAAACTCCCGTTCAACTAGTGTAGCATTCGAATCGTGCAGCTGCTATCATGCCCTCTCTTCACCTCCAAGCAGCTACATAGCCCTCATCTCAAATTACCAGTCATTGGACCGGTAATGTCACGCTTTGCCTATAAAACAAGAGGCTTTCCCAAACGCCAGTCTTTGCCACGAGTGCCCCCCACACTAGATCCTTGGGAGCCTGTTATTATTACCCCTCAGAAACTACCGTGCCTAGGTGCCTTTTATTCTTGATTGGAGATTTCTTGTATGTCTAATAAAGAGATATGTTGGTTTGGGAAGGCTGCCCGATGACAGGAGGTATTTCTCCGAGGTCTATTGTTTTATGATGAGTGGGCCTGAGGTTCATTGTCGGTGGCTCTTTGTTATAGGGAGGCAAGCGCATTTCTGTGGAAATCCGGAAAGTCCGAGAATCAAGATCGAAGAAAGCATTGAATGAGCGAGAATAAATGGTTCCCATTGCTTCCTGCTTGCCAGTGGTGACGAACTATTCTCTAGAAGCTTGTGCTGGAGAAGCTCACGTTGCTACTTGGCAAGAGAAGCTAAGGAATTGGGAATTTGAGACAGAACCAGTGATGGCATGGATTGAGGTCTCCGACCGTGTGGAGTAAAAAGAACATGCAATTCACTCGCCGGCCTTTGCGTTGATAGTAAAGCCATGTTGACCCCCAAGGAGTCTGCAAGTTTTGGGGAATATGATCTACAGCTGAGAAGGAATCGTGTGCCAATAATGGATCTGCATGGGGGAGGTGGTCTGTTTGTATTAATGGTTAGCACTTCCTACCGACATCACCGTGCTGTGTCACTCAGTAGAAGGCGGATCAGACGAGGCAGGAATGTCCGTGATCATGAACTCGGCGACGAATTCGAGACCTATGATGGTGTGGCAACACTTCTTAGGTGTATCTCTTGCTCTCGACCGTGTATTTTCCAAAGCCCTCATCTTTGACATCTCGATATCACGGATGATACTGCTGATCTCCTTACCAAAATGCTGCAAATCATACGAGCCACAATCCCAAAGCACCAAAGCACCAAAGCCAACAATCTGATTCCTATCCATTCACTTGCAAACTCAGGCTCAACGCCTCTAAATACTCTAATCCAGCTACATATGTATCCTGTCTGTGTGCTATTGATCCCAGTCACGGACAAGGGCAAGAGGATATTGGTATCGTCTGATGACTGTGGGGGGCAAACCACCATCGTGAACCGTAGAGTCTCAGTTCGTGGATCGACGCAGCTTACCGTGCCGCTGCTCATGGTTGTTTCCATGCAGCCTCACTCGTCTAGCCATCGGCTATCCTCGGTAACTCAAAGTTGGGAATGAAGCAGTTTTGCACGAACTATGTATAGAAAGCAGATGGCCGGAGGTTCACGTCCAGCGCCACATGCTGCTTCTAAGGGTGGCTCCGGGAGATGGTAGGTATGTGAGACGAAGAGCTAGTGTTTCTTGCAGGACTGTCTGGTCTTGAAGCTCTAGTAAGAATATCTACAAGTCTGAAAGGTAAGGAGAATGGAGAGTAGGTAATGAACACGCCAGCTTCTTGTTTGGGTGCTCGCCCGGAAGAGCCGTTTTTCTCTTCAAACCCTTACAGGGGCGAGGTGAAAGGACGGACAGTGTAAGATGTTCTAGGAATATTTGCAGGCGGGAGGATCTCTAGGTGTTCAGTAAGTTCGATGGCTCTTCTGTGAAGGCAATTCAGATGATCACGCGGTTGATCTAGGCCAACTGGGAGAGGTCGCTCTGAATGAGCATTGAAACCGCCTATTTACTGTTCTGTTAAGGCGCCAATGGAAGGTTTGCACAGCTACGGCTGTATCTCCCTGGTTTGGAAACCTAGGGAGATGAACATGGGAACAGACTCTAAAAGGCAGGCCGGGCAAAACAAGCTGCTCCCCAAGGATTTCCGAGTTTCCTATGAGTCTACTACCTTCCTACAGATACCCAAGTCTCTGAATATGTGACTCGGGCTTACCATTAGCGATTCTGAACTATTTTCTGGACATTACAGCTGTTGTACGAACCCGGACAAATTTGGTTCAAGCACTAATTTTCTGTAGGATTTAAGACAGAATTCCCAGTAGGTAAAAATGGATCTTTCTGAAGCTCGGACAGCTTACAGGAGAGAGTGTCTCTTGATCTAGCGCCTAAAGCTATGATCGCTTTGTAAATCTGGACCTGCGCTCTCTGATTCCATCGCATTTTTCTTTCATCTCTAGCTTGTAAGGCTGAATAGGCAATCGCTACCAACACGCTGGGCATTGGCCACAAGAACAGTATCATGCTATTTTCGACTACGGTTATTTCAAATATAGTCAGGCGGCATTCAAAGGCTGGTTGGGGTATTTGGGTGAGAAGCCCTCGATCGAGCCGTCATTTGGCCTTTAAGCTCACGTTGTAGTCCATGAAACTCGCTATCCGTTCTATGTTTGATATCAAACCTTGACTTCTAGACTTACTCAATAGCACATGATTTATGAGTGGTGTTCATAAGCTTGGGGGAACTGCACTGCTGATCAGTTGGGCAGGGCTTTTTCTACATGAACCGACCTTCATTCTTCACCTTTCATTAGGATAGAGGAGCAGCTCAAACTTATAACTTTACAGGGAATCTCTGGGTTTTTGTAAGTGTTGTTAAGGTGTGCCTCCGGCGCGGCAGTAGGTTGGTAGAGACGAGTGTATGGGGTTGCTCAGCTCACAATTAGCGGCTACAATGACACGAAGAACGCTCTGAACCTATTATATAGACATCTATCTAGCTCTATTTTCACATACCTGACCAAAATTGCATCATAGATGAAACTCTTCCATGATATAAAAGATCACATGACCATCCCAGCACGCCATTCTCTCATTTATTGACGCGTCGCGAAGTCTCACCAACGTTCTCAAACATGCCAGATAACCCGCTTGCCGAAATGGCATCATTCAAAGCATCAGGGACATCTACTAGGGTCTGTTCAGGAAATGGCGTTGGACTTCCAGTCTTGAAGTCAGCAACCTGTGCCATACACACACTTGCTTTGAAATCAGGAAGTGCTGTCAAATGCTATCAATGCCCATTACCACCCACTCAATTCTATGACGACGAGATATGAGCAGAGGTCTCACAATATTTGAGAGTGTGCCAGGCGGATGCTTCGGCTGCTGTTTGCTATGATAGTTAGTACACAGAGATTCCTAGCCTCGAAAGACTGGCATGGTTACCAACACCTACTGACACTAGCAAGGAGAGAAGTCTACGAGATTTAACATAATAATCTCCACTATGGCTTCAGCAGATTCCAACGAGCGCGAACCCCTTCTGTCTTCTACAGCTTCCTCCTCCACCCCCGAGTTTCAACAAGGCACAAAACCGTCCCGCCATGTCGAGGACTCTACCATACCCGAAACCGCAATTCTTGGTCGAAACCTCTCCTGGAGCAGCGCCTACATTCTCGTCATTTCTCGTGTTATAGGCAGTGGAATCTTTGCAACGCCAGGCTCAATCGTCAAAACCACCGGCAGTATCGGGCTAGCAATGTTACTATGGATAGGCGGGTCTTTCATCGCATGGTGTGGAATGGTAGTCTCCCTGGAATATGGCTGCATGCTTCCGCGCTCAGGAGGAGACAAGGTCTATCTAGAATTCACATACCAATATCCCAAATTCTTTGCTTCAACGCTGGTTGCGGTGCAAGCAGTGCTTTTGGGGTTTACGGCCAGCAATTGCATTATTTTTGGAGAATATGTTTTGTTTGCTTTTGGAATTGAGGTGACAGAATGGAGCCAGAAAACACTTGCTGTAGGACTTTTGACTTGGATTACAGTTGTGCACGGCTGTTTCCTGAAGATGGGGATCAGAATACAAGACTTCTTAGGATGGATTAAGGTGGGGCTTGTGCTGTTTATGGCCTTGACTGGAGTCTTTGTGGTTCTATTTCACAAGGACGCGTCTCAACTTACGGCGCATGCGACTCGGAATGACGCTTGGGATGCGCTTTGGAAGGACTCGAACTGGGGATGGGGAACACTTTCTACTGCTATATTCAAGGTCTCATATTGTTATGCTGGCTTGCAGAATGTCAACAATGTACTGAATGAGGTCAAGAATCCGGTTCGAACGTTGAAGACGGTCGCGCCTGCTGCATTCGTTACAGCTCTACTTCTATACCTTCTTGTCAACTTCGCCTATTTATCGGTAGTGCCGCTCGCTGAGGTGAAGGAGAGTGGAGAAATGATAGCAGCCCTCTTTTTTGAGAGAGTGTTTGGTGAGCACTTGGGAAGGACAGTGCTTCCACTCGCAATCGCATTATCAGCAGCAGGTAATGTCATGGTTGTGACTTTCACGCTAGTAAGTGCTCTTCAAAAGTGTGTTTATTGGTCTAACCCGAATTCAAGGCCCGTGTCAATCAAGAGATAGCTCGACAAGGATTCCTCCCTTATTCCAAACTTTTATCATCTTCGAAGCCGTTTGGTGCGCCAATGGGTGGCTTGATTGTGCACTATATCCCCTCTCTACTGGTGATAGCTATTCCGCCGCGCGGAGATGTGTATAATTTTATCCTCGATGTGGAAGGGTATCCAGGCCAGTTCTTTGCACTCGCACTCGCATTGGGCCTGCTTTGGCTACGCAGAAAACGGCGTGATCTGAAACGGCCATTCAAAGCATGGTTGCCAGCTGTTTGGATACGGATTGCGTTGTGTCTGGCACTAATCTCCGCACCGTTCTTTCCACCAAAGGATGGCAAAGCAGACGTAGGGTTCTTCTATGCGACTTATGCTATTGTCGGAATTAGCATGTAAGTTGATCAGTTCTCAATCAGGGAATGTTTAACTAATAACGTCAGCATATTATTTGCGATCTTATATTGGTATATTTACTTTATTGTGGTTCCGAAATGGAAAAACTATAGGATTGAAGAAGTGACAGAGGTTTTGGACGACGGAACCAGTATCACTAGACTTGTGAATATCAAGAACGACTGATCGCAATTTGGAATAGATAGATTAAGGCTGCATAGTTGACGGCGTTTTTAGATAAAGGGTTGTCGGAAGCATGGCAGGAATGCCTAGAATTACGTTTGCAAGCGCACACAATTGAAAGACTTTGATAATTGTACAAGCAGCATCTCGCAGACGGAAGGATAGTGCCGAATACAATGGTATCTCAAAAGTGGGAGTACTCTTTTGATATTGTTCATGTTGGAGATGTTATCATTTTGGCAGCAGTTTATGCCATTTCGCTCCCACAGCACATCATCGCTGTGGTTAAGCGAACCCCTTAAAACCTCGCAACGGCAACACTCCTTGATGCATCCAAGAATAAATGGCCCAGAACTAGTACATGCCACCAGCCTGTTCTCCAATGAGGAACTTGATATAGCTACTGATGGTGGAATCCACACGGCATGTGCAGCTTCCAACCACCTGGTTCGGAGTTAGGATTTAAGCTTACAAAGAAATGCTTGTCTTCACCTCGGGGCTTTACTGTAAAAGCGGGAAAACACACAGAGGTCTACTATGTGAGTGGACGTCTTGTTCGATGTCGTTATCTGAAATCGTGGGGAACATGCTACAATTTCATCATATTCATCCCGCCTTGTGCTTGAAGGAACCAGATGATCCCATCCCGACCTCGGATATTGTAGCAGAGGTATATAGGGACAAACCCCATTCTTTGTACCAGAATATACTCTCTCTCTCACACACACATACACACTACATACATTGGCGTTTCATGAGCTCAAAAGCCATACCGACTCAAACTAAACGTCATTAAGAAGCATCGCAAACACAATGGCACCATCTGTTCAACAGCTCGAGGAAGACATCCAAACCGTCCTCCCTACCAAGATAGCTGCTTTGGGCAAAGATTCCCAAGAAGCTCCCAAAGAAACCCCCAGAGTGAAGCGTCAGATCGAAGTCGAGGGAGGTACAACTACGGCATCTGTACGTCCTTTACCATCCATCATCTCACCTAATGCTAATCTATACAGTACCCACAATATCTTCCAACCTGGAATCACGGCCAAAAATACCCTCCCCTCGAACCCTTTGAATACGTTGACCCCGCTAGCCGCGCTGACCCGGCACTCAAAGACCTCCTTCCAGGTGGCTCCAAAATTCAATACCTCACGCCCGCTATCGGCGCTGAAGTCCACGGCGTACAACTCTCCAAGCTCACCGCAGCTGGGAAAGACCAGCTCGCGCTGCTTGTTGCCCAACGCAAAGTCGTGGCTTTCCGGGACCAAGACTTCGCTGACCTCCCCTTCTCTGAGGCTCTAGAATTTGGTTCCCACTTTGGCAGACACCACATACACCCCACATCTGGTTCCCCGGAAGGTCATCCTGAGTTCCACATTGTGCATCGGCTTTCCGAGCCCGGGAAGTCTGATTTTGATCATTTTCTTGCGGGAAGGAATAGCTCTGTCTCTTGGCATTCAGATGTGACTTACGAGAAACAGCCGCCGGGAATCACGTTTCTCTATATCTTTGATGGGCCGGAGGTAGGTGGTGATACGCTGTTTGCAAGCCAGGCAGAAGCGTACAATCGGTTGAGCGAAAGCTTGAAGGAGAGGTTGCATGGGTTGAGTGCGATCCATAGTGGGTTCGAGCAAGCCGAGTTTTCGAGGAGTAGAGATGGAGTTGTGAGGAGGGAGCCAGTCAAGAATGAACACCCGCTTGTGAGGACTCATCCGGTTACAGGCGAGAAAGCGATTTATGTTAACACTGGCTGTAAGTTCTTCTAAACAAATTGTTCTTTGAGGACGAACACTGATGGTATATGTGATTAGTCACGCGTAGTATTGTTGGTTTGAAGAAAGAGGAGTCAGATGCCCTCTTACAGTTTCTCTTCACGCACATTACCCGCGGAATTGATTTCCAAGCTCGTGTTCGTTGGCAGCCAAAGACTGTTGTTGTTTGGGATGTATGTTCGACATCGCTGTTTTCTCCATTTCTTGGCTAACGTTAATAGAATCGCACGACTGTGCACTCAGCGACCCAGGACTGGACGACCGGTGAACGTCGTCACTTGGCACGCATCACTCCTCAAGCTGAGGTACCGTTTGAGACCCCATACGTGAAGAAGGAGATTGAAGTCAAGCCATAGCTCGGTTAATATCTAAGAAGTTGATTTTAGTGCATGTATGACATCTTACAGATATTTTTTGGCTATTTTATGAGGCATGATTATTGGAATTATATCCGCAACTACGGTAGTTCTCACTACTATTCTCAAGCAAAGAAGTTGACTTGTGATGGAGCTTAAGGAAATGTGTGGACCCCCTTATTTCTTTTATCTCGCAAATAACGAACTCAAAGACAGTTCCAAATTTTGCGATATGACTGCTTTCGTGGGTTTCAACATGTGTGTGATTATGCTCACAGCACGATATATGTGAGAACATTTTTCAGGCACTAGAAGATAGGTTCCAACAGTAATATATAGTGGGAACCTTAAGCACAGTAAGTCAAATTATGATATCCATAGCTGTAGAGACAGGTGTCTGTTTCCAGATTTGGTTAGATAGGACTCAAAAGTATTCCACGAATTGATTAAGTTTCCATATCGCCGTGTCGCAAGACACCCTCATCGGCAAAAATGAATCCAGCATGGAAGGTACGCTTACCATTCCTAATGAAATGTTCAAATATATCACTTTCTTTCAGTCATGATTAGGGCTATCTTTTGATAGCTTCTGCATGAAATGCAGGAATTTCAGCGAAGAGGTCGAAACTTTTGAAAAGTCACGCAGACCAAACATCAGCAATATTGAACATAGCAATTATTGATCGCAGTGCTGATTACTTCATCAGGTATATAGTTTGACGCCGAGAGAATAAATTACTTCTCAGCCTCACAGAAACAACTCCTAAAGCTATATACACAGACAGCTTGAAACCCTCACAATGCAAAGAGTAAATGGCGCTTTTACATGGAGCATTACAAGTAACTAATGATTTCGTCGCCTCACTCTGATATGCTACAGGTAAAGCTAAACTCTATGCACTGACATCGGGGTAACCTATCTGCGAAAAGAGTTCGAAGCATGGGGAGTCAGGTAAGCCCTATGATACAGGAACAAAACTACCAGGTTATAAAATTGTCTATAAGCCGTTTCATCAGTCTTTAATTGGCAGTATATTTGGTGAAGCTGTACGGCAAACCCGTAAAGATAATCCTGCTGGATCATCGCTACACTTACGGGACGTACAAGGTAAAGCCAATATCGCCCTGTTGGAGCGAATTTCATCATCTATCAAAGAAAGGCAATACCGAGTATGCCAGTTGCTGCAGGGGCGAAAGGAGACGGATTCGGAGACTTCTGTTTCAGGAAACCCCTGAAACAAGGTATTAAAGATGACATGACACCTGCGGACTATTGGAGCAAAACCAAAAGATCTTCGGAGCCAGGTGGATATCAAAGGTGAGTGGAACAGAACGGGCTCGTGGTGACTACTCATTTGTTCCAGACCTGAGCCTTTTTGTACCGGCTGTCCATTCGAAAAAAAAATTGCAGACGAGCTTTGATCATAATTATCGAAGAATTGTTGCAACCGTTCTACATATACTGCGAGAAAACAAGACGAAATCACATTCCAGGTGAATTATTATCCAAAAGCATAATGGTCCTCCACGCCGTATTTGACTTGCGTTTAAAATATTACTTCTTTGAAAAAATGATACGGGAAGAAAGAGATGGACTGGAACAATGAGTGTGCGGCATCATGCTTCATTCTGGGATTGGAATTTAGACATTTCATACCTGATAAACAGAGCTGATAGAAATGCTATAATTCGGGGTATAGAGCACCAATACTCAAGATATTCGAGAAATTACGACATGCATTATCTAAGTATGCAGCACTTTAACAGGTATTTTCACGATCGCCATGGCTATCATCTCATTGAGCGGCTGTCGTTGCCCGAATTCGCTATTAAAATTCGGTCGCGAACGGATGTATGCAAATGCCCTGTGCATCTTTCTGGACCATTCTCGCCTATGGGTAGTTGCACTTTGGACACCCACCCCTATATGCTACGCTCCGACGGAGCACGGTCTCTAATATAGAAAGATTGGCCGTCCGTAGACCTGCTTCGAAACCTGTCACAAGGAAACTAGAAATTAAGGAAGATTCTAGGTCAAATCTTCTGGACGAGCATCCATCTGATTGAGGAACCATACGGTTCAATGACCCCTCGCGTTGCGGATGAACTATTAATAATTTTAGAAACGAGGCCTAGCATCTGTTCAGAGATCAAATCCCTCTCGCTCTCTGTGAATGCAAACTGTTATACGATGGCAGAGAAAGTGCGATTTTATAAAGCATGCTTGAAGGTAGCAGGATAGCTGATACTGGACAAGCTACATCTGACAATTGAAGTTGGGGATGAACATATAAAAAGGCTCTTCTATCTGGGAAGATATGATTCCTGCTGGAGCGATCAGGATCATTGCCATGAGAATGCCGGGTGAGATGGCTATGATTGGATTACTGGTATTAAGAAGATCATAGTTATAGAATACTTTAAGTTGACGCTTATTGTAACCTAACGAAGGCTTTCATTAAAAGTCTCCTAGCCTCAAGCTGCGAATCAAAGATATACACAGTGTAAGGTTGATAAAGTAGTGTGGCACAAATCAGCTCCTATTTGATACGAAGACTAATCTCTACTTTTTCTACTACACCCCGAACCTCCTGTTATACCCTTCGTACCCCTGGCGACCCCTTACGTGTCGAGACCGAGAGCTTCTACCGAAACCCTTATTGTCCTATCACGTGATAATATGCACCTGACACACAGTGACTGGCAGATAACCATACAAGGGGGTTATTATTGGAACTGCAACTGTATAGTATCAATAATGGAAAAGTCAAAGAAGAGCTTGGAGAGGGAACTGGCTGCTGCATGGAAGGCGCTTCTGACATCGCTGAATGGGAAAATAGACCAGTTCTATGATAGCAAAGGAAAGATTTTCATTGTTTATCAATCTTTTACGGCATCGAGGTGATCGGATATTGATTATTGGGATAAAAAAACCAGTGTTTGTGTCAAGTGCTATATTGAAATTATCGAATTATTCAATGTCTCAAACGTCGGAATATCTGACATGCTATACTTTGTGACCAGGAGTTACTTCAGATCGTCAAATACATAGCCGTTGCAAAATTCTCATAGAGTCTTGGCTTTCCGAAGCTTTCCCCAAGTTCTCGGAAATAGAAGCCAGGCCTTTTCATTGGTGTGCAGTTCAATCACTTCCCAATTGCCAGCCTGCAAGAGAATATCTTTGATTGGTCGGTCAATATGACAGCCACCTATAGCCATTGACCATGCAAAATCCCAGATACCTATTAATACCCTTTAGTTTCAAGTATTTATAAACAGTCGTAAATAACTCACGTTGAACAAACCGGGATATCAAATCTTGATTAACATGATGCTCCCAAAAGATCAGCTCCCCTCCCGGTTTCAACAGCCGATACATCGCCCCAACCGCAACCGCCGGATCCTTCACCGAGCACAGCACCTGCACGCTTAGCACGCAGTCCATGCTTCCCTCCTCGATCCCATATCCCTTCAGCACCTCGATATCTTCGATCCCGCAATTCACAGGAGTGTATTTTTTATTCAACTCAGTTTCGGAGATCTTGGAGGAGAGCATCGGCATGAATGACGTGTTGGGCTCGACGCCGTAGATGTGTTTGATTAAAGAAGGAGTGAAGCGCGGAAGCTGGTTCCCCGTGGCAGGGCCCAGTTCGAGGGTTATGCCGTAGCAGGACCCCACCAGTGAAGGCACTGCGGTCGTGGCTTCGGCGGTGACGAAGTGGTGGCCTGATGTCGCGAGTGAGCTTTCGAGCGATGTTTGGGGAAGTATAGGAGGATTTAGGGGGGGTACCTATGCTCTTGAACAGCTTTGCGAAGGCGGGATCTTTACCGCGTTCGTGGGGCGGGGTGCCTGGTTTGAAGGATTGGAGGAGGACTGTTGCGACTTTTTAATGGTGGGGTGATAGGAGTTTGTAGGGCTGAGATACGTACACTTAAATCCTTCCCAAAACAATTCCCAGGGGCCGCTATATTCGGCAAAGCGTTCTTTGAGGTGTAGCTGCATGGTGGGCTCTTGTCGCTGTACGAAAGTTATGGAGGATCAGAAATTTTGAGCTGGGATGGTGGGATGATAAGCAGGTATTTATATTCGAATCGGACATGGATCCTTCAGCTTATGCATGATTATGAGTAACCTGTTTGCGTTAGAAGTGTTGGATAGGAACATCAACTTCTGCCTACCTGAGTCGTTATTAGGATGACACATCTAGGAATGCACAACGAAGTTTAAGGATTGCGCTTCGAGATAAGTTGCCATAATTCCAAGTAAATTATTTTCCTTTAATCAATTTATATCTATTTCTAATGAGTTGTGGTCCCACGAGCGATGCAAACTTTAGACTGCTTGTCAGTGTTTATTTGTTGTCGAGGAGGGGTCTCGCTAACCCTGAACCCCTTTTTTGTGCAGCATCTAAGCGAGAGAAAAAGGTGGCGGGCGAGGTGGGGCATGAGTCAGCCATTTGAATTGTGGATATGAAATCTTCAACTTTTCCACTTATGCTTCTCTTTAGTGTACAGAGAACCAAAGTAGAAACTAACAATGGCTGATACCGATCAAAAGATGGTAGATTTTTTCGAAGTGCGGGATTATGATTGTGTTGCGACATCCCCCGCGCATAAAAACCCTGGGAAAACAAAGATGCAAGGATGCCAAGACCATTCAATGCCCGAAGGGCAGGTGCTCTCATTATTAGAAGCGAGCGATAAGAAAGCCTCTGGTTTGGGAGGATATTGTTACTACTGGGGCGATTCATTTGAGGAAGAAATTGGTGCTCAAAATGCAGAGAATGACTGCGAGGATGAGAACATGGGAGCAACACCAATTGTGATTGGTAAGATATCGTTCTACATTGTGTTTTGCTGGGTGGTCACTAATGCAATGGCAGACGAAAGAGAAACAGTACAGAAGCTGCGTCAATTAAGCGTTAGAATTTCGCGCAATAAAAGAAAGGATATAGTCTGGGGCAGCGATACTAAAGACGCTAATTTCGTAGACCGTACAGATCTGCATTCGCAAGATGCCCGCAAGAAGAGGAAAGCCTGATTGCGACCTCGCCCATGAATGTCTCATATCTGTTAGCCCTCAGGTATTAAAAACGGAGCTATCTGAACCATTCTGTCCTTGGAAAGCTCATGGAGATCCATACACCAAAATGTCAAAGGAAGATGATCCAAGGAAAAGCGACATGGGAAATATATGCATGGTTCCAAAGATGGGCCGCAGTATTCTCATCTGCAGAGTCAAGAAATTCATGACAGAACTATACATATTACGGCCCTTCTGCTGGTCCTACTAGGTTCTGCTCATCCAAGCTGGAGGACAATCTGGCGGCGACTCAGGACGTCCATTGGTTCTTTCAGTACTGGCTACTGTACTCCGGGAGAGCTTTGTCATCTAGCGACGTATATTTAGGAACCAATTTCTCGCCATCATCCCCTTTCGCACCTCCTTTCTTTCCTTTCCTCCTGACCATCGCCCACAGCCCTGGCAATTTAGCATCAGGTCCACGCAAGACATTCCCTGGATGTATGATATTGAACGCCATAATCGCCATAAACATTGGGGTTGCTTCGAGGATGTAGAGATACGATTCGTGGAAAGGCAGGGGATTCGAAGTGTCTTTGCCAGCTGAGAATTCGACTAGACGGTAAAAGATGCGTATCTGATTTTGATAAGCCTTGTTTCAGGAGAAGACACATGGGAGAGCTTACGGAGACAAATACCAAGCTAGCATACAGCGTGTATAGTAACGCTGTCCATCCTCCATTCGTATTACCTCTCTCGCGGTCTAGTTGCAGCATCTGCATATGGAAACGACCTGCCACAGCAAGGAACATGAAGATAAAGAACTGCTGTATTGCGATTCCGCCCATATATATGTGGACGCCTTTCATTTGTTTCTCGACAGGATCTCTGCGGGAGGCGTATGAGCCACCTGTGAGTTGGATTGCAAAAGAGACGATATCCAACGTAACAAAGATGAGAGATAGGAGCGAGGCGGGTATCGAGAAGACTGAGCGAGCTGGATGGAAATAGTGGATCATTCGGGCCAAGACCATGTATGCAAAAGCATTTATCCCTTTCCCATGTTAATTCTATTCAATACTCAGGCTTACCGTAAAAAAAGGAACTTACATAATGGTGCCAAAAGCACAAAGATTGTCGATACCAACGCTAAGCCTTCGGATTGCTGGTTCTTGGTGGAGATTGCTCGAAAGGAGAAAGCAGCAGTTTCCCAGACCACTGCCATGATGAGGACCCAGGCGAACACCTACAGCAAAGAATAATCAGTTCTATAATTGTCTTTACCAAATTCATATCACTCACGATCTTCAACATCACCGCTTGCACAAGATGGGCCACAGTCAAAACCCCAAACAAAACGCCAAAAGCGAGCGCCAACCCAAAACTCGGATAATAGTTATACAGAGAGCCACAGGTACCTGGTGGCACATATCCATTCTTGTCTGGAGTGATTGTTTGAATGCATGTTGGGATGGCTATGTTGATGGTTTTCTCGGCAATTGTGAAGTGATCGCCCGTCTGGCCAGGTATGATGACATGTTTTGTGGTGATAAAGTAGCCTGTTGGGACTGACGCCGGCGCCGTTGTGGTGTCCCTGATGTGAAGAAGGTTCGGGGGAGAGGCAGTTGTTGGAACTGGGGTTGAGATGACGAGGGCAGCTGCTGCAGATGCGAAGAGGACGATGGAGACGAACATGGTGAGGTTTTGAGAGGCGTTCTCAAATATGATACGAGGGTTAGATCAAACATTCAACAGGCAAGAAATGAGTTTCTCTGCAAATTAAAAAAACCCCAAAAAAACAAAAAAAAACAAAGAGATCTGTGACTGAATGTGATGAAGAGTCAAATTCCTCTGGCTACTACGAACTCGAATAGATAACTTATATATGTAAGAAAATACACCCATGGTCTCGAATTGCAACGCCGTAAGGCGCAGCCTTAAGCAGAAACTTCATACATCCCGGCTCTAACAAAGGTCAACGAAATGTATGGCAGAGGATAATATACTCGTGAGGATTACTCAGAAGTTTGTCATCAATATGCAGGGTTTGAGTGGCCCTGCTCGCTTTCCCTCCTGAAACGGGAGGCTTGGCAAACCCCAGGACCTAAAATGACTTGTCCTTGCTCAAAGCGATGCAAGAGCATTGCCTCAATTGTAGCCGTTGGAGGATTTTAGCATAGGCCAAAGTATACAGAATGTCAGCAAGCAGATGGACTAGAAGCCACACAAACACTTTTGATTTCAAAGGTGTTGAATCCATGTATTGGTGTGTTTCCATAAAATTCAAACACTATGACATCGCTGAAGTCACTGTAAATACGATTCAAATGACGGATTCCTGAGCAGCTGTATCTATTTACTATACAAATGTCCTAACCTTATAAACGCCTGCGCTAAATTCCTATAATTACATTATCCTATATCGTATTATCGACACCAACTTTAGAAGAAGGCACGGGGATACCACGGCCCCGACAGACAGCCGAAATCTTGAACTTAAAGCTATCGCCGTAACATATAGGAGAGGTCGGGAAGCGCCTTGACGATGCTTGCGACTAACCGCTCCCGTTCGGTCTCTGCTTTCGGCTTTCCGCCCCTCTGAGCGGATGCTGTCTCAGACGGGGCAATAGAAGAAACCGAGCTACTTGGGGTATGATTTCGAGAAGCAAGCACGCCAGATTTTGATGACGGGATGGTAGCTGAGAATGAGACAGTTTTACCAGGCATGGGCCCGCCTCTTGATCCTGTAGAATGCTTCGCATTTGAGCTAGCTGCAGTCGCGCGTATAGGTGCGGTATCGAAAAATGAGAAATCTGCTGACGCCCACGGGTCGGGGGCAACATTAGCACTGGTTGATACAGAGGTCGCTGGTTTTGTGGCTGGTGTATCAAATAACGAGAGTTCTTGGTGCGACACAGTTGATGTCCTCGGCTCAGACGGTTCCCGTAAGTCCTTCTTCAGGTCCACGACGCCGGGAGCAAGTTGAACAAAGTCCTTAGCGGATGCTGCAGACTGGTCAAATGTGTTGAATAGCAAGGAGCCGACAACCGGGGCTGCCGTTGATCCATTCTTAGGGCTCGCCCAAGGATCGATATCATCACTTATTCTCGAAGTAGTTGGCCGTGAATCGAGTTGTGAATTACCTGGTCTTGAGGTATGAGAAAATGCTTGGAATAAATTGTTATCAGCATTTATAGAGTTTGCCTTTGGAATTTGCACGGTTGAATGTTTCCCCGGTTGCTCAGAATCGTTTGCTATTGAAGAATTGACGGGGCTGGTTACAGCGTCTGTCAATGATGCAAAGGTAGGAGCTGTACTGGTGGCTGGACTAGATATCATCTCACCCCAATCATCATCGTCGATAGGAAGGCTTTTAGAAGCTGGTGGTTCAGCCTCCGGCACATGTATAGCTGTCACCGGAGTCTGCATTATTGGAGAGAGAATGTGAGTTTCGTTTGAACGAGATGTATCCCCGGCGACGACAGAACTTTGAGGAACTATAATGCTTCCAGGAACTGATGCTCGATTTGTAGATACGGAGCTTTTACGAGGCAGTAAATTTGGAGTAGCTGCAATCTCTTCCAGAGGAAGTTGAGAGGTAGGTGACTTGGTCCTTGAATCTTGCGGGCCACTGAAACTCCATCCAAAAGCTGCACTTCGCAGCTGAGGTTCGTTCTTAAGATCTACCGAACCATTAGACGACTTTGTAGAGCTACGTTTGCGGGGCTTTTGTGATGAATGTGATTTGGATGCCGAGCGAGAACGGACCAACCCCTGCGGCCATTCTCTAGGTATCTCGGGTGATGGCACAGGCGCCTGGACACTTGCTTTCTTCTTGTGGTGCTTAGCAGCAAATGCAGCAGCCAGTGGCACTGGAGCCGCATTGGCATCGTTCCATCCAAACAATGAGCTACCTTTGCTTCCACCACCGAGGACCACTCTTCCACTGATGCGGTCCTCTTCTATCCACCTAGCTACGATTTCAAGTGTCTTTTTGCGAACTTCAGATTGCACCCACGTGGCCCTGACATAATTATCTTCAGTTCCCGCATTGTGCATTCGCAAGGTGCCATATCTCGAAATACGGTACCAAGTTTTTCGTTCTTCCACCGATGAGAACGAATCATGAGGGATAATATCAGGAACGAAAATTTTACCACTAGCTTCGTCACTAGTGCCTGGGAAGAGTGCATGTAAATGAGAGTCATCAGCGCGGAATTGAATCCTCCCAAAATCTCTCTTCAAAGTGGACTTTCGTGGAGTTGACTGTACAGAGCTCGAGGCAGAAGCCGGGAGCGCTATGTTTTCCGCCCTTGGTTGAATTGTCCCATCGTTGAGCGCTTGCGCCGAATGGATAGGAGTCTCTTCCTCGTCAGCCTCAGAGTTTCCTTCCTCGAAATCCCCGAAATCATCGTCGTCTTCGTTTTCGCCTTCATCCTGCTTTATTTCTTCCTCTTCTTCTTCTTTATTTCTTTTCAGATGTTCTAGTATATTTCTTTTTCCTTCTGTTTCCTCCTCTGCATTGAATTTCCGATGGGACGAATCTGTAGATATCCCACTTGTTGTTCTGCTGTGCGACTTGCCTGATATTGAGGAACCAACAGCTCCACCGACATCAACGGTAGGTTCAGCCTTAGCAAGGCCGTCAAAATGCTCGACCAGCTCATGTACTTTGGATGAGACCTGCCTCGGCATCCGTGGTCGTACATGACCATCATCCAAAGATGTTCTAGAGGATTCTGAGAAGCTCTCATCATGTCTGCTATGCCTATGCAGATATCATTAGCCCATGCGTACAAGAGTATGTTATGGATACTAAGAGAGGAGAACAATATCTACACCCTACGCTACAGCTGGGGATGAAATCTTAAACTTACTCCGAAGAAGACATAGATGGTCGTGAAATAACGGGATTAGGTTCCTCTTGATCACGCACAGCTGCCCCAAATTCTCTGACTCGATTTGCGACTGTCCCTTCTCCATTTGGGTGTGGGTTTTCTGAAGAATGTTGTGTTGTGGTAGCGCCATTGCTCTCTTCCACCAACTGCTTCTGGTCGGAATTATCGGCGTTTTGTTCGATGTCCAAATCATCAAGATTTTTCTTAGACACTGAATTATTTGGACCTTCCGCATGATCTTTCAAAGCTGCGCTATCGTCCTTGCTAATAACACTGTGTTCATCTCCAGTTGTAGACCATGGGTCAGGCGAAGGCTGCCGTGCAATTCCTGCTGAGGAATTGAAGATATTTGGCGATAGACTCAACTTGCTGTCGCTATGCTTCGTAGGGGAGTCGTTCCATAACATTGCAGGCTCCTCCGGGCCATTTTTCCAGTGTCCTGCATCGATGGGATTAGGTGCCCCAACCCAGTTATCCTTTGTAGGGTCCGATCCCAAGGACGCATCCGGCGACCGCTCCTCCGTGGGCATAGCTGCCCAGTCTCCAAACCCATCGTCGCTGATGCTCCACGGAGAAGGCAAGATTCCGCTGTCTTCCACCTTTAGAGAATCAGTGGTAGGGGGGTTGGGCTTCACATCTTTTCTCGCGTCCAGATGCGCATTGATTGTAGGTTTTGCTTCTTCAGCCCAGGGCGAGCCCCAAGGATCGTCCATTACGCATACGAGGCAAGGCTCTCATATTGGTATACGAAAGAGCATCTTTAAATCATGGAGAATTGGCTTCAGACTGTTGATGTGTTACAAATGCACCAGGATTATGATTGCAGGGGTGTGTGCGCAGTAATATGACGAACCAGCAACTTTCACGTATATAGATGACGGTTTGACGCTGACTTGTAGAAGGTATAGACAACCTCCATTAAGCTAGATGATTACGAGTCATTACTGCTCAAAGAATTGAAGATATCCTACGCATATGCTGGTCATAAACTCTAGGCAAACAAAGTGGATAATATGTTGTCCCGCTAGAGAGCTGGGGCGACATCGGATTGATAATCATTTTTTGTAGGCCACAACTAGATATGCCATCCTGCCTCACAACACTTCTTCAAATACGATTGGCATCCACGCTATCGACATGTCTCTCGAGAAAGTGAAGAATATTGTTTTGGTATCTTTTCTCCAGCACAATAATGACGCGCTGCTAACAGAAATAGGTTCTCTCAGGCAAAGGCGGGGTAGGGAAGTCCTCTGTCACAACTCAACTCGCGCTCTCCCTTTCTCTGGCTGGTCACTCCGTCGGAATTCTCGATATAGATCTGACAGGACCTTCCATTCCCCGATTGTTTGGCATCGAATCTGCAAAAGTCACACAAGCACCAGGCGGGTGGCTTCCTGTTCCCGTTCATGTCTCGAATCCTGATACACGTGTTGGGTCATTGTCTTGTATGAGCTTGGGCTTCTTACTGCGAGCACGGGGTGACGCGGTTGTATGGCGCGGGCCTAAGAAAGTCGCAATGGTGAGGCAGTTTCTAACGGATGTATTGTGGGGTGAGCTGGACTATCTGCTCATCGATACCCCGCCTGGCACATCTGACGAGCACATTACTCTGGCGGAGACTCTTTTAAAAAGTACTTTGCCCGGACAAGTCGTTGGCGCAGTCGTTGTTACAACTCCACAGGCAGTCGCCACAGCAGATGTGAAGAAAGAACTCAACTTTTGCCTGAAGACGAGCATTAAAGTCATAGGAGTGGTTGAGAACATGAGTGGATTCGTGTGTCCGAACTGCACTGAATGTACAGATGTTTTCAGCAGAGGTGGGGGAGAGGTTATGGCAAAAGATTTCAACGTGAGATTCTTAGGCCGTGTGCCCATTGATCCACAGTTTGTGATGCTGGTAGAGACTGGCAGGAGACCTGTGCCTCCTGGAACACAAACCAACGGAATCAATGATGAAGGCAATAATACCAAAGATCCAGGTCTGTTAGTTGAAAAGTATAGAGATTGTTCGCTTGCTTCTATCTTCGCACAGATTGCGCAAGATGTTATGACTGCTGCCGAGGGACGTGAGGGTACAGTCTAAGAGGTATTTGATTGTACTCGGCATACAGGCGTTACTTGAGAGTATGGTATGGTGCATAGCGTTGGCGCTGGGGCAATAATGATTATGTCTACAATGCATTATAATGGCATGATAGATAGTCTGTGTAATTGAATGCCTTCATAAGCTCAGTCAATGGCAGTTAACTCGTTCCACCTTCTAAAGGGTTATTTGTCGAAGTGTTTGGTATACACGAAAAATGTTGGCGACATATTCACTCAAGTATTTTGTACTTTATTTTTGCTTGCTTCATTATCACATTGCTAATAGGGAATAATGTTTTTTCTTCGGAATTCAGGTATTTGCAGTTTCCTGGTTCATTTTTATCATGCACATTTTTAGTCATGGTTGCAATCTTTTAGTTGTATAAATAATATAGTCGGCAGAAGGTGTATCAGTCAATCCAAGACTCGAACCTCCGTGCCATGACTTTCTAGCCAAATGACTGCGCTTTTAGTGTTCATGAAGATACCAGTAGCCTGCTGTTCAAACGAACAAGGGTATGCCCATTTATATAGCCTTAGAAATAAGCTGTAGTATCGGTTGGCATCCGTATCAAGTGCACTAATCTTCTACGATATTTCAGGTGCGGCCCTGCTTTGTGCCCTTTCGGTTGGTTCCAGCTTAGTGGTGCCAGTTCCGATCTGGCATGTTTTTTATCTCGATGGGTGTATAAATGGCGCCGGTGAGTTCTGGGCAGAAAGATAAGTCCTCTGACGAGGCATCGGTGCATAAAGAAGCCTTGATGGATGTGATAGCCGAACAGCCTTGGGATAATCGAGCGGGTCTCCATGGTTGATTGGGAAGGCTCATACGGACCTAATACATATCACATTGTGATAGTTCTGTCAGCAGTAGCCCCCGCTATATCCGTATCGCGCTAAGTGTTATAGTATGGTTCTCTCTACACGTATAGGCAGATCTGATAAAATATTCCCAAATCTCGACAATAACATTATCACACAGCAGGCAAGAAACAGTTCATCTAGGAAACCTACTTAGTTTCTGAGGAAATCCTCGATTTTGAACCCTTCTTATTGTAGATAACTGTTTTCCTTATTCTCAGCATCAGGGGCTGTTATGACGGGATTATGCACTGGGCAAACCTGGCGTGCCATCTTCTTCACTTCTAAGTATATGCCAGCCTTGCCCCAATTACCCGTTAGTGAGCCCTTTAGCTGTTCAGTTAGTACAAAGAGTTTCTTTGATCATCAAAAATTCATGATAGAAATACAACGTGATGTAGATGCGAATATCATTTCATTGTTCGGTTCTGTGCTCATTTATCAGGCCTTATAGTCCAAGGTGATTATTATTTCTCATTGTTATTTCTTAACTGTGAACAATAGACACAAACAAAGCTTATTAGACCTCAGAAATTAAGGATTTTAGATAAATACTGAGAGCTTTTCAGCTTCCAGATTGCCTCACATCACTTGATATAGAACAGGGACCCGCAAAACACACCAAATTTTGGTACAGAAAACGAAAAAGGGCCAAATTCAAAACAAGGTCAATAACAAGATGCGGGCATCACAAAGTTTATTGACTATAAACCTACAGCTCCAAATCATGTTTACGCTACTATTGTCACTATTATTCCTTGTAGACCTTTCACAAGCCAGCGTGAACTTTACTCTTTTCCCGGCATCCTCAAAACTCAAATGGCGTCCATGCCACAGTAGATTCTTTTGCGCGAGACTAGAAGTTCCGCTCGACTATATGAATCTAACGAATAACGCTAAGGTGCTCATTCCCCTGGTAAAGCTTCCTGCGGCTTCCAGTGTGAGATACCAGGGCAGTTTACTTCATAACCCTGGAGGCCCGGGAGGATCAGGCATAGAATCTGCTTTCCGCGGAGTGAGCGAGCATTATCATCGTATTAGTGGGGGAGGCTATGATGTAAGTACCAGCTTCTCGAAGCAAAATTCCCCACATTAGAAAGTTTCGTGAGCTGTTTTGCTCTAGACGTACATGCAATCCTTGAATATGTCTTAAGAATAGACAGCTCACGAAAGAGCCCCGTACTTTTTGAAACATTCTTTAGTAAACTGACGCTAATATTTTGATATAGGTTATCGGATTCGACCCCCGTGGGATCGCCAATTCACTTCCCGTTGCTTGTTGTCAGAATGGCGACTCAACCCCACAAACCATCTCAATGCTATTAAATCTACAATCTAGCGTGCCAGTCATTTGGCCCAGGAAAAAAGTAATGAGAACCTGGGTTCCAGTCATGCCTTCTGATAACATAAAGAAAACCACTGAGTTTAAGCAACTCCCACCAATATACCTTCCACAATACACCGCAAATTTTAATGCACATATGGAGTGGCTTCGAGAATTTGGAAAACTCTGCCAAGAAAGCATGGGAGGCTGGGATCAGATTGGGCCGTATATGACAACCGCTGACGTTGCCCGAGACATGCTTACAATCATGGATGCAGTCACAAAGGAACATGGATCCAGAGAGCCAGAACTTCTCAACTTTTGGGGAGCTTCGTACGGAACATCTATTGGCCAGACTTTTGCAACCATGTTTCCCGATAGAGTTGGGCGAATGGTGCTCGATGGCGTCGTCGATCTCCAAGACGATAGAAGAACAGGCAGCTCTGCCAAATCCACGCAGAATCTTGACGATATATGGGGTGTGTACTTCCGCTACTGTCATCTCGCCGGACCAGAAAATTGTGCCATGTACACTGGAAACAGCCCTCGACATATATACGAGCGGTTTGAGTATTTGATGCTGCAACTTGACGTTAAGAGAGTGGTTCAAAAGCCATGGGCGTGGGAGAAGATCAAGTACGTTGCGAACATCCTTCTAGTAACCAAACAGTTGCTGCACCGAACGGCATATGATCCGATATATGAGTTTCCAAGGATTTCTTCTTATCTGGTCGGGGTTGAATCATTAATGAGTAACTTGACAAGTGATAGCTTCCGGGCCTGGAAGAAGACTCATCCATATGCATCATCTAATTTAGCTTCGAACTCGACGATCCCCGTACAGTCTCCCCAATTTTCCTTGTGGAATGACGCTATACGATGCAGTGATAGAGATTCAATATATGGTAAGACACAAATGGAGATTGACAAGCTACAGGACCCCTACATCTACAGTACTATAGCACATGACGCTATGAGATCAGAAGACTACAGATGTACCGCGTGGCCGATCAGAGGTAAGAATAGATTCACTGGGGATGTTGGGGCCAAAACAAAAACACCTATGCTTTATGTCAGCAACACCTTCGATCCAATCACGCCAATAGCTAACAGCTTTAAACTAGCTCCACTATTCCCAGGGGCGCAAGTCCTTGAGATCGAGGGAATCGGGCACTGCTCCGGTGCAGCTAACAACAAGTGCGCCTGGAGGAAAATCGGTGAGTATTTGAGAGAAGGCAAAATGCCGGATTCTGACAATTTTTGCTCTATAGAGACTGGGCCGTGGGGTGTGGAGTTGTTTTACCTTTCCTAAACTGTCAGTGATACTATATTGCTAACTATCAGGAGCGCTATCGAGTCAAGAAACGGAAAAAAAAAATAACACATATTATCACCTGTAAGCGAGTGAACCTGACGGATGTGATTTGCTTGCCATGAAGCCCTAAATCAAAAGCAGGCATCACAAAAGCGTAAAAGCGTTCGGCGCAAACTTATGTTAAATAGCATCGATAACCGGCCCTCAATGCACGAACCACAGGCCCAGAGAAAGCAATGCATCCGCTCATGAACCATCCCCGTATCTGCGATCGTACTCCCGTAGGATGATCTCATTGCCTCCCATGCAGTTGTCCCATGCAAAAAGTTTTCCGGTCCGCGCGTAATAGCTCCAAGCCCGACGGTGAAGCTCCAAGAAAAGCTCCATATCAGTGATTTGACGCTGGACGTCACGAAGAAGCCCTACCGTGTAGCGCATGTTATAGTGTCTGGCGAGCTCGGGACGGGAGGGAATGCCGAGGTGTCTGCGGTCAAGCGGCATTAGTTTTCCGGCCTCGGTGAAGAATGGCGCCGTTACTTTGCCGGGCGCGCGGAACAGGAATTCAGTGCGAGAGGCCATCTTGCTATTGCGGTCTATGAGGGGGCAGGACTTGTTTGAAAAAGGCGAGGTATAAGAGGTGACGGTGGCTTCATTTATAGCAAGTTGGTACCCTGAATGATTCAGTTGGATCTGAAGTATCCATTTTACTGAATGTAGAAATATGCGTAAAGGCTTTGATTATGTCGAAATGATCGTTTATGGTGACATCTAGGGAGCACGTTTCTTGCACATGTTCTCATTTATCAGCAAATATGACAGAATATGACGGGTAATATATGTGGCGCCACGTTCCCTACCCACGTTGACAATATGCCATTGGCCAATACTTTCACATTCTACATTTAAAGAGTTGAACTACTGCTTTTTTTTCAATCGCAGCGGTAGTTCCTTACGCCATCACTTTCAAGAAGGTGGGTGTATTGGCCTGAACCCAAGCACTGGTATATGAAGAGTCATTAGAACAAAACTTCTATCGGAGCAATTCCTGCTTTTTCTAGGTTCGACACGTATGAGTATAATTGCACCAAACGCATTATCAAGAAACGCCATGAAAGTGCATCTTAAAAGAAACCATCCAATTACTATCTCTTCAACTATATATTCCCAAGCTTTGGAGAATAATACATCGTTATATAAGCCCCCCTACCTTCGTTATATGCAAAAGAAACATATGTATGTCTTCCGACCTCAGTCTCAAGCTCCGAATTACCACTGCTCCTTCATCAGCACAATCATGAATCCAGCTCTTCCTCGCGACTCACCAAAGCTCAGCAAATCCATTCGAGTAATCCTTCATATGCTCCCAGTTCTCAGAGTCAAAGAAGCGCTTTAGCCGCTGGCAAACGTCCCCATCATTGTTGGCATAATGCCAGAGTGGGACGTAAAACTTGATGCTGGGAAGCTATGATTCACACGGGTTAGTCTAACCGTAAGAAACCCCAATGTTCTGCTTAACTTGCCTCTTCTCCTCTAACCATCTCAAAGCTGAAAATCAAGCCCGCGGTTCTGGCATCCTTTCTGGCGACGTCCTCTGTCGAGCCATCCCAGTCCTCGGGCAGCCCAAATACCGCTTGGTAGAAGCGCGTCAAGGCGCTCATTTCGTTTTCAGACGGGGCTTGTTTTCCGCGTTAATTGATTTCCTTTCGTGGGGTGTTTCATCGGGGTAATATTTACTGATTCGGCCGCCGATGGTATAGAATTCCTTGACGTGGGCAAAGCTGGGATCGTAGGTTCGGCCGTAGATCTTCACGCGGGCTTTTGGGGAGTTGGTGCAGTCGAAGGCTAGAGCGGGTCTCCGTTAGACCGCGACCCTCACTTAACCCTATTGAGGAGAAACGGTAATGAAGAATATTGTATTTTGTGGAGGTGATACACTGACCCATGAATATGATAGTGAACCCTTGGACCTCGACTATCTTTCCTGCCAACATGTTTTGTATGCCTGATAGTTGTCAGCCTCATGAAGGTGAATGAGAAAGTAACCGGGGAGATTAGGCCCCGTTTTGGCGGCGCGTACTCTCAAACCCGCCATCTCTGGGAGCAACGAAATCCTCGATTTTCCGGAGCGCTGGGAAGAGTGCTCTCCCGGGTTCGGGGGATTCTCTCAGCTCTAGCTTGCGAATGGTAGAGAAGACAATGGTTGAGGGAGATGTCTTCGTGAGGAGCGCTTGTCGATACGGAAACAGGTAAGCTTTCAGGATCGGGTTGAATATCTCGGGGGTAAGATCGAAAGCCAAATAGCATGTTTGCATAGTTCTCTATGGAGAAACATTACTGATTACTCATAAACATATATACGGCTCTAGCGGCGGCTACAGAAAATACTCGCCTTTCCAGTGATCTCCTGAATCTTCTCAACATCGTTGGCTTCAGTGATAAAAATCTCTGAGGTGAAGGAATCCCACCATTTGGTGTCCAGCGTACTACAGAACCAGGGGATGACCTTTGCAACTAGAGATGATGGACAGTTCTGATTCAACATATCTACAGTAGTACCTGCCTTTGGCCCAATGGGCTCGATTCCAAAACGTACGGTGGTCCTCGTGTCTTGAACGTTCCGCGATGCTTCGAATGGGGAGCCAGTATGTGTCATACGAGAGGTCCACGTTTTGGAACCTCCATTCTGGGCAAGAAGTAGGGCTTGATAAAACTCGAGATATTTCAATCGTAAAGGGAGGGGATAGCCTGATTGCGTCATCAATGTGGTGAGAAGCTGGGCCGGCTCCTCGAGGATGACTGCTTGGGAATGGTTCCTAGCCATTTTTAGAGGGGTTACAAACTATGTAAGTAAGAGGATAAGAATTGATTTTGCTAGCTGACCTCGTGGTTTTATAGCCCTCCTTGAGTTCTACGACAGTTGGCGAAGTGGCTAATCGATAGTTTACAGGCAAATAACCCACAAATACGGAGAAGGGACGCATCATCCAAGCCCTAAAGAGAGTATTAGGGGCGTAAGTCCTCCATTGACGACTATTGGGCTAAACGATACGAAGATCCCCAAGTTCCAAATGTGGTCAATGTTCCGACGTATGTGATCCTTAATCATACTTAATCCTGTGAGTTTCCAGCCAAGAGATCTTCTTACGGATCCTTCGGTTGGTAAGATCTACATTCGATCAATTTATTGCCTGGTACGTTGGCGGCGCAGAAAAATAGGCTGCAAGACATTCTTTTCCTATTTTCTGGGGAACAATTAGCTTCTAGTGTATTGTTGGCCTGCGACACCTATTTTCTCATCTGCTTTGACAGCCCCGACAGTCGATGATTAATCGGATCACAACAAGAGTTCTGCAAATCAAACGTCCCCCCAATCAATTCATTGTCTTTCTTCCCAAACGAGATTACCGCTGCGCTCGCCGTTCCCAATCTTGACAGCCACATGGTCCTTCTTGTTGGATACCATGTTAAGTAGTCTATAGCCACGTGACTGAAAAATAGAATTTGTGTGAAAGAAGCCGAACCCAAACTGAGGTATTTCACAGGAATGCTTTTAAAAGCAGCGAAAAAACTTCGAGTATTGTTATGCAAGTGTAAATTACCACGGTTTTGGTCATGCTTTTTAATGCCATAATAATTATAATGTCTTCAAACCTAATAGCTAACGCCGCCTTATGTTTGATTTGTGCTTCTCTTGTTTCTATCCGTCTATCCGTCTATTTCTCTGCCATGATAAAGTTCGTTCAGATCTTTTCATTAACACCGACTCCTGTTTCATCTGATATGCTGTTGTCTCATTATCGACAGCTCCTCTTCTGCTCATCATTCCTTATAAACGCGGTATCTCGATCCTGCATAGAGCCTTTGATGATCACATCATTCCGTTCGCGCCTCCATTCATCTCCGCTTCCCTCTCTCATCCCTTCCCCTTGACGTTCGGCGCAGGAAACAAATCGACGATCCAATCACCGTGCGGGTTACAAGTCTGACAGTCCTCCTTCTTGATCGTCGCATGCTTATACTTGAAATGGCATGACTCGCCTGCGTTTCTTAAATAACATTCTTTTCGGACTTCGTGGCAGAATATTCTAGGACCCTCATCTATGGCCGACGTTGTGCGAGAACGGGATGCAGATGTTGCGTGGTGGACGTCTATTGATATACACATTATTTGGCTTGTTAACGGGCCTAGGGCCTTGTGGTCGAAAACGGTTGTATTTTGGATTGATTGCGGACTCGACGTGAATATGATGAGGCTTGGGTGGTTGTTGATTAGGATCGAGCGGTATATGTGGGATACAAGAGACAAAGAACGCGCAGTGTAACACGTAATATGAGACCGAAAAAAAAAGAAAGAAGAAGAAGGATGTTTTAAATAAAAGCAAGAATTGTGTGATTGTCTTGATTGAGATGATTGTTCCGGTTAATGAAAACACTTAAAGGCGGTTCTGAAAGGCGTGATTGTCAAAGACTATCAAAAGTATTGTGCATACATGAATCGGCTCTGTAGAAATCGAATAGGATATTTATTCTCTCTTCAGAAACCTCACTTGAGGTGCTCTGGTGACGCTCGAGGAGCCTGATATTGACTCATGGTGATGGTGGTGCTTGTGGTACGAAACTCAGCCACAACAGGCTGATTGCAGTATCACGAGAACAAACCCACCTCAACATACCTATGCAAAACGTGAACACAAATATCATGTGAGAGATCTATAGATATCATATGCGCTTTTCATTACCAAGACCATCGCTGTTAAAATGGTCCTTGTTGCTGTTTCGCCTCTGGGGCACTTCCTGTGTACAAAATATACCCCTATCCTATTCCCCAACTCACCATGCATAAGTATTGTTGATACCCAGCGCTTTCAGCCCAACATCAAGAATTATATAAGCGCGATCAAGGTATCCGCAAAATCAAGTCTGCATGGATCAATAACCAGGCTATGCCAAACGCCGTATCCCATAACCTAATCCAGTCCCAGATACGGCGAGAACGCCGTAAAAATGCATGTGCTAAAGTCTCTCCTGTGTTCGGTGGCGTTGGGATAAAATGCCGTTGCCCCCCTTCATATGTACTATCTCAATCACTGTCTGTGTCTGGGTTTGCAATATACAGTCGTCCGTGCGACATCGTCATCGTGCGATCTCGCTCATCTACACTGCCTCTCCTCCTTAGCTCTTCAGGATTCCGTACGCTCTTCTCGCGCGTAACGGTCGATATAAGTAGGCTATTGCTAGCAAGACGTGCTGCATCTTTCGAGTCCAGTTCTCCCACGTGGTCTGCACGCTCTCCGCTGCTACCGCTACCTACACTTTGTGAACCGTCCCTTGTGCCGTTATCGGTTGCTGTAAAATAGTCCTGCGTCTTTTGATGTACGCCGGGCACTGGCGTTTCTCCTGCTTCGATAAGATCTGACAGAGAATCTGGAGGAGAATGTCCAGAACTCCATTTGCCAGCCACAGAACTTGCGTTTGATTGTCGTGAGTAGGTGAGACCTCGTCTGCCACTACCAATGCTGCTCCGTCCACTGCCAGTTCTTCGGTGGTGGACGTACGGCCCTCGCCCACTATCTGCGTCATCATCCGAATCATTGCCTTCTACTTCACTGGCACTTAAACGCATCGGCACACCTCCTAGCCCTCCCACTAGATCTCCTGGGCTGTAGCCCACCAATCCGGCCTTGCCACCATGCCTTATCTTCGCTGTGACTCTGCCGCTGCTTGCCAAACCCCCAGATCCGCTGGTCGATGTACGTCCTGCGCCTGTGACCTCTCTCGCAGCTCTTATTTTTGCCGCCTTTTGTGCTGCTACTAATCGTGGATCTTCGTGCTGTGCCCGATCGCACCATACCGTCGCTTTTTGTTTTCGCATAAGCGCCACATAGCTTGTTGGTGATCCTCCGCCGGATCTTGAAGATGTTGAACGGCGCAAGTCTTGAGATCCTTGTCGGATGGGCAATGGACCGTTACCGCTGCTGGCCACAGTCGAGAAGGTTCCCTGGGACGGGGTCCTTCGAGAGTTATAAGATTGTATCTGCATGTTGTACTGCTGCGGCTGTTGTTGAGGAGGGTATTGAATTGTTGGGAAGATGTTTGAGGAGGTGGTGCGAGAGCGGCTATGTGCATATACATTTGGTTGAGGAGAATACCCCGATGGCATAGGTTTCCTTCTTGGAATGTCGGCCATCATGATGGTCGTTTTGTGATTGTGTAAAACAACGCCGCAAATTCAAGCAACGTGAGTGTTTCACGATCTGTTGATGGCGCTGCAAAGACTCAACGTAATTCAGGTTGCCAGAGGTTCTGAGCTATTTGGTGATGTCCTAGATGTCGGGACAATCTGCCGATAAGGTTGGTGGGTAGAGGAAGTAGCTTCGTCTTGATGTTCCAAGGCCCGGGCGAGCAATTAAGCAAATTGATGGTCTGCCAGGGTGGGATGCAATTCGAGCTCGATCAATTGAGCAGTGAGAGCGAGGTTGATGTAGGAATTGAGGCTAGAGAAAGGGCTTAGGAAGAGAGAGTCGATATTGTAGAGCAGACGGGGGGGGGAAGGGGGATAGGCAGAGATGGTAGGTGTGGGAGGAAGTCGGCGGTAGTTGTGGTATGGTATGGGATGGGATGGTAGTATAGTACGGTACGGTGCTGTCACCATGTACTAAGCAATCTTTGACGTTAGCGCGTGCACGCAAAGTAAGCGGGTGGGGTCTGGAAGATACCAGCACGCCAGCCCAGCAACACCACCTGTGAAAGACAAAGAAAACCCCAACCTTTTTGATTTTACACCGAGAGGAGAAGACCAAAGCTAAATGAACCAGCTACAAACGCGGAATAGCAATGATGGATTGGGGGATGTAAAGAATTGACGGCACAGATAGTGGGCTTGGTCTGGGTTGAGAAGAAACCGCGCAAAGTCAGTTAACTAGTAGTAGTGTAGTGCAATGCTTGTAGAGCTGAGAGCTGAGCGGAGAGGGGAGAGAGAGAGAGAGAGAGAGGAAATAACACAACAGAAGAGGCAAAACTATTTCAAACACAAAATAGAATGGAGGGTCTCACGAAATTCTGAATCAGCGGTTGCTGAGGAGAGCAAGTGAGGAGTCCTTGATCTATTGGATTGGATCTCACAGTCCAGTCCAGTACGACGGCGTTATCTGCACGCGGTATGCAGGCGCTCAGGGCTTCAGCTGAGGAGAGGATCGCGCGTATCTTCCTCTTTTTTTTTTTTGGCTCGTGGTGCGGGTAACCTAAGAGACGCAAGGTGTAAGGGTTGCAACAACGAACAAGAAAGAGTTTATTATTTGTGTGAGTCGAGCGTCCGGCAAGGAATTATTTATATGTGTGTGCATACAGTAAGTACAATTGGGATGTGTAGCTGTTGCAGAGAATATCGAAATCTTTTCGAAACGGGCGTCTTTTATGTGAAGAAATCAAACCCCCCTTGGGTTTAAAACCGAACAGCCAGCGTGCGAGATAAAGTTGGCTTTCAGCAGGCAACTTTCAAGGTTTGGTAGTTCACGTCATCCGGGTTTGAGGATATACTTGAGCTATTAAGGGTACAGGAACACACACACTTGTCCTAACAAAGTATGGCTTGATCTCCATCGCGTTACCAGGAAATACCCATTTCGATCATAGACCTTCCAATCCGAGCCTCTCTTGTGGATTCCATCCCGGCGGTTCGAATCAATTGGGAATGGTGGATGAATAAGAGTAAAGAAACAGAGTTCGACAGCCTCACCCATCTCCAAAATGTACGAACGTGGTGTATCGTATAGACTCAAATACCCGTAATCGTTGGGGTTGCTGTGCTGTACATGTTGATGCTATAATAGGGATTGGATGGTTACATATGCCATATTGCGCGCTTCTCAAAAGTTCGTGTTCCAAGACATCTCTCTGCCCACCGCGACTCGGCCTCCCCGCAGGTGCCCACCCAGCAACTCACGAACGGCCCTGGGAAGCACCATTAATGACATACCAACCGAGTCAGCGCACATGCACTCGATACTGTACTGTGCTGTAAAAGAATGTTGAGGATAATCGGCAATGCATCGTTTGCATGAACCGCTGCTCAACCTCACACATCGCTTGGCCATTCTACCTATACCCCGCGCTTAGACCAGGGCAGCTTTCCGGGTTGATTATGCAATAGTAACGGCTTGTTATTGCTTCAAAATCCAGTTTCTGTACCTGTGAACCAACTTTCGCACCTCTGTTACCCATTCTCCATCGAATTTCCCCAGACCGAATTGTTTATTTTTCGATGCTCATGACGACAAAGAATATGCTTTTTCAGGAGCAGTCGATCATTTACGTCACTGGTTCGTCGGGTAGCCTCCATATCCCTGAGAACGAGAGATCATTATGCTGACTTAAATATCTGGCACCAACCCAACTTTTACGGCGGGCAGCTTCTGGCTAATGCAGTGTCGGCCCGAATTACTTTCTTTTCCCGGCCCGGCTGCCAAGCCCGACCCCCGCCCGGAACAAAAGAACGGAAACGGATTACACTCGCTCAAATGTATTGTATGGGTTCTCATGGGGAGGGGGTTAGAACCCTCACCCCTCTCCTCCCCTCCCATGGCGTTTCGCTACAAGCATGATGAGATATATGCGCGCTGGAAGCACCTTCATCACCTGCAGTGATTACAATGCAACAGGTTCTACGCTGCACACACCGACTCTCTGCGTTGTTACGCCTCGATCTTGGATAGCGTTTGTCACTGCCGTCTCGATCTCGATCACTAAAAAAAGCACTACCACACCAAAGATGCATGATCAAAAAGACATGCTTCCTTGCTGACCCATGCCTTAGACCTACAATCTTTGTAGGATGCACGCCAGTAAATACTGACACAGCCAGCTGCGAGGAGGTCAGCCAAGACACGTGGCATTCAATATTGGCGTGCAGCGGATAGAGATCCGCAGATTAATGTCTCACAACGTGGTCACCACACTTTCGACCATTGGAATTGCGTGCAGTCGCGGTGGCTTTGAGGACGCGACAGAAGCAAGTTCGTCTGCCGATCTGTTTACTGTAAATGTTTGGTGCTAGTCACGTGTTTCTACTTAACATTGACCAATCCGATAGTGTGTTGATTAGATTGCAGTGTGAGGTCGACTGCATATCCTGTAATTCAGACCTTTATGATTGACATAACATCTAGACGGTGCCTTTTCCAAAAAGCACTTGCCGTTTGTATGAGCCGACAACGTGTGAGCCATCTTGAATATGATTCTGAAGTACGGAGTCGACAGAGGATGCTAGTTCTGTCGTCTTGCTCATCTTTGCTTCTACATATGGTATTTATACTTCTAGCGCTTTATAATTGCAGAGCTGTAAGCTATTTAACATCATGTTAGTGAAGCGTGAACAAAGATTATGCATCATTTTCTAAGGAAACAGTTTATCAATATACCAAGAATGTAACATCATAATAACACAACAGTGATGAGATAGCTCTCGTTTAGTATTTATTGCCTCTTATATTACATAGCATTGTTCGTCAGCATGAATTCAAAGTCGACTAGTTGCCGTCGTTGGTCATATTCTACTGCTTTGCTTGACATAAAAACAAGCACTAATTAAGGAGTCAATATCTGAACAGATCGCATTTATCAATCGAAACGATTCCTTCCTTCGTAGCTTAGTCTTGCAGTCGTTCATGTATCTGCTGAAAGTGAACTGTTATATTCACTCTTATTTGAGGGTATCATGACTCACATTGAGGATGTCGCCCTTAAGGGAAAGTTCTTAACAAGTCCTGAGTTTGTAGATTCATGATTTCTCTACGCACTCACACTCACACTGTCGTCTGTTGGGCTCTAGGCACAGTCTTTGGTCTATTTATACAGTGAGCTATGGCTCGCCTTTGGACCATTTGGTACATTCTAATTCTCACAAGCGACCTTCGGCCAGCTTCAATATATACCCACTACCAAATGACGCTCAATACATTATTCTAATGGCCAACTACCTCTCATGCTACTCTAATTTTGGACGTTTCGGCTTGGCTTTCTTGATATTACTATTTTCTATCTTATCTGATATAGGCAATGGAGAGTCATCAGCACCACCTTCAGATTCACTACCATATCAATCAACGTTAACAACATCTTTCCCACACGATGCTCTCGATATGCCACCTTCCAAAGACTTTTCTGCAGGAGGTACGTCCATCAATATGAGCGCGGCGATCGGTGGGATGGAGCCACCAGCATCTTACTTACCATTGACCTTCGCAAACTCCTTGTCAGCACCAGGTGCTCCATCGTCTATTGAAGGAAATGTTTTTACTTCGGCATCTACAACTCGAATTCCAATTTCGACCTCAAGAACCTTCATTATCCATACTATATCGCCAAGTACGAGCATTTCATGGCCTAATGATATTCCGACAGATCTGACTGCAACCACAGCTACATCATCGCCGATGATTCTCCTACCAGATAGCTCAGGGCCTATCTCGATCTTGTCATCAATACTGTCATTTTCGGATATAGCAACAACAAGTGATAGCCAGACAGGTCCAAATAGGGCTTCAATGACCAGATCATATAGTTCAGGGACGGCTGCACTCCTACCTGTCACCTCGCCTCTTGTTGCCTCTCTTACAGCCCCTGAAACGACTGCCTTTGTGCCAAGATCAACAAACTCTGGTCCCCCTACCACTAAATCTACTCTTTCTGGGGGAGCATCATCGATCACAACTTTTGACTCTTTTCCAGCCCTTGAAGCGTCTATCGCCGAGTCAATTACGACAAGTTTTGACGGGCTCGTCACTGTTCCTTCGAGTTCAGTGGGCACTTCTTTGGACACAATGCCCAATGCGTCTTCATCCATAGAAACTCAGGTAGCGTCCTCCAACATAGACACGACTGACGCAGGAAAAGAGCAATCAGCCCAGAATGCCACGAGCTCGGTCGTTCCAGTGATATCCACTATTACCGCAATCCCAATTTCCAGTCTATTGTCCAGCAACTCGTTGAAAACAGGCAATGTAGTAAGCTCAACAACGGTATTTATATTGGGTGTGGAAGGTGTTGTTCCAAAACAACCGAACGGCCTTGGAGATTCTCCAGGTGGCGAGACATTGGGTCAGCTATTGCTCACCACAGTTCTTTGGGGGTTCACATCAAACATTGTTGCAGCAAACCCTACACTAGAGGTTCCTCTAGAGCTCGCAGGAGACATTGTTTTCATTAGCACAATAGTCGTACAGCTCCATAGTAGCGAATCTCTCTGGAATAGTGTTGCGTTCACTCAGGTATTGAAAGCCGGTAAACAGGTCACAACAGCACCATCAATTACCAGTTATGTACCTGCCATAGCCACTCTGGATGGCCCAAGTTCCATTATATGCAATGAAGATAATTGTCTCCGTGCTTTCATTCGCGAAGGAAATGCGGAGGCCTCGAATTTCTGCGACAGCTTCACGAGTACAGTATTCACAGGCTTAGCTGCCATGCCAACTTATGCCTCCATGTGCACGTCCAATTCCATAGCCGAGGTCAGCTCTGCTTGCACTTGCTTCACGCTCATACCTTCCGTGGTCCCAACAAATGCCAACATAGATTCAGTCGCTTCAACCGCAGATACCTTTCTAACAGCAACAAAAACCGATGGAGATGCGCTCCCAGGCCAAGCAACTCCACCTACAAGCATAAGCACTGGACCGTTTCCCCATATCTACCCTCCCAGTACCAGCGGGAACTGCGGCCTGGGAATCTCCTGCATAGGTAGTAAATTCGGCCCCTGCTGCTCCTTCCTTGGACACTGCGGTGCCGGACCCGCGTTCTGTAGTAAAGGGTGCCAGTTCTTATTCGGTCTCTGTGATGTATCAGATAATCCAGCTTCTCCATCAACCTTGACCACCCTTCCGTCCTCAGGACCGACCATCCTAGTTCCAAATCCAAACCCAAAAGGGAATAACACACATGATGGGCTCGGGAACTTTGGTACCGGACACATCGCTGCTATCACTATCGCAGGCATTGTTGGTTTTCTTGTCCTTGTAGGCTTGTTCAAACGAAGAAGGGTCATCAGTATTATGAGAAATTGGAAGGGTTCCAATTCAGAAAAGTCAAGCAGCCCTCCTCACCCCATTGCACCAACAGCAGAAATGGAATATGTCGCCTCGGCACCACCTCCCATACCAGTCAGAAATCCAGATCGGCTCTTCACACCAGATGCCTCGGCTCGCGACTTCATTGATAACAGCAGCAAGCAAGGAAGTGGTTTAGGATATTCACCTGCGAAGACGTCCTCCCCAATCCCACCATCATACAAATCGGACCCATCAATTAAAAATAGCTCATTAGATACCTCCGGGATTTCGGTGAACTTCAAGGAAGCTCAGGCTCCTCGAATCTTGGCTCGAAACTCTGCGCCACAAAAGGAAGACCAGGAGACTGGTCAGGGTGTCTACTTTCACAAGCATACATATGAGCCCTTAAATGAATCAAAGAATGCTGCAGCATATAAGATCACAGAGGCAAAGAGGGTAGTTAAGCAGAGAATGAACGAGATTTATGCCGAGGCAACGAAGCCAAGTGATGACACAAGGACCGCAGGTATTACCAGAACATTTGCAGCGCCTGATCTCATGCCCGGTCATAGACATAATGAGATTCTCGAAGACGAGGCAGAAGAGGAGCTAGATTTGGTTGAAGGAGAGGAGAAGGTGATTGGGAGGGTGAGCACGGGTAAGGGATCAATAGTGAGGCCACACTCTGACCCGAGCAGGCTCAGTGGCTACCAGAAGTATCTAAATGGGTATAGGGGATGGTGGGAGAGAACAAAGGATGATGGAGATAAGAGCGATGGAGCCCAGAGCTTAAAAGGCGAGGTTGGGCATTATTAATGCACGCGGACGTTGACTTAAGCATCTTTAGCGTGGAAGTATTAGGGACCAGGAGTATTCCTTTTTCGCATGTAGCACCATCGTTATAGCGGTCCTTTTGATTCCATCCTGAAGGATCATAAACAGGTCACAGTCATAATTATATCCAGAGTCCCATTTTGATGTCTTCTAAAGCTTGTACCACACTATTTGGCCATGAGGATGAGTGTGGAGAAATTCAGAGGGTGACTTTTCTTGAACCACTTCGCTAGCAGTTATGGGGATGATATTTTTGCCAACCAGAGATTTCGAAATAAAAAGAAGCGACTTATTGGTATATCTGATTCTCATTATATTATAGTTTCAGTTTAGGCGTCCATCACATGTACAAGTTTACTATTCCGACAAGGATAGATAATCCAGCAACCAAATAGCCCTGCGGCTTCTTAATCAACGCCCCTTCGCTCCCCTTATCGCCATTAGCATTCGAAAGCGCACTCGGATCAGTCAATGCACCGGTAGTCGTAGGCTGCGGAGCATCCGTGCCCAGTGATGTCCCACTCGTCTTCACGGCACCCGACGCCGTCGTCCAAGCCATGATACTACGAACCGACCCAGCCAATGCCGCATCCAAAGTGACAGCACAAGGCTCCGCGCTCTCCGTCACGCTCGCCGTCACCGCACAAACGTAATCGCTCGGCCGTGTCACCCACGAGCGGCTCCACGTCGTAGTACTCTCCACGCTAACTGCGGCCGCAAACACGCCGCCGCACGTCTCCGTGGGCAGGGCCGGATACGTCGCCGCCGCATCCTTCGGATCCAAGAGCGTCACGGGAAACGACCCGTTCCTCACCTGGCGCGAGCTCCACCATTGCGAGGCCCCCAGCGTCGTGGCAGGCTCCTGCGGGTAAAAAGCGCACCACGGCCCGATCTCGAACATCCACGTGAAGTCATATACGCCTGGCCCCGGAAGCTTAGCAGCAGCGGTGCTGTTCTCCGTGAACGGCCAATACTCGTGCGAGAGGCCGATGTAAGGCGAGGATTGGAGAGCGATGGGATGCAAGCCCTTTGCTGTCTCGCCTTCCATGAAGATGTCGTGGTTGGTATCGATTCCGGCGGTTTGCCACGTGGTGCCGAGGGCGGCAGATAGGGCGGGGGAGGTTACGAGTTGCCAGGTGAATGACCAGGTGTTGTTCCAGGTGAACGAGGGGTTTTGGAGGGCGATGAGGACGGCCATTCCGCGGTCATTCAGATGGAAGGACGAGCCGGGATGAGGGAATAGGAGGTCTAGCTCGCTGGTGTTGGCTGAGATGGCCTGAACGGTGGTCGCGGCCGTGAAGATGACGATGGAAAGCCATGACGGAACGTTAATCATGGTTCCGCAATGCCCTGTAGTTTTGCCTCTCTGAACTCGCGAGAAATATAAACCGTCCCTCTAGCCTCGCGCAGTCACGGGTTGTTGGTTTTAATACGAGACCAAGCCGCCAAGAAAAACGAATCATCCTAGTAATTTCATCTATGCTGTGCCGCAAAAGCATCCATTTTCAGCCAAATGTTCATGATCATAGGGGCACCGGGATTTTTTTCCAGTGTCCCAAGGATTTTAATAACAAGCACAGGGAGATGTGACTCAATAAATATTTAATCCAAGACTGACCTTAAACTAACCTCCTCGCTTACCTTAGGGGTAGTGTATCACGTGGGGGTCACCACTTCCTATCCCAATTAGTCACAACCAATCATGAAGGAAAACCTCGTGTAGGAGGGCGAATTCCATTCCTCTTTCCAGTGGCTTGAAGCGTGAACCTTTTGTTTTAATTTGTTCCCAATAAAAGTTCAAGAATCACTGCCTCCAACTAACGGTTACAGGGGCCTTCATACAAGATCGGACACTCCCTCGGAGTTTCTGGACTGAACGAGCGCTGATACAGCTTTCACTGCTCATACTTTTGGGGCGTTTCATTCTACCCGTTGACTTTGATTTGTTATAGAACTGGCACGACAAGGCCCGAGGTCCAGGGAGATTTATGTTATCAAGGAGCCTTGATTTCGTGATTGTGAGCATGAAGCTGTTAAAGATTATCTGCATGATACTATTCTGGTGTATCCAGATGGCAAATTCTTCACAGCATTGCAACATGTATATCTGTAACAGGCATGTAGGTTCTGGCGAAAGCCATTTCGCTGAAGACATTCGTGATAGTCTAATATGCAATCCCGGCTCTATTTTTCCCAATACCTCTAATCCTCGCGCCAAAAAACCACAAGATTATGATTTGAGGAATGCCAACAACTATGAAAATAAATGCGAGCAAGCTGTTTCCCCATCCATACCCTAGTTCCTCGTACATCTGCGGCGCAAAAAGCGGAAAGCAAAACCCCAGAAGCTGAGAGAGCAAGCGAACAGCGGCATTCGCCGATGCGGTATGCGTAAACTCATCCAGCATATAAGCTGACATGCCCTGATTAAGCATAAAACTAGAAAGAGCGAAGAACGCCACGGACAGGTCGACCACAAACCAATGTACGTGGTTCTCTACTGTCCAGCCATACCAGAAGAGAGTTGCGGGAAGCAATGCAGCGCAAGGGACCATATAGGGAACGCGGAATTCTGGAACCGCTTCTTTATCCGGATACTGTGCTTTCTGTCGTCTCCAGAGAAAGTCCATCAGATGGCCGCCGCCTTGCGCAGCGACTGTTGCCCCGAGAGCGATGGCGATATAGTTCAAACTGCTGATACTTTTAGACTCATGGTACTTCTCGATCCATAAGGTCGCAAATGTTGACAGCAACAAGAAGTAAGTGCCAAAATTGATTGCGATGTTAAACGAGATAAAAAGAATGACTGGCCGATATATCAGAAGCTCTACTGGCCGAAGAAGCCCTTTCCCGATTGCGATCAGAACAGCTTTATTAGTTGGGTTTGGCAACTCTTGGCCTGCTGCTTTATGGGCTTCTGCAGCTGCTTTTCTGCGTAGTAGTACAAAAGCGCAAGTCTCTCGAATGACAAAGGTACCTGCGGCAATGACGCCAGCATCAAATATGGACAGGATCCAAAAAAGCCAGGACCACTCCACATGCTGTGCTACGAGCCCACCAACAATCGGCCCCAACGCCGGGCCAAGATATGGAATAAACGTAGCCAGTGCGAGGGATTTTCCACGGTCTTTGGCCCGGTACATATCTGCCAAGACAGGCTGTGTGAGCTATTGGTGATTAGAATTTCCACTAGCTTTCGAATTTTAACAGCCTCAAACTCACAGCAACACCAGCCGAAGCAAAAAACCCAGTCAGGAGTCTGCCCGCGATCATCACACCCTGAGATTTCCCGACGGGACATAACGCGTTCCACAGAACATAGCCTAGATTAAAGATAATCCAGACAGGCTTACGCCCGTATAACTCAGACATGGGTCCAATGATGAATGGTCCAAAGGCTAAGCCAAGAACGTAGACAGAAAATGACATTTGGGTTAAGCTGGCAGACATGCTCAAGTCATCTGATATCTGATCTAGTACAGCGGCCATCATGCTTGCGGACATGAGCGTGATAAGTTGGCCTATGGAGAATATTATTGCAATCGATATCTTGTGGTAGGATGGCCAGTTGTAGGGATCTCTCGGGTCATCCGCGCCCTCCCATCCTGGCTGAAAACCAACATGTCAGAGAAGAAGCACATTAGACCAAATCAAAGATATTCGATTGATGGCTACGCACATTTGTCTGCGCCTGTTCCGATCTCTCATTCGATGCGGGAACCGGCTCGATATTAGAACCAGCCTCCAAGTCTTTAAGCGTCTTTTCCGAGTCGCTTGATGCCATTGTGGTTGATGACCATGGAGGTAGAATAGATTTTTCGCCGTTGCCATCTTATTGAGAGTCTTCCCAAATGCACTGAAGGGCGTATGGTGTCGAGCATCTGAACTCCGAAAGCCCGGGCTCTTTGCCATGCTAATGCCGAAGACATGGGTAAGATCTGATAAGATTTATATTAACAGGGCTCCTTCTCCCGATCAAGTGTAAGAAGAGTGGGGGTCAACATTTAATAGCGCCAATGAGGGGTTCGGATAGAGATGGTTTGATAAAAAGTGACTTTTAACACATCTTTTTTCAGTATACGGACGGTGTTTTTGAACGGTTTAGCTCTTACTTGAGATGATGCTTGTGGCTGGGTGGATCTATTTCAAATTTGCACGGCTAGCTTACCCTGTGCATTTGTGCTGCCACCTTTACTTATAAACACGATATTGTATATGACTTACATCTCTTTCCATCCTAAATCTTACAAAGCCCAAAGGAATGGTAATGGAATGCAGATCGAGAGCACCGTCACTGTTGTCCTAAATTGGGCTCAGTCGACTGATATTGTTACCAGATTCTCGGGAATCGAATTTTGGCTGTGGGTCTCCGGGAAGTACATGTTGAATGCCTTTTTATATATAACCCGCCATCCAACAATCTAACTATTCTTCAGCCAAAATTCTCGTAGCAAATCCTTCAAGTTCGCTCTACACACGATTTGTTAGTGACGTGTCTGACAGATCTTTTTGAATGTTCGGGTATTTGGAATCGTTAAGTTATTGTAAAAATGGAATTTTCCTTAGGTAAACGAAGAAAACTGACCAAGTATTTTATTTATTGAATATATGAATTGCAGTGTCCATCCGCCTCCAGTCTTCCATTTTCCATCGGTCAGTTAAAAGTCCGGACGATTTCCTGAGAAATTACGCCAAACCTTCAAGATCGCCCAAAAGGTATTTGGAGGCCTGAAGGCCTCCGGGTTTTGCAATTCATGTATGGATGCGAGAATGGGGTGTATTGGTCATTGAGGGAAACAAGTACCAAGACATGAAAAGTAGACGATTAAAGAAAATTTTAGTCTTTGTGTACTGATGGAGTGAGTTGTCTAGTCTTTGCCATTGTTCCTCAGCAAACTCAAGTAAACCTAGACGTAAGATTAAATAACAAGGCGCGCTAGAGCGGACCAAGGCTTGACAACGTATTAATGCTTAAAAACTAAGTATTACCAAACTGGTTTCTCTGTCCTGAGCAAGTGAAAGAGGATTTCCTCCAAGGGCCGAAAGAACAGCAGAAGTCGATTCGCAAACCATGCTGTCACAACAACGCCAGTCCCTGCAAAGCATCCTAAGATCCAATCACTTCCATTAGAGATAACAGAGAGAAGTACGACCTATAAGAAGTGTTCTTGATTAAAGTGTGATCATAGGTGGAATGCAGATGTTCTGCGTCAAGTTTTGGCAGTATTTGCACTTACCAATGAGTAAAGCAACCCTAAATATCTCGTGTACCAATGCGTTTCTGAGTTGAAAACTGAGGTACCAACGAGTAAGCTACTCCCAAAATGCAAGGATGGGATAGCGGTAACTCTAAGCTCTGTACTGTTGCCACTCAACCCAGGGAGGTCTGGAAGATCACCTATGGGATCTGCAATTGGGTCATTGACTGCGAATTTAGGAGGCTGCATGGCAGGGACTTCTGTGGGAACAGTGAGAGGATCTTTGGTTAGGGTTTTGGGCTTCTTGGTTGGACTTCCAACCGGGCTGTCAGGTAACGGATTCAAGGTCCCGAGAGGGTCAAGAAACCCATATGCAGGTGGCATATATCGAGGTGGAGTGCAGTGATATGAAGAGGATATTATGGAGCCGAAAATAACTGAGAGTACCAATGTGCGACGAATGCGGCAATACTTTGAATGGCGAAAGTTCCTGCCTGAGTCAAAAATGTCGCTCGTCGAAGTGCTCACAAAGGAAAGACTTACGTGTATCCATAAGCCAAGAAAGCCACAATCCCAACTGTATGTAATAGGTACGTGTAGCAGAGTACGATTGTGACCCACGGCAGCCCAACATCGTGTACCGTAGTTTGTATTAGAAGCTCATAAGCGATGGGTATTTTTTCCTCAAATTGCCATATACTGTCAAATCTCAATTTCTTTTAATGTATAGGTTTCTGTACAGAAGTTTCAACCTACCTTAACGCATGTTGTTCCGCTGCCTGCTCTATCTCAATTTTCCGGGCAAGGCTACCATTGATATATGCCGATGCCAGAGTTCGCAATGCTTGGTATGGCCAGTATATCATATTCCAATATATCACCTCAGTAATAAACGGGAATTTTCGTAGGAGTCGTGAAGTCCAATTATTGCGACGTTCGGTGTTGTCTGGGTGTGGGAGGCAATGGTCAATTCTATCTGGCCAATCTGGAGAGTATGAAACACCGTGCACAAGAGGCGTATATTCACCTGAAATTACTCTAGAACCATTTCGATGGCGGCTTGTGACTATTGTAATAACGGCAATAAAAGGAATAGCTATCATGTAGTGGGAATGTTAGTTTCAATACACATCAATTGGTAAGCAACTTGCCTATGAGCTCGATGAAGCCGGCGTTTTCCATCTCAGCGTTGCCATATCTGACGTTACACAGTAAGGAAGAAAAGGCCATTAGGCTTAATTTTACCAAAGCTCCGTTATACCAAACATTACAAAATTAAAAAAGTTGAGGAAATTGCCTCCTGTCGAGGACCTAAGAGGAAGGAACAGAAGCCATGTAAGTTATCTGACTTGCACAGGGCCAAAATTATGCGACATGCCAACACAATTAGCATATCAAACAGGAGAGGGAGAGGGTCAAGAGGAGGAGCTACTTGTGATTCTATAACTAAATAAGCAGATATATAGCACCTTCGTCGTTGACTAGCATGCTAACCCGTAGCCCCTTTTCAAGTGGTAGTACCCACTTTTAATATCACGTGAGCGGAAACCATTTCCTAACCTCACTTTATCTCAGCACGCTCAGACCCTCTTTTACGAGATTACGTTAAATAAATTTAACGAGCCCCACAAAACCTTTGTGAGCCAATGAGGATCGTAAGATCCTCATTTCTCGTAGAGAGTCTGAGGTCAAATGGTAATGATTTTGGTGTAACGATTTTTGATTTGTTAGTAAATCAATTAGTTGTTTTCAACGCTGTAGTTGTCCTATTCAACAACACATATCAATACTTTTAAATAGTGCAAATTGTAGCTTATGTATTAAATTATTAGTATGATCCGACTTTTTTTGTAAAATATAGTGCAATTGTGTTGATATTTAACATCTAATAAGGAAGGTTGTTTTGCTGTTGTTTCTTGCTTCGGATTGTAATCGCGATTTGATTGGCTCACAAAGGTTGACAAAGGTTGAGGTTGGTTACGTAAGCTGACTCGGCATCCGTGGGTAGCTGGGGGTGAGTAGAATCTATTTATAATTGGATAGGAACAGATGTGGATCAAATCACGTGATAACCCCACGTGATCATGGCCTAGTGGTCATAGAGACAGCACGCCTCGAGAAAGTGATGATTTCTGCTAATAAATAAGAAGGATCAATCTGACAGCTGTTACAGCTGGATGATTGAGCATAAGCTATAGACTGATTCTCGATGATGCTTTCTTTTTTTTAAGAAAGGGTTGGTGGTGTCTTTTTGTGAACCTTTGTGGGCCAATCAGATCGCGATAAATAGGAGTGGGAAGGAATTTCCATGCTTAGTCAGCCCATCTGTAGGCTTTGTGAACCTTTGTGAGCCAATAAAATCGCAAGAAAGTTTTCAACCTAAGGTATCAAGTCTCCAAGAAAACACACTTTACACTTTCAACGATTCTTTAATCCGGGTTGTATTCATTCAAAAAAACTCAACCATGTCTGCTTCTGCCAGTCATTCTACTTCAACTTCACCGTTAAGTGACCCGATGTCAAGCTCTCCGGACCCTGTTTACACTCCGAATCATATCTACGAAAACTACAATATGGACGATAGCAGTGAAGAAGATATGGGGAACGAGGAGGATATGGAGAATGAGGAGGATATGGGGAACGAGGAGGACATGGAGAATGAGGAGGATATAGGGAACGAGGAGGATATGGAGAATGAGGAGGATATGGGGAACGAGGAGGACATGGAGAATGAGGAGGACATGGAGAATGAGGAGGACATGGAGAATGAGGAGGATATGGAGAACGAGGAGGATAGTGATAGTCGCGAAACTATTACTTCCAAAAAAACAGCCCAGCGAATTCGAGATCATTATACTTTACAAGCAATCGCAGACCTACTGCGCGATAATAAATGGTCAATACAAAAGTTTCTGCAGACATGGGTATCCGCAGATGCAGTGGATAGCAACAATACTGTTCTTGTTATAGAGCATCATCCTCGTTGGAAAACGTCTAGCCGACGGCAAAAGGTTTTGAAAAAAGCATTGAGATCTTCCGAGTTGTTACAATTTTGCCCTTCTACCGATCAGTGTTCGAGAATCAAGTCTGAGCTGGATTGCCTTTCGTCAACATTCTATTTCGGCAAATTTGACTATGGTCTTGATTTAGACAGTATAGATTTTTCTCAAGCTTTTACAACAATGGAATCAACAGCTCCATTTTTTTTTACACTGTTGCATGAAATAATGCGAAATCCACGGTTTAGTTGGAAAAGCTATTCCGGTACTCAACGATCTGCCGATTTATACAAACGAATATATATGGTTATAAGCTTGGTATGCTTTTCGAGAAACAAAAAGTCTTCGAATTTCTTGTCCTCTGTATTAGACATTTACTTGATTGGGTCTGGCTGCAAGCGTAGAGTGTTGGAGTCTTTATCTGGTTTGGGAGTATGCCACAGTTATTCTCAGGCCAACAGGTCTATGAGACATTTGGCGGAAAATGCAAGAGTATGATTTAACTTCAATTTTGTTAGTCTTTGTTAGTCTTTGTCAGCCTTTGTCAACCTTTGTTAACCTTTGTGAACCTTTGTGAACCAATAAATCGCTGACTTTCGGTTTGTATATTACTTAGTGCGCAATAGCTACTTTTGCTCAAAATCCAAAAGCATACGTCGCATATGACAACTTCAATTTTAAAAACCATGTACGAGATGAATATTTAGGCCATAAAAGCTCAATGGTAAACCTTACAACCGCAGTAGTAATGCTATGCCCAGAGATCCCGTCTAATGGCCTTACGCAAAGTATGCACAATCCTTCAATAAAATTGGATATTCGAGATGTATTCAACTCCTCTGCTATTTATGGCAAAGATGATGGAGTAGGAAGCGCTATTACACGTGGCCTTATTGTCGATGCAATCAAACGTTTGCATAGTACTTCTGTTTTAGAAGTATTTAAGCATACAGAGAGTTTATGCTTCTCAATGCCACAGTTACAGCAAATTGATACCCATGCTTGCAAACCGAATTTTATCAATTGGGGTCAATTCCAGAGAACGAAGGTACAATTGAGGGTACAATAAGAGTTCATGACCGAATATGGCTCGAACATTTCAACATTCAAGCTTCTGAAAACCCTGATGATGACTTTTCAACACGGTTATGGTTATTGCATGGCGATCAACTTACGACTCATCATATACGCAGAGTACAGACTGAACGGTTTTATGAGCAACGGCCATATGATCAACGAAAGTGGTTAATGGCTGTTCCCGCTTGGTTTCATATACAACTAAATTTAATGAAAACCATTGTTCGAACGCATTGGGGCCCTATAGACCAAAGAAAGGTAGCGCCACATACGCTAGAGGCAGATATAAGAACATTAGGGCGATCTTTTAGTAGTCGAGACAATATTCTGTATCATCAAATACAGCCACTACTTGCGCAAAGTTTTACATCTCGCGTTGTCGCTTTATTTTATTCCGCGATAGAAACACGTGGTTATTTGCCAGAAGCTGCATTATTTAAAGAGTGGAGAGAAAACGTACAAAACTGGGATGATTTAATCTCGAAGTTATCTTCTTCACAGTTTAATGAACTAGTCGAAGATGTTCGTTTGTGTGCTTTTACAGAAGAAGCTTGGTCTGGAAACAACACCGATATCGATCCTGCGTTTACTACTCAGTGTCGGTTTTTACAAGAAATTGAATGGTTTTTAACTATTCAACACGCAGTTAAGTCTGGAGATATTGGGCTTTTAAGACGTGCTGTCGACTTATTAATACCGATTTTCTATGGCGCCGGACAAACAAATTATGGTCAAGAAATGATATATTATCGTTGGTTGCTTTCACCTGCTAATACGCCTGAACTTCAACATGCTATATTAGCTTCAGGATTAGTGAACTGGCAAGGCAAAGCATACCATAATAAACCGGTAGACCTTGGACTAGAACATCTAAATGGAGCTTGCAAAATTGAAATGAGTTCGTACAAGAATTCGACTCATGACATAGATATTATATTCGACAGAGTTTGCTTAACTAATACTTGGATTAGAAAGCTACGAAATCAAGTCGAGTCGTTATTTGGAGAGGTTATAACAGGAGCTCACACTGTTGCCAGTACTCAACAAGACATATTTACACTACTTCGAAAGATTCAATCCGAAAACTTTTCAATGCCTCGGGCTGTTAATATATGGAAAAGTCAGAATATTTGGATTTCTGAAAATATTTTGACTGCTGGAATGGATGTATTAGATGAAAAGATTGCTTTATTTAATAAGCAATATGTATATGCTAATAATTCGATTGTAATGGGTTACTCCAGCCTTGAAGAAGCGATAGATACTACAATTGCTTTAGATAGTTTAGAAGAGACGCAGGACAGTATAATGGATCCAACAATAACTGTGGTGGATAATGCTATATAGTAGTTAAATTTGATTTTGGGTTAGTAGTAGTTTATACCAACTTTTGTGAACCTTTGTGAGCCAATTAAATCGCAAGCAAAGTAGAAAAAGGAGGAGAAACCCATTTTTGTCGATTAGTCAGCCTATCTACAAGCTTTGTGGACCTTTGTTAACCTTTGTAAGCCAATCAAGTCGCGAGTATTGATAACGTTTAGATAACGGAATCACGTTGCAACGTCAAATTAAAATCAATATGAGCACCGGCAAATATCAACTGCAACGACCAGCGTTCATTTCAATATATATACCTAAGCCATGATGATGATACTTGCAGTTGGGCCCTCATAGGACACTGCCCCCGTTCGGCCTGCGGCCTACTTGAGTAACAGCGCCTACTCGAAGCTTACCTACGAAGCAGAGCACCAACAGAGGGCGACAACCACCACTCCCCCGCCTATCCACCCGTCCAACTACTTCCAAATAAGCCATGATAGTGATACTTGCAGTTGGGCCCTCATAGGACACTGTCCCCGTTCGGCCTACGGCCTACTTGAGTAACAGCGCCTACTCGAAGCTTACCTACGAAGCAGAGCACTAACAGAGGGCAACAATACCCGGCCTCAGACCGCTATTGCACTGCTGCCGCCAGCTCCAGCGGTGGACCACCTGGCGGCTTCGCCGCGAGCACAGGAGGAGGAGGAGGTAGTGGAAGGGCCTGCGGCGGCGGGGTTGGCGGCCTGCAAGACTGCAGCCACCTTTCCGAGCTTTCGCCCGGCACCGCGCGCAGCCGTCACCGGCGTACTTCACCTGGGATTTACCCTTTGCAGAGTAAACCCAGCATTCCTCTCCTCTCTGCTGGCAAGCAGAGCACCGATCTTCATCGGCCAACTTCACCCCCAATTCCGTCTCCATGATTCTCCCCACACCGGAGAATCTGGCCCGATCTGCGGGCACCATTGCGTCCCATTGCTCCGCAGACCGGGACCACCACTTCCCAGCCTGCACTGGCTGGTACTCCGGGGTCAGACCCGGACGGTTTCCTTGGGCCCAATCCCAAGGGAGGCGAGGTTGGTCGGCCACCTGCGCCTGGGCCCATTGGGCCTGGGAGAGGATGGCAGGGGTGGCGGCAGGGCTATTCAAGGTTAGTTTTCTATATACCAGAATAGATATATATACTAAAGTGGATATATCAAAATAGATACACCAAGATGCATATATATACAAACTTACATGGCGGCGGCAGCGGCGGCGGCAGGACTGTTCAAGGTTAGTTTTCCATATATCAAAATAGATATATACAAACTTACACTTCTTCTCCTTCTTCTTCTCCTCCTCCATGAGGAGGGGAGCCCGGAGGGGAGGGAGAAAGAGAGGGAAAGGGAGAGGGAAGAGGGTCGAAACCCTGGTGCTCGTCATCGTCGTCGTCGTCGTCGGCGTCGGCGGCGGGAGGGGGAGGGGTGGCGGCGGCGGCGGCGGGAGGAGGAGGAGGAGGAGGGGCGAGGGCGGCCGCCCGGCGGATTCGACGAGCAGCACTATTATACTTATTAGTGCTGTTTTTTACATATTTCTTACTATTTTATAGCAAGAAAAGGACTTGGTGAAATTTACAGAGTGTAGACCCGAAGTCTACCTGACCGCAAGCGGCCACGAGGCAAGTTTCGAGCTTCACGCTCGATGGTGTCTTCCGACACCGGAAAGTTTGGGCGGAACAGAATCCGCAAGTGCTTTGGGAGCATGATGGTGATGATGGTGATGATGATGATGATGATGATGGTGATGACGGTGATGTTCGGAAGGAAGAAAGAAAGATTGGAGGTAAAAGGTTAGTTATTTATAAAAAGAGCTCTGATTCATTTACAAAAGTCTACAATAGCTTACAAAGGTTCACAAAGGTTCACAAAGGTTGAAGTTGGGTTTTCAATACTAACAATAGTACTGTAATATTGAATGTCAGTATGTATTTTGTTTTTCTATTTACTGAATATAAAGGTTCTGATTGGCTCACAAAAGTTTACAATAGCAAACAAATGTGCGGGCCAGAAAACAGCAATTGAGTATGCCCCACTATTTTCAAATACAATACTAGCAACAACAATACAACAATTGTCAATATTTGTCAACCTTTGTGAGCCAATCAGCTTGGAGATACAGCAGTCAACAATTACGAAGCTACGTTTGTCGAAATTTGTCAACCTTTGTGAACCAATCAGCTTCGAGATTCAATACATGAGCCTGCAAATATGCATTTATTCTATGCCACTTTGGTACAACTTCCTTCTTCGAGCATTCCTGTCCAATTCTCCTAATGGTATTCGACGTTTTACTCGACTTGCAATACTCGAATTATCCGCTGCAGATCTTTTACCCAATACCACATTCAGTTGTGTTTCTGGCACTATATCTGAATCCACACTAGACAGTACTGAACTCAAAGAACACTTTCTACGCCGAGTTCCTGGCACTATATCTGAATCCACACTAGACAGCGCTGACCTCAAAGAATACCTTCTACGCTGAGTTCCTGGCACTATATCCAGCTGAGTTTCTGGCACCATATCTGAATCTACACTAGACAGCATTGAACTCAAAGAACACCTTCTACGCTGAGTTCCCGGCACTATATCCGGCTGAGTTTCTGGCACCATATCTGAATCTACACTAGACAGCATTGAACTCAAAGAACACCTTCTACGCTGAGTTCCTGGCACTATATCCGGCTGAGTTTCTGGCACTATATCTGAATCTACACTAGACAGCACTGAACTCAAAGAACACCTACGCTGAGTTCCTGGCACTGTATCCAGCTGAGTTTCTGGCACTATATCTGAATCCACACTAGACAGCACTGAGCTTAAAGAATACTCTCTTCTTTGTTGAGCCGCGTTTTCGATATCTTGAGTTATTGTTCTTATATCTAACAACCGTTGTTCAGCTATTCGAATAGACTCTGACGTACCAGGCCGCGCGGATAGAAATCCAGATAGAGATCCCGATAAGAAAAGGTTATTTGTGTTAGCCCTTGATAATTCAGCAGCTGCAGATTGCTCTAATGCGCGCCGAGCTACAGTTCTTGCTAAGTTATTGTCTTTTGCTTTCTGAGCTTCGATATATAACAGTGGATCCGTAGAGCTTAAGTCTGTCGATGACTCTGTTCCGGTTAGTCGTACGGAAGCTTGATTTTCCATTCGAAGCGTAGTATACTTGGCTTCTACTAAAGCAACCAAAGATTGTAAGTAATCTATCAAATCGTTGCAGTTCGTATTCTTATATAGCCAATCTGAAATATCCGGAATGATTTTCATCAACTCCGAAAAGCTCAAAGTATCCCAACATACATTGTTAACACTTTTGACAGAGTACAAGTTCGCCAGTTGCCACGCAATACTATGGCTAATAAAAGCAGTAGACGTAAGTGGAACTCGGCGTGATCGATCTTTCCAGACCAACTGAGCATGCTGCAATGCCCACACTTCTATCAACTCTAAAGCAATTCCAGATCTTGATCCTTTAACAGGTCGTTTAACTGAACTGACAACTGGTGGAAAAGCAGTTGAAAAGGGCATTAAACTCGGATTGCAACCACTACAGCATGTTTCTTTTGAAACCGATGTTTGACTTTGATTTCTTACAAGGTTCTCCTGCAAGTATTCTAGAAAAGGTGCTCTTTTGCATGACCGATTACAAATGTCTCTCCAAATCAAAGGTAAGTCCGCTCGTTTTTCAGCTTCTTGCTTGCTCCAATATTTAACTTTAGGTAAGTTCAAATCTACTGTAGACCTTTCGGAAGCAACTGTTCTTACAGAAGCTATACTTTCATTATCGCTATCCTGGCAACTATCATACGTTTGGCTGACGTTCAATTTTGTAGATTGCAACTGAGTCGATCGGGTTCTGAAAGTACGCCGACTATTTGGAGTCATGTTTCGAGAAGTTTTAGGTCGTTGTGCTACTGTATTAGTTGGAGTTGGAGTTGCAGTTGCAGTATCCGAAACAGTAGGCCTGTTACAGCCTTCAGAATCGAATCCCCAGTGTGGAAGATAAATATAAGCTTGACTAGTTTGACCTTCTCCTCGTCCACCACGGCCAATTCGTTGCCACAAATCTGCTGGATCAAAACTTATAGGGAAATTCCAGCAAACAACTCGAGCTACATCTTTAATGTTTACTCCCATTCCTAGAGAAGTGGTCGCTACCATAATGCGAATAGCCGAGGATGGCTTTTCGAACTCTTGATATCGGTAAGATTGATCGTGCTGGCTAACTCGAGAAGAAAAGCTTTGTACAACGTTCAAAACAGACAAATTGCTATCGACTGACTTTGCACTAGAATAGTGATTACGCAATAATGATTTGGACTTTTCGAGCAATGCCGACCGGAGAATATCTACCAGTTTTGTTCCATATCGAATGCTATCAATAAAAACAATTGTTTTCGGTATTGCTTCAGGCGTAGCTCGAACACTGGAAACTGCATTGTCAAGAAGCCAATACAACGGCTTATACGATTGAAGAGTTCCTTTCAATATTGGCATAGTATGCAAAGTAATATCTGGTCGATCAATAGAAGTTCTAATTACTTCAGTCTGACCAGGATTGTCTCCAATAGTACGAAATCCCGCATTTGTTAATACAGACTTTTCTGATATCTGATCCAAAGTTGCAGTACATCCGAACCATACTATATCTTGCCGCAGAATCGATCTGAGTTGGCCAAGCATAGCGAAAGCGGATCTAAAGTTGTCTCCCCATTGTTTTACCAAATGGCATTCGTCAATCGCAACTAAGCCTACTCGACTTTGAAACGACGGATCTTTTAATATTTCTCGAAAAGACTGTGAAGATACTTGTTCAGGATTGAGCAAAATGTGAGTATACACTCCTTTTGAAATCTCCATCAACAATTTCTTGTGATTTCTTTTAGTATCAGCAGTTACTAAACAAGGTTTAGCTCCGGGCAACTGTGCAATATCTGCTAATTGTTCTTCGCCCAACTTGTTTAATGGAACAATTTGCAACGTTATTTTAGACGTAAAAATAGAATAAGCATAGAAAATCAAGCTTTTGCCAAACCCAGTTCGAGCAATTAACAGTGTATCGCTTTTGCCGAATATCAGACGTCGAAGAACACGAACTTGCTCGAAGCGAGGACTAAAACCTATAGAACTTTCCGGATGTGAAATACAAAGGATACGCTGAAGACACCGTTCTATAACGGCTTCTTGGAACTCTACCAAGTTCTCCGCTGCAGCTTCAAATACAATTGCCGGAAGGTCGGAAAGAGGCAGTGTAACAATTCGATCAATTGTATTTTGAAAAGAAAGCGCAGCAGATTCGCTGGGCAAATGGGCTCGTTTTCTATACCATTTAGTCCTTCTATCTTTCGTTAGGCCTTTTTGGTGTTGTTTTGCTGACTTAGCCATAGCTGAGGAACAGACTTCTACCTCACCAGCGAGGATACGCGATCTGATTGGCTCACAAAGGTTGACAAGAGTCCACAAAGGTTGCAGTGCAGAACGTTGAAAGCCAGCGAGGATACGCGCGATCTGATTGGCTCACAAAGGTCGACAAAGGTTGACAGAGGTTGCGGTGCAGGATGTTGAGAGCCAGCAGGATACGCGCGATCTAATTGGCTCACAAAAGTCGACAAAGGTTGACAGAGGTTGACAGAGGTTACGGTGCAGGACGTTGAAAGCCAGCGAGGATACACGCGATCTGATTGGCTCACAAAGGTCGACAAAGGTCGACAAAGGCTACGGTGCAGGACGTTGAAAGCCAGCGAGGATACACGCGATCTGATTGGCTCACAAAGGTCGACAAAGGTCGACAAAGGCTACGGTGCAGGACGTTGAAAGCCAGCGAGGATACACGCGATCTGATTGGCTCACAAAGGTCGACAAAGGTCGACAAAGGTTGCGGTGCAGGACGTTGAGAGCCAGCGAGGATACGCGCGATCTGATTGGCTCACAAAGGTCGACAAAGGTCGACAAAGGCTAGAATCCCTTTTATCTGGATCACAATAGCTAACAATTGCAACAAACAGACAACAAGCGCAACTGCGGGGCTTGAATCACTTTACCTCTCCTTCGCGACTACCAACGCAATACACCTTCCTTCAATAAACAACCAGGTATTCAAAGGTGGCACTGCTTGAGAGACCTTCCACCTATAAGGAATAATTGATACAGATAGTGGTTGTTGAATAATCGACAACGAGGGCCGAAAAACGCGTCTCAAACCACCTCTACCCCTCCTTCGCGATTCCCAACGCAATATGCCTTCTTTTAATATACAATCAAGTATTTAAAGTGGGCACTGCTTCGGAGACCTTCAGCGTACAAGGAATACTTGATACAGGTGGTGTGAAAAATCGACAACAATGGCCGAAACACGCTTCTCGAACCAATTTTACCCCTCCTTCGCGATTACCAACGCAATACACCTTCCTTCAATAAACAACCAGGTATTCAAAAGTGGCACTGCTTAGGAGACCTTCCACCTATAAGGAATAATTGATACAGATAGTGGTTGTTGAATAATCGACAACGAGGGCCGAAAAACGCGTCTCAAACCACCTCTACCCCTCCTTCGCGATTCCCAACGCAATACACTTTCTTTCAATAAACGACCTAGTATCCAAAATGGCACTGTTTTCAAAGACCCTCCACGTATAAGTATTAGATAATTGAGTGCGTGGTTGTTGAATGATCGATAGCGTTCGATTGACCTTCGATTGAGCCCGACCTCGATCACTTTTGAAACCCGATTTTTTGCGTTCGACGCTGTAGTTCACCCTTTTATTAGCCAATTGAACCATTTAAATTGTAATAATTATAAAATTTAAACCTTTATCTAGCTTTATGATCCGGCATTTAAATGACAGATGCGTTGTGAGATTAGTAGTAGTCAATTGAAAATTGTCAAAAAGTCAGAAATTTCATTGTTACCACTAAAACGATCCCCATTTGACCTCAGACGCTTCGCTGACGCTCGCAACCAAATAGGCTTAGTTTGGAAATTTTAAGTGGATCGCCTTGGCAGCGAAGCGACTGAGTAAACTGAGATAACCACCAAGAGCTTAAAAGCGATTGGTCTATTAGACACGTGATTATTATTAAGTAATCAAAAGCTGAAACTAATAAAATTACACTTAACAAGGATTAAATAACCGTGCGCAGTACATAGCGATCTACTATCTTCCCCCCTAAATAGAGGTTAAAGGGTGGGCTCTATGGGTACTGCCAAGAGCTTCTGTCGCCAGTCAAGTTAAGCGTTTGACTGTTCCGCCCCATCGCTGCTGGCTCGTGCAAGAAGGAAAAATGGGCATTAAGTGGGTTTTGCAAGGAGTCGCAAGGGCTTATAGCCATTCAGAAGCTACAATACCCATGGAGCCACCAGTTAACTCTATTTAGGGGGAAGGATAGTACGGCAAGTATATAAGATTGCCAATGTTGATCGGCGTACGGATGCGAATAACAATATATATTACGCAGTGTATAGTCAAGGATTTAAGGGTCGATATGCCGTGATAATACTATTGAGAATACTGAGTGAGATAATTATATCAGAAATAGTAGTTTCAACGACGGCTCATGTTCCCAGACCAAAAACGGCAAGTAACAAGCCTCTACCACTGGGTTCACGTGAAATGCATTGAAAAAACACCTATGCTGCCAAGTGCAATTTATTAGTATAAGCTATCTACCTAGCAGAGCCTTTTTAAGCTTGAGATGTGCAATGCTTAGAATCCTATTGTAAAAGCACAACAGCATTCAGAGGAAGAGAATTGACATCCAATATGCCGCACCGGCCAAAAAAAGCAGAGTCGACCAAAATAAGCAGCTGAAAAGCGATTGCACCTCCCACTCGAGCCCGGTATTGCAACGAAGCAATGAAACTTAAAGCAAAGACACTCCATAGATCGAAAAACACCCGCCTACTCTAGATTGACTAAGAACCAAGGCACGACTAGAACTGGCAGAGAAATACGTCGTGCTTTCCGATTGATGGAAGGACCGACGGCTCAAGATCTACTCCTCGTCGATACCCCAGACGTCCTCATCAGCTCGTCCTCAGCGAGAAGGTTGCGGAGGATATCATCAATGCCCCTGAACGTCTCCAGGGCTTCATTAAGTTATTTGTTCGGTGACCCCTTCTGAGCGGTAAGGACTGCTCGAACCTTGTCGGCGACCTTGAGGAAGCGGCCCAATGCAGTTTTCACCTTGGCGGGCCAAGCAGCATTGAATCTCAACTCGGCATGGACTGTCTCCTTCTTGCCTTTGTGATGAAACCCGATCTTTCCTCTTTCAGGGGCATCGAAGGTGATTCTACCAACCTCGGGGATAGGCATACCAAGACGAGCAACGAGAGTAGCTGAGGCTGGAAGATCGCGAGAAACCTTGGTCATCTTTGGAGAGCCAAAGGTGGGAGCCGAAACCGTGGCAACAGTGGTAGGGGTAGACTTGTTTGTTACAGAAGATGTTGTGTGAGCAGGCGGTATGACAGGGCCAAGGGTTAGAGGAACGTCTGGAAGATCAATCACTGTGGTCCGTTATACTTTCTTGTCCTGATTTAGGGGAATCTTACAGGTGGGAGGAATGACAGCAGCAGAGGACATGGCTGTCATGCCAACGAGGCTGGTGAAGATGATGGTGTACTTCATTTTGAAGTTACAGTGGGACTATGGTATGCTGATCGTTTTATTGTTGCGGTATATTGTAAAGTATTGTTTCGAAAGTTGAAGTGAGAGGTTTAGAATTTGAAGGGTAGTTATATAAAGTTGGAGAAGAAAATCGAGGGGAAGACTGCCAGAAGGGCAGTATATATGAATTTGGAAAGCTAAGGTTTGGTGAGGCCAGCTAAAAGTTCTTTTCAGGCAGGCAATTCCTAGCTTGTGCTGTCTGTACTAGAACCTACATTGGTCTGAGAGACCGTTGGGCTTTTGAGCGTCATTATGTGACGGTCTCTAGATGGTGCAAGTGTTAAGGATTAGTAAGATAAGGGGCAGCGGGAACTAGTCCTTCTCTTCTCTCGTTAGTCTGATATGGCTAACTAAAGGCATACTTTTCTTACCAGATTAAGGGGCAGCTGAGAATAGCCCACCCAAGGTAAGATCACGGTGTCTTTCGTAGCCCATGCTGATATAATAGTGCAATCTTTTCTTAATTCGATATGTTTTCCAAGAGCGACGGTTTGCCAAGGGTTAGTGATGCGGACAGCGGAAGCACTAAGATATAGTACTAAAGCCGCCGGCACAATTTTAGCGCAAGTCAAAAACGTTGGACCCATTTCCTGGTACCAAAATTTGGCTTCGACACAGAAGGTAGCACACTAATCTGACTGATAGCATGACACCATTAGAGTTGGGTTGGATATATTAAGACTAGATGCATTTCCTCAAGATATAGCTATGCAACAAAGATACATTCAGGCATATGGTTTAATACCAAAAAGGAGACGCGCCGATTTTCTAGAGTTAGGTCTTCGAGAAACTCAACGCGTGTTACCTATTTGATATTGCTTGTGGAGTTTCATCAGGCTAACTACCTTGGTATTGGTTGATATCTAGCTTGATGTTAATACAGCAGAAAATCCTACTACAGAAGGCACAGCTGTCTAATCTACGATATGCAGACAGACAGCAGCGTAAGGGTACAGGATTGTGAATGAACGCAGCTGTTAGCAGAAATTGAGCGATTGCACATTTCCTTGCACGTCGATAATTAATGAGCGTGGTTCCAAGCCAGCTTCGACAGAACTAGTGGGTCCACTCTAACGTTGGACTCTGGACATTTGAGGCCTCGAACTTCCACAGAAATGCAGCAGATAAGTCATGGGTAGCCATATTTTTAATGATTGGACAGTTTTTAAACCTGGTCACTTTTGCTCTTTTTCGGCAGAAAACGCGTCGTTTCCAGTGTCAAGTTATAACGGAGCATTAAAAAATGCTTGTTTTCATACATGGCTACAGAGGTCAAGAACACTCATCAGATGTACAGCAAAATAGTTTTCATTTACTCAATACTGCTATCGGACCGAAGAAAACTGAATTACGTAAATAGTATCGCTCAAATCGAATAATAATTTCGAATGGGTCATATCTTGATGCTATCTATTTCTCCTCGTGAAGCTCGGTCTATGAGGACTTATTATGAGTCAAGATTTCAAATATTTATATGTGCTCTGCTGCCTGCAATCATTTTTGCAATTTGGATGTCTCTGGATTTTCAGCACAATCTAAGTATCAGACCACGCAGATATGCAAAAGGAAAGAGCAAGGTTTGCATCGGGATATTTGATCGGCTGTGCAGTAGTAGCACAACTATATTGTGAAGTTCCGGTCTATAATTGGCCATTAAGGTCGAGAATATAACAAAAGCTCTCAGTCAGCTTTTGACTGGATGTGAAATGGCGAGCCACGTCTTCTTAGATTATGGGACTAGCACTAGCATGGGATTTGGAATTCCTGGAGCGCCACTATGCTATGATTGGAATGCATATGAAAGGCCAGAATGTCTTAGAAATACAACAAAAATACGTCTAATATTCAATACCGGGCAAGGTTTAAATTTGTGCGTACTATTTACTTGTCGTGCTAAGACAGTATTATGCTAGCATGGATGCCTACTATGACATTCCGGATATTGAGTCTTCTCCATGGTAGCTGTGACATCACTAAAATGTTTGGTAACTACTGAACGGTATACCGCTGTCAGCCATGGTCTGAATGCCCTGTTGACTAACCCATCCTGGCTCCTTTCGAGACGGCTTTTACATGCTGCAAACTGAGGCGGCGGTTTGTAGCAAAAGTCGAGAGGCGAGATCATTGGCAGGCCCACTTTGGAGGCCTATCAATCCATGAATTTTAAACATACAAGTAAACAAATATTGCTGTGTGAAATGTTAAAGAGGAACTTTGGCTCTTTGCTACATCCCCGAAGCACTAGACTGCTCTGCAATGTTCTTGGCGTAAATTCTACAAAAATTATGAGGACACGGGAGAAGAGGGAGGCAAGTTTAGTTTTGGTTGTGTCTGAAACATTTGTTGCTATTTCGTTGATACTCGATATTCCTGCATCTGTGACAAATCGCCTTCTCTTACGGCGCCGATGCCTCTTTCATTACACGCGCCTAACCTGTCCAGACAGCTGGTCCTGGAAGGGTGTAGCTTGTTGGCTATGCAGAAGTCAGTCTGAAATCCACTCAGATTTCAATTAAATGATGTAGAGCACATACAATTGGGTAGTAGATGTTGATCATAAGCCCAGGGTCGGTGGCCTTGTAAGCCCCTGGGAAGGCAACAAGTGGTCCTGGATTTCCACTTCCTCCGCCGGTGACATTGATCTGCGCACAGGAGATATAGAACTGCGCACCGCCTGCAGAACTTGCGGAGTGGAGCGCGGTGTGCTCGACCCGCAGCAGATACTCGCCGCTTGGTAACGAAGACGGAAGCTTGACCGAGACTTGGGTTGCGCCTATTCTCCCACGTCAGGAACCATCTATACAATCATGTTGGGCCGTACATACCGTTAGTGGGCCATGTCAATGAGGTTCCCAGCCCGCCTGGGCCCTGCCCAAAGATCTTGAACCACACATTTCCACTTCCGTCCCAAGTCGCCGCTGTCTTACCAGACGGCACCTTTGCCAAGTACACCTGTAGTGGACCAGGATGGGAGATTGATGCCTTAGCTGTGAACCCAATCGTCGAGCCTGCAGCAACGGTAGCCGTGGATGCAGATTTCGTAGCTCCGTCGACATTACAGCGGATACTCACAGAGTTGACATCTGTGACAGGGCCGTTAGTATAGTAGCCCGTCCATTGACGCACGTATTGCCATTCAGTGGTCGTGGCACCGTTTGTGATAAGAGATGGGAAGACATAGTGTGCGTTTGCTGCTGTTGCCAGCGCGAGAAGAAGGGTTGGGAACTGCATTTTAAATTTGAAACTCTTCAAATAAGACTCTCTCTGTAAGCAATGAAACCAGAATTGTTGAAAGGATAGAAAGTGACATACCTTTATTATGCCATTTGTACGGAGTGCGGATGTATCTCCCCGTTTAGCCATTCGCTTGTTTACCCAGATATTAAAGGGGCTTTTTATCCAGGAGAGAAGAGGTAGCATCAAGACTTCATCCTCCGCTTAAGTACCCCGCCATGCAAATGCCGAGCCCAGGAGTTTGGATGACCTGCAATTTGAGTGGCTGACATTTTGAAGCCTCATCTATATGCTGTAGCAGATGACCTGGCTCCCTCACATACGCTTCTTTTGAAGCTTCGAGATCAAGGAATCTGCTACTCCGAGGAATGGCCATTATTGATCTAAAATGGTGGAATTTCCGCCTTGGACATTAATAAAGCGAACATGGCTATCATTGGCCTGAGCTGCATTTCCTCAATTTAAATCTGAAGACGTCAAGTAAGAGCTTTGTATGTAACAGGATGGTAACAAAGTTAGCAGAGATTTGCGATAGAAGTTTAAATATCTTTTTACGCATGATTCAGAAGTATGTTAGAGACCCAAGTAGAAGTCGAGAGAGAACTTAAGCAAAGTTAAGAATGAACCTGAGAGACATGAAAATGTGTTGTGTTCCAGAATTTATAGTTAGTGTTACAAGCAAGACCTTATACTTCCTTTCACACTAGTTTACAGACTGCTGTGAGGTTTCAAGAATGTCCAGAGCTCGACCCACCAGATGTATACTGCCTGTGACAAAGACACCAATTTGCTCCTCTCCTTTATCTTCCTTAGTCTGCATCTTGTCCGAATTTTCGGTATCGCTGATTTTGTTTACGTTCGCGATGTCTCTCACGAAGTCGATGGCATCATCGATGCTGGGAAGAACATCAACTCTTGGAACTGGCAACGCCGTTAAGTTCTTCCCAGTCGCTTGGTTTTCTTCTAAGGAAGCCCATTTCTCTGCTAGTCTTCTCTGGAAGCTAAGATTTGCAATCTCCTAAGTATTGATGTCAGCGTTTCGAGATTCATGCAAGATCATTGAGCAGTATATACTTCGCTATCATTGGAGAGATTGACAAAGTCGTTCTTAGAAGACTTGTTTCCGACCGAAGCACTCGGGCAAAATATAACATGGTGTGGTCTGGCAGATCCCGAAAGGCTCTGCTGGTTTGGTGACAGCTGGGCGGTGTGCCCAGTAACGTGTTTGTGGAGAATGTCAAGAAGCTTGAATGGGTCACGAAGTCCTTGCTGATTGAATATTAAGACACGGGTCTTGAACCTGGATACGTACTGTTAGCTAAAGCCTTAGAATACTCGAGCTACATACCTCCTCGCTCTCTGGGTGTACCATGCAGCAGCAAAATTCATGCTATCCTCCGTGTGAGCACCATCTAGATACCACGTAATAGCCTTTTAAACAATGAAGTTAGCACTATATGACGTGTATGGACACTCATTACTATTAAGGCTGTACCTTTTCTTTCTTGGTCTCAAATCTCCCGCGCCAGACCATTTGCTCAAGGCCATCTACAAACTCCTTGGGCAACGTGGTTTTACGACTACTCAGGTCTAGTTTTTCGACGGGTTTATTTGCAAGAGAAAATTCGTTGTTCATGGATTTCTGAAGCACAGTTTGTGCTAGACTCACAGCAAGATTTGCATTCTCCCTGAGAATGGAGACCGTTAGAGTCTAATATAACTTGCCAAGTTTAATTGGCTGTTATGATGTTCGGATGGGAATCGAAAGTCTACATACCGCTGAAACTCAAAAGATGGCTGAATATTGACTTCTTCCACTCTTCCTAAGCGATCAGTGACATTATGTAGAATCACACCTCGCTCCTTTGCAACATTTTGGAGGACCTTCATCGCATCCTCAGGCTGATGAACAGTGAAAGACGGAGCACCCGATTTCTGTATACCTGCTTTGTGGCGAGCAATTTGTGTGAGCTCGGTGCCCAAAGCAAACGTGTGGTCGATCCCTAAAGCGGTGATACCTGTACAGGCTGGGTGTTCCACAATGTTCGTAGAGTCAAATTCACCTCCTATTCCAGTTTCATAAATTGCTATATTGATACCTTCTTGCAAGAAAACATGATAGCTCATGAGGGTTAAGAAGCGGAAGTATACCGGTCTTGGCTCAATAGGCATGTCCTCTGATGAGCCATTTTCAGCTGCTACAGCGAGCTTGGCTTCAAGTAGATCATGAACTTCAAAAAAGTACTTGGCGAACAACTCAGGGGAGATAGGGGTTGTGTTAATACGTATTCGCTCACGAACAGAAATTAAGTGTGGTGAGGTGTAAAGACCAACTTTCTTGGGGAATCCATAATTCTTTCGATACTGAGCGAGGATCGAATTCACATATGCACAGGTTGTCCCTTTGCCTTTAGTGCCAGCCACATGAACGACATTCAGACTATCTAAATCCGAGGACTAAAAATTTACGTTAGCAACTCAATAAGAGCTCCTTTTAATCTAAAAACCATACCGAATATCCTATCATAGAAAGATACTTTCTCATATCCTTATTTGCATTCTCGTCGGGTTTGATGCCCGCTTCCATCCGTTTCTTAAGCACGTCGTAAGGGGTTTGAAACGTATTCAACAATGCTACTGCATCCTGGCTCTGGTTAGAATTCAGAAGATCGAGAACACTTGGCATATTTGATCTTATATGCAACAAGTACAGCGGCAGTGAAAAGCCCGAGACCGGGACACGTGATTTACTTACATCATAAGTCCGGCTCCTTCCAACAGTATATGATCTCCTGGTACATCTTATACATATTGACGGCTGCCTAAGACCGAGCCGAAGGAAGGAGCGTACGGCCCGACCATAGTTTGATGTCATGCTGAGGATCAATGTCAAAGCAAGTAGGCCGGTCCTGTATTGAAGGGAGAAAGAGATAAGCTGCAGGAAAAAGCTTTGACCGTCTTAAGTCACGTGAACGCGCTGAATACCAGCAAACTGGCGAAGAATAACTTCGGTATTTTGGTAAGGAAGTAAATAATAAGAAAACTTGACTTATTGTTTTAGACTTAATCTGTACTTGATCTGGAAGTCGATACACTTTATCACATTGAAAGTTGCCTATAATAGTTCGATAAGCAGTAGAGCAACCAACATTGCCTTCACCTCACAAACTAGCTTCATACACATATACAGTAACACTGATCATGTCTTCAATCCAAGAAAGTTTACGGCCAGAAAACCATTGTTTTGAGATTTCGGAATTAAGTTAGTGTTCGCAGGTATATTATTTCTAATCCGGTGTACCACCCAAGCTCAAATCTATTGATCTCAAATAAGGTAGTTGCACAAATATGTATTGTCTTTCTCAGATCCGCTTCAAACACTCTCTCCAAACTGGAACCATCGCAAAGAGTCTAACAGTGAGCACCCTATCTAGCAACACCTGTACATTTCAATATCTGATGTCACTGCCAGAACAGATATAGATATCACGGAAGAAAGACACAATCCAAGTGTTGAAACATTGCTATCAAACTCTCCTTGCCTCATCTTCTCTAAACAAGAATCAGTACGATGGCTCAGCCCTAATGTGGCTTGCAAAATGCAGTGTTCTTGTAAATTTCACCTATGATTGCTACCCAGATACGCTATGCTAATTAGACAGCAACATCAATCCAGGATATCACGAAAATACGCTCAATATGTCTCTTTTAATTCCTCCTCAGCTTGAGCCGACTTCATAAGTTCAGCATTCATGCGCGCAATTTCTTCTCTCGCCTTCACATCTTCTGGATCCTCAACAATTTCAGGCTCTACCTTTGAAATTGGGGCTGCCTCGACTTTGACGTCTTCTTCACTCTTCACAGCCTCCGGTTCAGTGGTCTCAGGCAGTGATAGAACGTCCTCCTTTGGCGCGTGCGTGGGAACAGGAGCCACATATTCCGCCTCTACCTCGATATTTGCTTCTGGGACCTCTGAAATTTCTGGTACATCTGCATTCTCTGGAGATGCTGCGACTTCTGGAACGTCTTGAATGGTCTTATCTGCTGCTGTCTCTACTTCAGAGCTGATAACCTTTGTGAGTTCTGCATCTTGAAGTGGAACAGTAGGTTGAGTAGGTTCCTCTACAGGCTCAGTTGTATGTTCAGGATCCTTGACATTCGAAGGTTGTACCACTGGAGTTTCTTCAGCACCCTCTGCTTCTGCAGCTGAGGCTTCCTCATTTGTGGTTGAAATTGGTTCTTCCCTCTTTTCCTCTTCAACTTCTGCGGTTGCAACGTTGAAAGGCTGCTCTTCTTCAGTTTTATAAGATTCATCAGGAGTTTCAGCATCCTCTAAAGGTTTAATGACTGGACTAACTGGTTTTGGAACAGAGCTGGAGTCCAGAACTGGCTTCGAAGGCTCTTCTGCTGCTAAGGTAGGGGCTGCTGAAGGGGATGACTTCTTCTCTGGCTCCTTGGCATGCATCTTTGAGGCAGCAGCAGCGGCCTTTCCTGCTGGCTTGGTTAATGCTGAAGCTACTTTTGCAACGGGCCTTGTCACAGGGCTAGCTTTATGCGATTCGCTTGCTTTGTGAGCCGCTTCTCTAGTTGCCGGAAGTTTGACAGATTGCGCTCTTTGTGGTGGAGGCGTTGCAGCAGCTGCAGCAGTCTTGGAAGCTGAGGAAGTAGTGGGTCGCATCATTCGATTCAAGAACGAGTCATCAGCTGGTACCGATTTTGGCAAACTCTGGCGCGATGGTTGCTTCCTGAGAGAAGCTGGAGGCGGACCGAGGGATGGTCTGCTACTGGTTTTATTCAATGTGGATGCTTTCCGGGTCAGAGTGGAGCTCTTAGCAGAAGTAGTGCTTGCTCTGCTTGGTGAACGAGCTACTAAAGTTTGAGCTTGCAAGTTCCCAGACGCTCGACTCAAGGACTGACGTGGAGGGGTCTTTCCAGTTGCAGTTTTGGAGCCGGATGATGCTGTATGGGCCATCAAAGATGCTGGAAGCTTCACTGGGCGAGTGGGCGATTTTGGTTTTGGTTTTACAAACCCAGTTTGTGGCGGAGAAGCCTGTATCCGTGTCATCGATGCGCTCGAGCGAGATGCGCCAGTGGGTGGACGACTGGAGGACTTTGAGGTCTGAGCTGGGGCAAGGGATGCTCTACTAGACTTTTTCTCGGACTCCTTGTCTGATGCTTTTGTAGTTCTTTCTTCTGGGCGGCCTCGACCTCTGGGTGTGGTTGGTGTTCTTGGAACAGCTGGTGACTTTGCTGGGGAAACTTTCGATGCTACAGCTGGCTTGGCGGTGGAAATTGGAGCTGGCCGACTAGTTGTCTTCCCACTCGAAGCTTTTTCCGTTGTAGCCTTTGTCTTGGTAGTTCCGTTGGTGTTTCCATTCGTCTTCTCCTCATCTAGTTTCCCTTTCTTTTCTGCCTTCTTCACCTCAAGCTTGGGAACTTCTGCTTTGGATACTTCCTTGGGCTTTGGCCGCTCTGATATCTTCTTCTCTTCAGCAGTTTTTGGGGTCTCTACCTCAGGTATCGAGTCCTCGATAACTGCTGTATTCTTCGCCTTGCTGTATTCTGAGGTTGTAGACTCTTTTCGCTCCAAAGGTGGCCGAGTCTCCTCATCAGTACTGAAGCTTGTTCTCCGCTTCGAAGTGCTTGGTTCACCACTCGCGTCCCTCCTGATTTGCAGACCTATTTGTCCACTTTTCTCCACAGTCACAAAGCTTGTCCGGATCTTCGAAAGTGGTCGAGGTGAAGTTCCATTACTTGTGATGCCTGCAGTCTTCAGTACACGCTCAAAACAAGAAACCAATGAGAAACGAACCTGTTGCGGAGGGAGAACGACCTCTATCTGATGGCGGACTGGTAGACTGGTCCTTATTCTCAAACATGGCGCGCAGATTGCGGACTCCAGACATGTTGAGAGATTACCAGTGCGGGTGTATTTATTAGATATTATTAGAAAGAGCCAGCTTTGTCCTGACTCACCCGCTTCGTCTCCAAGGCGAAGGAAGACGGACAACTATAGAATCACAAGAATTGAATGTTGACTATGGGGATTTTCGAAGTGAATAGAACCACCGCCCCTTGCATGCGCCTGGCGCTCTCAAATTAGAATGTGGTATGATGGTGTGCCTAGAACTGGTAGGACGACTGGTGAGACAACACGTTTTGACGGGTGTGTTACGCGACACGACACTGTAAACAAACAGATCGGAAAGAAAAGCTTCCAGAGCAGATCTTTTGAATACCGTGGCTTTGTGATAATGGAGGGTGTTGGTAGATGTCGCACTGGTCGTCTCGAATATATCAGAGGAATTATTACTATGCAGGGGGAAGAGAGCTGATTCGGCTGATGAGGTTTGGAGAAAAGAGAGAAGAAGTGGAGCCAAAAAAAAGGGGTAGCTGCAGCGGGCGCGTGTTTGTTAAGGTGGTACTCTAAAACTTTAAGGTTTCCAGTGCGACAATGCAAGGTTAGGCGATTAGAAGCACATAACGCCGATGCAGACACCACCCTGTATGCTTGGGGCTTGGGATGAGGAGCTACAGGGCTTCAAAAAAGTTTGGGAGCGATATCGCTCTCTAAGCAAGAACAAACACAATGGCAGCTAGAACTCTTCGTATAGGTATGTGATGGCTCAATTAACTGTATATGTCCAATAGATATCGATCTAACAAAATATCAGGTCTCATACCCGGAGATGGCATTGGTAAGGAGGTTATTCCTGCTGGACGACGAATCCTCGAAGCTCTTCCAGCGTCGCTCAAGCTGAAGTTCGAATTCGTTGATCTAAAAGCTGGATTCGAGACATTTGAGCAAACCGGAGCCGCATTACCTGATAAAACTGTCGAGATTCTCAAGAACGAGTGCGATGGAGCCTTATTTGGAGCTGTCAGCTCACCATCTAAAGCCGTCAAAGGTTACTCCTCCCCAATCGTCGCATTGCGTAAAAAACTCGACCTATACGCCAATGTGAGACCAGTCAAGAGTGTTGGCACGGCTAGAAACCCAATCGATATGGTTATTGTCAGAGAGAACACAGAGGACCTGTATGTGAAGGAGGAGAAGACCTACGATGCTGCCGATGGAAGCGGAAAGGTTGCCGAGGCTATCAAGAGAATATCAGAGAAGGCATCGTTCAGAATCGCCACGATGGCTGGAGAGATCGCTTTGAGAAGACAAAAAATTCGAGACAGCGGAGCGTTAAGCATCCACTCTTCACCACTTGTTACTATTACCCACAAGTCCAACGTCTTAAGTCAAACCGATGGACTCTTCCGTTCTACAGCACGAGAAGCTCTAGCAGCTTCAAAATTCTCAAGCGTTGGTGTCGAGGAACAAATTGTAGATTCCATGGTCTACAAGCTGTTCCGCCAACCTGAGACTTACGATGTGATTGTTGCTCCGAACCTGTATGGAGACATTCTTTCAGATGGAGCTGCTGCATTGGTAGGATCTTTAGGTCTTGTGCCAAGTGCCAACGTAGGAGAAGGGTTTGCAATCGGAGAGCCATGCCACGGAAGTGCGCCAGATATTCAGGGACAAGATATCGCCAATCCAATTGCCACCCTAAGAAGTGTAGCTTTGATGCTAGAATTCTTAAATGAGGAGGCTGCGGCTGCGAAGATCTATGCTGCTGTCGATGCCAATCTTGAGGAGGGCAAGCTGCTGAGCCCTGATTTGGGAGGAAGCGCAAAGACATCTCAAGTCGTTGAGGATATCCTGAGACGTCTATAGGCATGATATTTGAATTAAAAAGCATTGAAAATTTGAAACATGGTTTCTAAACAAACTTCCACAGTCTCGCCTATTTCCGTTTGTAAAATAACTATTTGTATAACAAACATTCAAAATATTTGAATATTCTAGAATGTCTGGACTACCTAGCATTCCCATTATTGGAATATGAGCAAATATCACTAAAATTCTTTTCATCAATGTGATTTGTGACAACAGAGATGGAAGAATCGATGCAAATATATTGGCGCCTTGAATCTAAGGCATTAAGATTTACCATCAAATTATTTTGAGCGACGTAGACTACATCAAGAAGACGTCCAAATCAAGATTTCAACTCCTTCCAACTTAAGGATTAGAGATCTCATACATTAATTCGACCGATTGACCATCGCTGTATTCAGTGTAAGACTTCGCAGAACCCAATGCTAGACATATGCCTTGCTAACCGCTCACAGAATCGCTCTCTATCACTTGGTCGGCCCATTCTTTAGCCCCGTGGGCTCACAAACCACATCAAAATGTCACTCGTAAACCTCGCCCACGTCTGTTCCCACCTGCAAAATGCCTCAAAAGCGCGACTTGGCCTAACATCTGTGCCCTCCACAAATCTCCACCTCAACCTCCTGCTCGCGATGCAACAAGCTGGCTTCCTCTCCTCCGTCACGCGAGGCGGCCTCACGCCGCCCCCTCTCGAAAACCTTTCCGGCTATGTTCCCGAGCCGGTCACACAGGAGAATATCAGCACGCGAAGGTTATGGCTCGGCATGAAGTATTGGAATAATGAGCCGGTGCTAAAAGAGATGAGCCTAGTTAGCAAACCGACGAAGAGAATTTGGATGGGTAGTGAAGGCATATCAAAGGTTGTTAGGGGAAGCCCGGCTATGGGAGTAAGTGGATTAACAAGGCCGGGGGAGTGTATGTTTGTTAGTACGGATAGGGGAATCCTGGAGGCGAGAGAGTGCGCGGAGAGGAAGGTGGGAGGGATGCTGTTATGTAGGGTTATCTAAGAATGGTGTACGATTGGTATGGCATTGGTGGCGCAACTGTGCTTGGACATGGAACTGTATAAAAGCATGAGGGAGCTTCGTCATGGCATCAACTATGTTAAGTTGATTGAGGGCTTCAATGAGGGGCGAGAGGGAACACTTATACCTACGGCCTGGATGAAATTCAGCAATATCTCTGCTATGATTGTTGTATATTTTGCAAAATCATAAGAGAGGAACTAGATGTAAGAAGTGTAGTAATATCAAACTCCGAACCAGTAAATCTTCGAGCTATGAAGGCCTCACCCCGACCTTCTTGTCCTTTGTCTGCCGCTTTGAACAATGTACAATCAGTATCATACTTCTGATTTTAACCCCTAGCAATACCTCCATATTTCCAACAGTAAAATTTCTAAGTACGAGCAACCCGTTCTCAGGTATATCAACCTGATTAGCCCACTTTCAATATGCGAAGACCTCCTGGGCACCTACAAAGAAGGAATCAAGTTTCTCGGATGATGCTTTGATGACTTCTTTCGATATGACTATCGGCCGAAGCCGTTCTATTGCACGAATGTATCCTTGTTTGTGATGTATAGAGATAGCTCACTACCTCGAGGTCCAGGCTAGTAGTCAGTCCCGGTTTAAATCATTCCAAGAACTTGAAGTTTAGAAATTTATACATTAGACCATTTACTCAAGCGAAAATCTTGGGGTGCTCATGGAATAGAAGGTTTTCTTTAGCTATTGTGAGATACAGAATGTGTAGATATAGTGGTAGAGGGGTGTGTGTCAAGTTACAGTGCCTTTTAAATGAGGCACTAATAATTCTGAAGCATTGGTGGGAGATAAAAATAGGATGCAGCTAGGTGTGGAATTAAAGAGTCGATTCCAAGGCGCATACATAAGCCGCCCCTCGTCGATTGGCTGAAGTTGACTACATCTTGCCGCCCAAGCTGTTAAGCTGCAAGTGAACCCTCCCCCCACCAAGAGTAATCGTGCCTTGATGTTGCTTGTAACTGTAAGTGCCTTTCATTTCTGCAGCTGCTATTCGCTGTCCTCAGTTGTTTCCATACCACGATCTGTATTTATTCTTCATCGTGCAAAGTCCGCTCTCTTCTGCTATAACCCTCTCCCTATTTGATCTTTGGCTACACAAAATGGCGACCAGGCCTGGAGAGGATTTGGCAGCTACACTGTAAGCAGAAATCTCGGTTTCAGACTCCGCATGCGAACACTGCCTGACTTTCTACAGCTTCGGAGACGTTCACTATTATTATGGTTCTCCCACGGCAATCCCCCCCCATCACCGATTTGAGAAGGGTTCCTACGTGTACCTGTTCGAGAACGCGGGGCAGCGGAGAGCACGTATAGAAATTGCCAACAATGCTGGGAAACCACACCAAGATGCGTTCAATGGCCGTCAGTATTTCTCGACATGTATGCGACTGAAGCTAATCCCTGTACAGACTTAGATAATACAGATGTTCAGTATTCATATCGGCATACGAATCTAGTCACTGTGACTGTTGATGGACCAAATGCGCGACGAGACAGTGTTGCACCGGCAGATAGTCAGGAATGGCACCTGCCGCATTTTGATCCGAGGAACGAGAATAAATATATGTATAGGCTTCACACAGTGGATATCTACTTCTGGACGAAGGAAGATGCGGTTCTCTTCGTGAACAGTATTCGCAGGGTCCTTCCCCCCAGCCAAATCACAGTAGAAGATGAACCAGTTGCCCCTCCTCCACATTCTGATGCTATGAGTCCGGTAGTGCAAAAGCTCGAGAGTGTTGCTATTTCTGACCCTTCCTATCAGCATGGCCAAACAAGAGATTCTCGCACAAGTTCAACCAGCTTTGCTCCACCTCCCCTATCAGCAGTACCAAGTAGTCAGCAAGCATCAAATTTTAATCCTCCATCGTCGCAAGCACAAGAGCCGCCTGCGTTTGCGCCGATGGCATACAATCCTGCAGCACCTGCAGCTCCAGAAATAATCAAACATCGTGAGAAGACACCACCTCCCGAAGACGGGGCAGCCAATCCGCTTATGGCGGCTGCGACCTCGGATCATGGCCAGACATACGGCGGTCATCATGGTGGATTTTCAGGACCCCCAGCTCCACAAATACAATCTCAGGGAAGCTATTTCCCAGGCCCACCCGGTCCGCCGGCAGGAACTCCGCCAAGCCAAACTCAATCTCAGTCAGTACAATCGCCCTACGCACAGCACTTCCAGCATTCCTTTGCCGCACCTCCCACTGCTCCTACCAGCGCTGTACCTGGCCCACCCCCATACAAGACTCAGTCAACACCACATGTGCCTGTCACGCAATACGCAAATTATCCTGGCTCACCTGGAGTATCATCTGGCATGACAAGTCCAGTATACTCACCCGGCATCACCTCCCCTCAACAGCCCGCTCCATTCAATCCTTCCGCCGCGCAAACCACCGCCGCCGCTCCTCCGCCACCCGGTGGCTACGCACAATATAGCTATGGATCTACTTCTGACACGCCAGTCAGCCATACGCCGGCATTTTCAACTGACTATTCAGTCCATCAACAAGTCTACAGGCCCACTGAGTCTGAGGCTTCAATTAAGCATAACGAAAAACCTAAGCCTGCTCAGCCTAACGAGAAGCCACCTACCGGAAAGCTTGAGCAAGGAGCCGCACGACTCGAGAAGGGAGTGTCGGGCTTTTTGAAGAAATTAGAGAAGAAGTTTTAAGAGACCTGGAGCAGGAAAATGGATAAATCATCCATTTCGTTTAATAAATTGGCACGATATATATTGGATAATCTTGTCGAACTATTGTCGCATATGTTAGCAAGCAAGCGACTTGTCACGTTCTGCTTTCAGGAGGAAAGAAGCCATAGATTTCATATTATTTGCTTTCGTGAGATATATTCAAATGCACCAGTGAACACCATGATGCCGGATGCTTTGCCAATTTCTTCAACTTCGCAAATCAAATGAAGGTTCAGAGTCTATTGAAACGATACCCACGATCACAGCCATCATTAACAAAATTTCTGATTTTCTATCACTTGTATTACGACGTTCGATGGTTGTGGTTTTTGTATCAGGTGCCTTTGCAAAGGTGTGTTTGTCTTAGCTATTCTCGCGCAACTAGGTGTATCGATCACCGCGTTCTAGCAATATGGCGTCATAATGGTTAGCGGTGCAACATCTTTTTCTTCTCTCACATTCTCTTCTTTCCATATTACCTCTCACGGAGCAGCATACGCCGGTTAGATCTTACTCCCAAAACGCCTTCCTAATATCCGGCACTTTGAAACCAGCGCTGCCTAGCACATTGCGGTTAGCATTGTATATAAACTTTCATTTCTCTATAGTCTTCTTCATATACCCAGGCAGTGCCGCAAACTGTGAAGGCGAAAGGTCAATGATATTGTGCATCACTACACGGCGCGTTCTGCAGGCTGCCTGGCGTGATGCAGGATTACGTGCGCCACCACAAGGATAATTCATACACGAAGACAGAAAATCACATTGACGCTTCATATGAACGGAAAGACACTCGAAATCGCTTACAAATAAGCTTTTGTTTGAGTAAGATGTGATTTTGTGGTTGTTACTGTACTTTATGCTCTACAAGCGTGCCGGTTATTCAAAGCTCATATTCAACATTCTGCTCCCACCAAACCCATACTTCGAAACATATCTACAGCTCATTGGCGCCCTGTTGCCCATCTTCATGATAGCTCGTCTAAGCACCTGTCATCAACGGCTTCGATGGCATATAATGCCTGGGACAAAGGCAGAGACATAACCTACGTTCAACTACGGTCTCATCTGGAACTCTACGGCCTCGGAGTATATAAACCGCTGCCAGAGCTCCAGGCAGTCCAACGAAAAGGCCACAGATGCCGAACACGATCCCATATATGGCCACTGGCGGCCATTCTTTCGCTGCGTTCGCCGTGTCGTTTAAAGTGGTCATTATCACCAAAGGTATGATGGCTTATGTTCTAACAGCCGAGAAGATACTCCCATGAGTTGCCGATGTGATTGAGAAGAAAGTATTGCCTCCGTGTGGTAATATGGCAAAGTGATGGGTCATTTCCCTTCCGTCCTGTGGGAGAGGAACCGTCTTATAGCATTCCGGGAGGACAATTCTCGATCTCAAGAATAAGCTTCGAGGCACATCTTGCCGTTCAAAATTGATTTTCAATTGCTCTGTACAACGTATGGAGAGTACGCCCATCTTGTACTGAGTGCCTATTTTTTGGGACTATTGCTTGATACTGAATTTCTCTCTTCAAATAGCATGCATCATTCAACTCCAGACGGTGTCAGTAAGCATATCCAAAAATCATGCAATATAAAATCAATTGACAAGTGCCAAGCCAAGTCATATACCGCTTTGTGCCGTGCCATGAGGCAGTCGCTACTTCTACGCAGCCACGTGCACCCATCAAATTTGGGAAATTAACATATGCAGTTCCCTAAAATGCTGATAAAGAATCTTTAGATAACCAGGCAGGTTCGTCTGCTACGGGAAAGAATTTCAAATTCTAAACACAATAACACCACATCTGTCGGCTCCGTCTTACTTCCACCACAACTTCATTCGCAAACGACATGCGGCTTTAGAACAGAACTTAATTTGAGTTAACCCGCTTGCTTGAGCCGCACCATCATACTATCAGCTAAACATCATTTGCATGCAGCAGTGCCCGCGTTATTCGGACCACGTCAGGGATTTTCAAATCCTAAAGCGAGCAATAGAATGTCGACGTAGCAGGTAGGGTACGGCGCTCCATCAGCCGAGCTAGCAATTAAAAATTGATTATCAAACAATTTAGCTTTTCGTTGGCTATGCATCGGCTCAGCCACCTCCACGAGTTTACCGACTTTCTCACCAATAACCAACGTCCAATTAAGCTAAGAGTTAGTTTCGATGTAAATCTAGATAAATGTTTGATTTCCCACCTCTTTCCGTATGTACAAATTTCCCCCAAGAATGCCTTGCAAAATTCATGACCATACACCCTGGCCAACGTTAGGGCCATGTAATTTCGAGATCCAACGATGCGAGTCAATATGTGGATGGTGTGACTACAGCCTTCCAGCCAAAGGCTCTGCTAACAACCTTCGTGCTGTGTGTTCTACATTCATTTGTTGCAACGTCTTTTTTCGACTTATAGCAGCTCTGACAAAATATCCATAGCATGCTAAACGCCATATTGTTAACGAGGAAGCCTTCAGAAACATCACGGTTTCAGCATTCAAAGCAGGCCGAGGCCGGATGTAAGTATGCATGAGACGCACAGTTTGCAGGTGCTGATCGGATTGCATTTTAAAGACAGGTGACCAAAGGAACATCCTTGCAAAGTCTCACGATTGCCTCCAGAAAATCAGAAACTCCTATAGTGGGTGTGGAAGAAATCGCTGAGACCATTGAGACAAACAACCATTTCAATCCGAGGCAAACCATATCAAAAGAGACGTCGCTGCAGATTACTCAAGGAGACCAACAGCTAGTACAGAATGGCTATCATCCTATAGATCCTTATTCGGCAACAAGGAACCTGACCGGCGCCAATACGATAGGTGGAGAAAAGTCTTTTTCACATGGCCACGCCGGTGTTGACCAGGTATTAGATAATATACCAGCAACACATCTGAGGTATATCAATTCATAATAAAAAAGGCTGAGACCTTGAGATGTGGTGGTGCTAATTTCCAATAGTTTATCCCCTCCAAGAGTGACTTCTGCCTTTGATGTATTTCACAGTCCTTCAATGGAGCAACCGACTCCTGCAACTCTTGGCTGGGACCCAGACTTTATACCATTATTCCTGAAACGCTACAAGCTCATCATGGGCGTAGCAGGCAATGAGAATTACCTTGAGTTGTTAGAGACTTGGCCTACAACTCCCCAGTTTCCCCAAATAGTTTTTTTTAATCCCCCAAAGTAAGAGTTCTAGGTACATTGGTTCGAGTAAGCTCTCTGCTAAGCAATTATAGATCTCACTTGACTGTCTATCATTGTCGGTTTCCAGGATCCTGCTGCCAATTGTTCGAAAGTAAAACTCCTCTAGACAAGCATTATATGGAGGACCATGCTTATGAATGTTCCCATAACTGGATTTGCTGCGACTATCCTTCCTGTCCACGAGATGTTTACCTAAGAATGTTAGGACATTACAATCATTTACGCAGCTTCCATAATGAGGACTTGCCGATTCTCGATAAGGATGCCCTAGTCACCAATGAGATACAAAAACAAGGTTACCGAGTGGATCCATCCTGGTGGCGCTGCTCCAGATGTTTGGAAAGAGTTGAAACACTAAGATTAAGGTGCAAAAACTGTCATCACAAAATCGAAGATGTGCGACTAGCAATGCGATTGACCATTGACAGCGTCGCTTTCAATTTTAATACTGTTGACCCAATTATGACCCTTTCCCGTTGGTTTCGTTGCGGTCCATGTTGGGATGGCGCCCATTATGCTGATAAACCTTGTCCTGCTTGCCCTCTAAAACATGTCAGGGATGGTCTTGAAGAGTATCTAGACTTTCGGGTGATGAATGTGCGTGATCCTAAAAAGGATATACCACCTCCATTCGACATCAGAAAAATTATTGAGAGGCTTGATAGAGGCATGTAGCTCATAGTTCATATCTAGTTAACGAAAAAAGTTTAATAATTGAGACTTGCACCAATGAATCTGACCTTGCTTTAGATCATGATCCGATTTGGGCAAAGATAGCCTTTGCTAAGTCTTTCGACTTATAATATTCTTAATTTACCAGCTACTATAATATCATAATCTCAACCAAGAAACATACTAAATCCTCAAAGAACATGCATCTGCATGGTAGAAGCTCATGCTTTGCGGCTCACCGGCGCTAAATACTATATAAGTTCCTAAGAATGATGTCCGAAAGCTCCATCTCCCTATAGATCGAGAGCAAGACCTTCTTTAGTTGCGGCATACGGATACACGCAACAGAAAGAGGGAAGCCAGGTATCTGGGTTTGGGTATGCGATGGCGGGCAAGCTTTGTGTAAGATACCAGCCCCATTAAACGGAGAGTATACTGGCTCGGAAAACAGAGCGCTCTCGACGTAGTAAACATCGTAGTATGTTTTGAATAACTTGATATTTGTGGGAAAGGTCGATTTGAAGAGGAGCAGAATATGTCATGCCGAAAAACGAGCTTTCGATCGTAGCAAAAATTATACTACATCTGAAAACAAATAAAGCGAAAGGTAAAGATAGGTGCATATCACGATGTCGATCGAAAATATAGTCTGCTTGCAAGATATTTCACAGGGCCATCATACTTCATTATCCTGAGCTAACCATCTAAACTACAGGCGTATGTATTCCCTCAACTACCACCATGGAGCATATCACCAATTCGACTATCGACCCCTAGAACATGTGAAGCTCATATCTTTCCTCTAATGACAAGCCGCCTACCGAGTATTGAGATCGACCACCAGGGGAGTGGCTAGTGTGGCTGAAGAGGTACTCGGAGGATTGGCCGAATGGTAGACCAACCTTTCTGGGGGGGAGATATACCCTCTCGGTTCTAGGATGAAGGGTCGAGGCGCGAGTATTGCTAGCTCGTTGAGCCGAGAAAGGGGAAGGGCCATTGAAGTTGGTACCAGAGTGACGGCTTTGGCGGGACATCTTGGGCATCTTGATCTTTGAGAGCGCATAGCTGCAAGAATAGCGTAAGTTACGAGCCAGGTTCTTTGTCTTCTCCCATGTGACGCGACGTTCGTATGCAGTAGTCTCCAGGATCTTCTTCACTAGCTTCCAGACAGAGATCAAGTTGCCCACCATGGTCGCAACTGAAGCCTCAATGATATACCAGACGAGATAAGTCGTGGTGTAGAGATTGGTCCAGTTAAAGATCTTTCCAAGGACTGCAGCGACGATTGTAAATCCTACTGAGCCGAAAAGAGCTACCCTAACGAGCTTTCGCTGTAACGGACCATTTCTGAAATACTATTGAGATTTGTGATTAGCTTCTACTTCATATGGATGGTGGCTTTCTATGGAAGTTACCTGCTGGCGCCAGATAACATGGACGGGGATAACTAGAAGTGCAAGATCAGATGTAATATTCAAGCACGCCTGCAAGATCGTATACTTTGTCAGAGTGGCACATTGCTCGTCTGGTACTGGTAACATCCAGTATCCGCTGAAGGGTCGACAAAGGGAGAAGTACACAGCTTCCAGGGCAACAAATGAAACTCCAATGTAGGTCATAGTAGCGTAGACGGCTCGCTGATACCTAGTATGGCCAATACTATGATGTTGGGTCAGTCAATCTATTGCAGGATATTGGCAGGGATAGCTTACACCATACGTCTGATAAACAATCCAACGCTCAACTTAGTTCCCCATATGGTACAGAGCATCAACTGCTCGACAGCAACGACAAGTTTCGAGCCGTAAATTCGACTAGCGACCTCAGGTCGGTTTGCTAAGATAGCAGCCTCCTGGTAATTCGGGTACAGGTTTGTCTGGTGAGTAGAAGACACTGTGATGCTAAATAGCAAGGAGACGTAGCACAACTAATCACATGTGAGTCAATCGCGTTGACATCGCAGAGCGTTGCTTACCGTTGTGAATACCATAGCAAAGTCTTCAGCACCCCACTCTCTATTTACCCAAACTACACAAATCCTTGCTCTAATATTAGTACTGCAATTTAAACTCTTGAGGCGTATGAGACAGATGCTATACGTACACTCGAAGAACAAATGTAAGCGCGGTAACGGCTCCCCAAGTTACTGAATTGATCAAGATGGTGGCAGAAGTAGGGGACTCGTCTCCTCTTCGGATGAGGCTAAATTTGAGTATCAGCACCGACTTGAAAAAGACGCGAATATAATTACACAATACTCACTATTCGAGAGTTGCCTCCTGGTGATTGACGCCTTGATTTCCCGTAGCGATCTCTCCGATGACTAGGACAGTGACCAGCGCAGCTAAAAAGATAGCGACTATGATCATATGACAGAGTATTGCACAGACGAAGCTTGAGCTTTCTGGGGATGCCAGATAAGCCCTGTAAGTAATTGAGTCAGTATTAACTTTGCCAATTGGCTTGACCGCCATGCACAGTGGGCAAGGGGCTATTTGCCAGATTCACTTACAAAAAGCGGTTGGCATTGCAAAATACACTCCAGATAACACCAAATAATTGAGCGCAAGCTGACTTGATGCGGGCGAAGCCTGCTTGAATTTGGTCAAACATCTCGGAGGTGGAGAGCAAGATCGTGCGAGATTGTCTTTGGTATGGAGGTGTAGATATAAATTTGGAAGACGAGGCGGAGATAGAATTGACCGCCTACTAGCGTCCTCAAAATGTTTGGCAGAGAACGGGCGTAAGCTATCGTAAACATGTATATAGGAAAACTAAACGCCGAACCGAGGAAAGCGGCATTGGAAAAAGACCTATACAGATTGTGCTTATACTAGAGCAAACTCGTCCGCCTCATATGACCATTTATTACCTCAAAATCCTCAAAGATAAGATATCAACCCTGCCGCAATAGATGGTCATCGGTCGGAAGGACTCGCTGGGACAACGAGTTGGAGAATTTCGATTTTGCCTTTAGACAGTCCGAGACGATATCAGGAGGCGATCTGACGATGCCGAATCAGCAGATTGGCTACTGAAATAGGGGCTTGAGTGAGGAGGTGCGTTCGAATTAATTCGAGAAGTTCAGTACTCAGCAACATGTCCAGATGCATGTGCTCTCTTAGCTGATTCTCCGCATAGTGTCAGAAAAACCTCTTTCGAGCCAGTCGCCATTATATGCGCCAAAGTATGCATAGCTATCTTTAACAGACAATGGTGCTCATTCGCGTCAATGCTGGCGCTTTGGCCAGAATGAGGACTGACCTTGGGGAGTGCTTTTCGTATCTACCAGCTGTAGCCAAAGTCGACCGAAAGCCGTCAATACACATTATCGGTTCGTACTAAAGGAATCGCGGTAAGAATGGCTATACATCCTAGAACATGCGCTGGGCTGATATCGGACGCATAATAGAAGCCAGGCCAACAGATAACTAACTCTAACTCTTGTCGAGAAGCTACACCGATTCCACATGATGTGAAATACACGACCAAAGAGAGAGGTAATTCGAGTCTCTTAAAGTAAGAGGATGGGTAGGAGAATTTGGAAATGGTCTGGATCAGAAACAACACGAAATGCTTTACATAGAGCATTTGAGTGAACCATGCTGGGCATTCTGGCCAGTAGTACTCCGTCGTGGATGGATGCTGGACACTCCACGGAGTCGCCCATATGGGCTATAGGCGCATCAATTCGTGTATCTCAGCTCTCTACTTAACAAGCTAGGTGGCCACGGAATATGCAGTAAGATTTATCGCTGGGTCGATCAGAAACAAACACGAACATCGCCTGAAGGACTGCTTGCCACACAGGTGTAATGGGAAGGCCCAAGCTGGTCCAATATCTTGTTGGCTCCAACCAGCGAGTTCCTTTTGGGTTCTATAGACAATTTCACGGCGCGCGCTCGTATTGCTAGGTATACAGCAAAAGTTCAAGCAGACACCCATTTCCTGAAGGTACCCCGCAGACGATACCCGCCTTTTGAGGTTCTCATATCAGACCTTAAATCGGCGCTTGAGCGTGGATGCTATCTTGTGATGATTTCCTCGTCGTAACAGCGCCAAATGGCAAAGCGGATGACATGCCTTCAACAGGCTCACGATGGGATGAGCCTATAGATCATACAGTCACACCACGACAAACACGTTGGCTTTGATAACATGATTGAAAGCACAGTCTAGGAATCCATCAATATCAAGATTGCTTTAACTTTGAAAGCATGTGGAGACTGAAGGCCTTTTGCATAACTGGGATATGCTGATATCGAACAGCTTACACCGAGGCTGAACGATGCATGCAGTAGCCAAGGCCATCTCGCCTTCGTTCGCGTACATCGACCCCAACAACTTTGCGCAGTACTGTACATAAAAAAGGCCACGGCTCGTTGGATGGCCAGTGAAGCGGTTTTGTAGAGAAACCGCATCCTCGAAATTGTAATATGGTGGTATCGTCTCCGATGGTTGGAAATCCCATACGCTTTGATAGCAGGCGTTGTATGACTGGAAAAGAACTCAAGGCTAGCAGAAGCGACCTGGCCAGCATGCCACTCAACATGCTTCCAGACAACGAAAGGTATGCACTGAATTATTAACGGATAGCGAGCATATTAATGCATCAAGATGAGCGAAACTTTTCTGATAGATCTTGACCAACTTCGGTCTGCGATTAACTCAACATACGAAGACGGTCACGGTACCACATAAACTCGGAGCTTGATCCAACAAATTGTACGTTGTACGCTTGGATCTTCCACGGAAGTTTGTCGAATTCTTCATTGCCATCAGCTTCGCGCAAGTCCTAAAACTCCAACGCTATGCTTAGCCAAAAAGAGGGTTTTAAGTCCGTCTATGATCACTTTTTATCACGCCGAGGGTACAATGAAAGCTTTAAGCGCGCTGCGTACGTCCCCATCGTGAGACTTCAAAAGCTCTGTTGCCTTAACCTTGGATAGTTCGAGCTCTTCCACCTGCGAGACGATTAGTATATGACATGCTTGGAGAGGTGTAGAGATTAAAATCTCTCGCATACCACCAGAGCAATATCGCCTTGATCAACCTTCACAACTTTCTTGACAAGCCTTGATTGGTCTTCTTTTTTGGTTACTGAGCCATTGGTTGCCGCTGAACCAGCTAGCCTGTCCATCGCCTTGCGTACAGCATCTTGATCGACGTCTTTCGCGACAGAAGAGTCGTCATCCCGTGGGGCATCTAGGGACGAGAGAGCCGCTTGCTCTTTACGTGCTTCAGCAGTTTTGGCAGCCGCAGGAATCTCGTCATCTACATCACCCGTTGTGGCGCCTTCAACTATCGTTGATGGTTGAGCTTCAGCCATTGTGAGTAAAGCTTTATATTCTAATAGAGGATACTGAGCTCTGCAGATTGAAGACAATGATAGGTATTGTGTTGATGTCTGAATAAGAAATTCTTGGCATCCGTAGGCCCTGCATTCACGGTTGTGCGGGATCTAACGAAATGCGGCTAGCGTCAAACTCTTTTGATAAAGACACGTCTAATATTCGGTTCTACATAGTTGACAACATCACCAAGTGTTTGACTCTGCCTGACTGCACAGGACGTAGTCTGACAATTCAACTAACGAAGCTATACAAGTACCTACAGTGTTTGTTCCTTTTGAGGCTTCGAGTCCCCATCGAGAAGGAGGTAGGGTTGATCTACATATTGGCCAGAATCTATTTGGTGACTCAACTGGACATGGCTGCCTTGTTAGCGTCATCTAATGGCAATGCCTCTAGGCCACTGTTGCAAGAGGAACCTACCTGGTCACCGAATTCATGGACTTCGAAACCAATCAAACAGGAGGCTGTTTATAAGGACCGAAAGAGTGTTGAAAAGTCCTTATGCAAGCTCGAGAGACTTCCGCCCATTGTCACGCCTTATGAAATCGTCAAATTAAAAGCGAGCCTGCGAGATGTAGCCCTTGGTAAGGCATTTCTTCTCCAAGGGGCGATTGTGCGGAGCTCTTTGATTATTGTGAGGAGAGTCCCATTGAATCAAAGATCAAATTGTTGCTGCAAATGAGTTTGGTACTGATTTGGGGATCCAACAAGCCCGTTGTTAGGTGAGACTAATGAATGCCATTGTTCATTGATGGGAGCATTGACTAACCGAAGAAAGAATTGCTCGTATGGCAGGTCAATATGCAAAGCCTAGGTCTAGCCCCACAGAAATTATTAACGGCAAGGAGATACCCTCTTTCCGAGGCGACATTCTTAATGGCTTCGCCACGGATGAACGAGCTTTAGATCCATCTAGATTAGTAGGGTAAGGATTCCACATTTATGTACATTTATCCTACTAAGTTCAAACAGAGCATACTTTCATTCTGCAAGCACATTGAATTATATACGGGGATCCATCTCCTCTGGGATCGCAGATCTTCATCGGCCGCTTGACTGGGGTCTTGGACACGTTCGAGATCCTAGTTTGCAAACCCAATACTCGGGAATCGTCAAATCTATTACCGAGTCCCTGCGTTTCATGCATACCGTCGGTGCCGATACCGCTGGTCAGCTCAAGACTGTAGATTTGTACACCAGCCATGAAGCACTTCTTCTCGACTATGAACAGCGTCTCACAAGACGGTTAAAGAAGCCTAGTTCTGTTGTTGAAGAGCCACGAGATGCATTTTCTCTAGCAAGAGATGGGGTTGACATAGCTGATGATGGCAAAGCTTACTACAATACATCTGCGCACTTCTTGTGGATTGGTGACAGAACGAGGCAGATTGATGGAGCACACGTTGAGTATATGAGAGGAATCGAGAACCCCATCGGTGTCAAAATTGGCCCAACCACACCATCTAGCGACATTCTCGATCTGCTTCGCACCCTCAACCCGTCTAAGGAGATCGGGAAAATCACTCTCATCACACGGATGGGTGCTTCAAAAGTCCGCCAGATACTTCCTGAACACATCAGAGCCGTTGAGTCAAGTGAATACGCCCGCTGTGTTATTTGGCAGTGCGATCCCATGCACGGCAATACTCGTTCCACCTCAAGTGGCATCAAAACGAGACAATTCGCAGATATCTTCAGCGAGCTGCAACAAACATTAGCCATCCACCAAGAAGAGGGGAGCTATCTCGGTGGTGTCCATCTGGAGTTGACCGGCGATGCAGTGACAGAGTGTACGGGAGGAAGCGAAGGCCTCAAAGACGATGACCTTTCGCTCAACTACACAAGTTTCTGCGACCCGAGACTTAACGAGAAGCAAGCATTGGAAATGGCGTTCCTTATCGCTGGTCATTTTAGGAAAGGGCGGTTGGAAAAGCAGTTCTGAAGAAACTTTGTATAGTATTTTGACTTTGATCTAGGACAATAAAAGTTATTGACTTCCAGTATAGCGTGACCCATATTTCTTCTGTGCGTCTGAATTATACTCACCGTTATTCTTATATGGCTCTGACCAACGCTTGTTGGGGCTAATTCTTGGCAATTTTTATTTAGATGTCTCTGATTAGTCATGACATACTTCGCAATCAGGATATTAGGGCACCAAGAGCGTTCGGGTGCGAAGTGGGTCTATGTTAGCGACACTCCTTAAGATGGTCCAAATGCTCATGGTATATGTTCAAAGTGTCACAATTATCGTTCAGTCAGACATCGCATAAAAAACTAGTCAGACGACTTTTAAAGAGCTATTTGTTTTCTGGCCTCCAGAAACTCAATATTTACAGAGAGTTAAAGTATAAGACTAGCTCCAAAAACAACTGTTGACTACAGCCGAATTTTCACCCATTCATTCAAGTAAGAGAAAGTAGGCACGGTACTTTGCAGTGAGGCATGGACATTAATATGGAGGTAAATAGTCAAGCAGGCAGATATCATGACAGAATATCGAGTTGTTTAACAGCCAACACGGATAGCTAGAGAAATTAGCATCACTTGGAGCATGGTCTAAGAATCCATCAACGTACCATTGGCATAAAGAGCATAGCTATCAGCGTTGGCTAGGGCCCGGGAAGCTGACAAACTAGTTGCAGCGGCGTACCCATAGCCATTATCCACAGTTCCCGGGCTATACACACCTGGCGCATGAGTGAACTCGTGTAGGGTAGTAGTTGCTTGATCTTGGGCATGGCAAGTGCTAGTTAAAGCTGGAAGGGCAGAGAAATAGAGGTTGCAGTTGACAACAACATTTTGAGCCGGGAGAGTGTAAGCCAAGACATTGGACTAAAAAAGAAGGAACTTTAGCATTCACTCCAGTCAGAAGGGGCAATATCCCACAGCTTACGGAGCAGTATCCATAGACGTCAGTGCAGTATTGACGTGTGGCACCAGAGGTTGTAGAACCGCACTCGTTTGCGACAGCAGTCAATCTATTGGCAACAGTGGTTCGCGTTGCTGTCGCAGTGGTCTTGAAATACTCGCTAAACTTAGTTGCAGATCCAGAGCGAGCCGCAGAAGCGGCTGCCAAAGCCAAGGTACGACAGTTTGAGAATGCAGTGCGAGTAGCGGTGCCACGTGAACCAGTGCAATCTGATTGAATTACAGAGCGTTTATCGAGGGCACTGACTGCACGAGGAACCTGCGAGCGAATTAGGCTCTTCTTGAGCGCATGCTTTCCAGTATGGAAAATACTTACGAGTGCTGCCGCAGCACCGTCAACATGTACGGTCAAAACATTGGACTTGAACGGAATCGCGAGCCCGGAGAGCTCAGTCGAGTCAGCGAGTGCATATGGAATGGCGCCTTCAGCGACTATCATACAACGTAACGTTAGTTTGCATGGTGGTGAAATATCGGTGGTCTATCTTACCAAATGTGAATTCGCCTCCTGCTGTCAGATCATGAACAGCGGCTGGTGTGATTGTGGTTTCATATGATGCACCGACTGCAAGAGAAACAAAGGCATCCTCGGTGAGACCAGTGCGTACTACTGAGCGGAGAATACCCTGTGCAGTAAGTTTAAGGCTTGGTGGCTCATTATATATTATGTTTGACCTACAGTGAACTCTGCCTTGGCATCTGAGGAGTAGACTGACAGCTTCTCAACAGGCGCGGAGTCGAAGAGAGTTCCATAAGCGAAGAGGTTCAAGTCTTCAGCACCGACATTGGTGACTGTGGCCTTCACAAGTCCACCCTCAAGCTCAGCCAAGGTAACTTCTAATGGATTGTCCCTCTTGTAAATGTCAGGACGGCTGGAGCTGGCAATTTGGGACAAAGTGGCAACCGCCAACAACTTGAAAATGGTCTGCATATTGACTGCTTTGAGCTTACTGAGATAAAAGACTAATTTTTCTGTTGTTGTTGAGGAATATCTTCACAATCTGCGGGATAAATTGACTAATTTATACACTTCCATCATATTTGCTTAAGCCTGAAGATCTCGGAACCATGCCGCTCGGTGGCCGATAGCAGGAACATATCAAGCTCAGAAATGCACTCCTGCAAGTCGTTTCTGCAAATGCATGTTCGCGTAGAGCGATGCGAGCAGGTACACTCAGCTGCAGCGAATACATTTAGCTCTCTCACGGAATATCTAACTTCATCGAATTCTTCACCTCGATCCTTGTAATCAATATTTTAGAGCAACCGGCCCGGACCAGAAAAAAGGGCAGGACCTCTACTCCGTCATGATTGTCCAATCGCTATATGAGCCGCACCTTCATTTGTGCCTCAACCTGGTACATCGTTCCCGATGCAGTGTCAATCAGTTCCAGAAAGAGAAATGTAGCCTGATCAATCGACATCTTATCAGCTTGGCACATTTCAGTAGCTCAAAATAACATTCCAACTTCAAGCTAGACGGATATTGAGTAGTTCTTGGACGTCTCCTCAACCACTTCTCTACAAAAGCCAAGACAAAACTTCACAACCAGGAGCAAAAGTTGACTTTACCCATGATCATGATGCCATACGATTCTCCTGAATTTTCCATGAGAAATGACTTGATTGGCCATATTTTGTATTTTAGTTGGTCATTACATTTAGGACGTAAAGGCTGGTTTCGATAAGCCAAGGTGCTCAAGGAGTGTACCGGTTCTTTAATGTTGCAGTCTCCCATCGTATCGGGAGCGTAAATTTCTGCTTGGCGTCGCCCCCTGTGATTTATATTCGACCTGGAACAGCCTATATCAAGACGGCATTTGGTATCTGGTTTCAGATAGACTTCTAAGGAACGTTGTTGATATAGACTTTCCACCTTCCATATTCAGGATCTCCTCTTCGCTTATTACCGCCACCCCAGTTTTTCTTTTGACGACTCAAATAGCCTGTAACACACGCGTGAGGTGATTTCCTCCAGTAAGTGTATCAAACGAATATGCATACCTGGTGCATAATGCTTGCATTAAGAGGGGTAAGTTACCGTCACAATCACATTTAGTTCTCAAATACGCCGTAAGTCACTCTTCAGCAATTAGTCTGATGCCCGACGCTAGGTATAAAGCAGCTAGCAACTATGACTCAGTTCTGTTGGCCCTGATCTGCGGGCACAAACTTGACAGCTGCAGCGAGTCTGCCTCTTGCGTGAGAACCGATAGACTCTTTATATTTATCGAAGACCTTCCTTATCCAGTCATATTCCGACCATTTTTGCCTGCAACAACTCTTCACCTTCGAATCACCATCTCCTCTAAACGATCGATACCGACGTATATCTCGTCCCTCTACACGTTCGGGCCAACCGAGTCAAGCAAGACAGAATAGGAGCTTTATCCGAATTCCAGGGAAGGAATTTGGTAGCGTACCCGAACCGCCTCCATCTGAATATTTCTTTAAATCTCTCACTCCGCATTATATTATTTCCTCAAAAGAAAGGATACGCTACGTACAATCTATAAATGTTCGTCGAGCGCGGAAACCGACCGTTCAAGCCTACTTCAGGATCATCATCCATTATCAAATTTCTCTACATAGCTGCTATCTTGATTCTTGTTTATGGCTTGTTGAATAGTATCATTCCAGCAGTCACAATGACCTCGACAGATTTTCCTCACAATCCAGATATTCCACTCCAAATTACCATCTCTGACATTAGGAGCACGAGAGGTGAAACAGAGTCGCCGGTCGTGATTCTTAAAGTCACGATTTATAACACATCGTCGGACAAAGGATTATCCTTTCTTCGGTGGTCAACCCCGCTCGACAAAATGGCTGTTCCGATGGGAATTTTTGTTTTCACATCTTTGTCCAGTGGAAAGCCTGCTCCTTGTGTTGGCCTGAAGCTCAATCGCAAAATCCCGGATTCCGGGTTCTTTTCCAAGGACGATACTATACAAATTACGGCAGGAGGAAAAGTGGAGATGGACGTAGAGGTCAAGGCACCTCATGTATCACTGGATACAGGGGAGAGATATTCGGTCCAGGTGGTTGGTCATTGGATGCATGTCAAATTCGGTGCCGAAGCAGAACTGAGTGCTGCTGAAGAAGGCGTGATCAGAGGAGGCTTCAGTAGTGAGGCTGTACAGTTTGACGCATGAGTAATGAAGCCTTGTCATGCCCACGGCTACAGCGTTATCTTCACTAACCGGTACAGGCCTTGAAGTGGCTGGTTCACTAGGGAGTTTGCTACCCTGGTCACGAGGGCGTCACGTACAGTACCTGACCTTTTTCGGCAGGTGCATATCATCGCCAAGGGTTACCTTGTCTAATGCGGAAGCTCCCCATAATCCGTTTCGATTTACCCGCTCCTTCTCCTCGCCCCATATATCCTCATCTATCCGCCAATCTATCTGTTGCCCATCACGTTCCCGCCCCGGCACTCACATTATGCCAACGGGCGATTTCATGTCGTGCATAGACGCCTTCTCATTTAGGCCCACTTTGCCAGTGCCATTGGGCTGAGCTTCCTCCATAGATCTGCAAACTCCCCTCGTAGCCCGGTATCCATTGCCGAAGGGAGAAGGAGCCATCCGGCATTCGTAGAGTGTGCGATGGTCTGGTTGGTCGTCTTGACCAACAAAGCTTTATACAAGCTTTGATCGCAGCCACATCTCCAAGCACACCATTCTATGCACAACCCATCAGGAATGTGATATTATTTAGAGTCTTGTTTCTACCACTATCCGCTTTAGGCAATTGATATGATATAGCTCCCATAAAGAAGTACCTTTGTCCACTTGTCAAGGTGGTTTCACCAAAGCACAACGCCTATCTGTTAATCATGAAGCCTTCCTCCGCCCTTCTTCTCGCGCTGAACAGTGCTGCCCTCGTCGCGGCTAAGGTCAGCTATGACGGCGCCAAAGCCATGCGTATGTATTCCAGTTCTTAAGCCACACCTTTACCTGATCGACCTTGTGGAGAACGGCGTCTCTCAAGAGAAACACAAGAAGTCTACCTTTTATCCATATGACGTGGTAATCTCGTTTTAATATTAGCCTCGTGCTATTTTCGATACCAAAGCCAAGCCACACATAGACAAGTTCTAACAGCAGAGTATAGGTATTGCTGTTGGTGAAGATGTCGTTCCTTTGCTTGATGTCATCAATGAGTTAGACCTTCCAACATGGAAAGGCCTCAGCAATGGGGTTCCTGTCGCCAACGGTCACGTTGATCTTGTTGTTCCAGCTGATAAAGTAGCTGAGTTTGAACAACTCACCGCAAATATGGCTACAGAAGTTATGCACGAAGATCTTGGTGCATCTATCGCTGATGAGGGGCGAGAATATGTTTACATTGGTAAGTGGATTCGCCCCGCAGAGACATTTTGTATCTTCTGATTGTCGACCAGCCGGGACCGCGAACGCCACTTGGTTCAATGCATATCACGCATACGCCGACCACCTTACATTCTTGAATGATCTGGTGGCATTGTACCCCACTCAAGCTGAGATTGTAACTGCTGGCGCTTCCGTTAATGGACGTCCTATCACTGGAATCCACTTCTGGGGAAGCGGAGGCAAGGGCAGCAAGCCAGCCATTGTACTACACAGCACTGTCCATGCTCGAGAATGGATCACGACAATGACTACTGAGTACTTTGCCTACAATCTCCTCACCAACTACAATACTTCTACGGAGATCAAAGGGTTTGTTGACAAGTATGATTATTATATCTTCCCCGTCGTAAACCCAGATGGTAAGCTCAATTCCTGTTGGCGTTATTTTGACCGGTGTCTAATTTCTAATTTTAGGCTTCGTGTATACCCAAACTACCAACAGACTTTGGAGAAAGAATCGCCAAACTCTTTCCACCAGTTCTTGTGTGGGTAGAGACGTTAACAGAAATTGGCCTTACCAGTATGTTAACCACTCCCCTGGCTGGATAATTCATTAAAATGTCATGCAACTAACTTGGGCACTTTTAAGATGGAGCGGATCGGGCTCTTCTACAAACCCATGTGACGAGACTTACAGAGGTAACAGATCTCTCTAAATCACATGACTTCCACTCACAATGTCAGGTGCTGCACAAGGTGACGCCCCTGAGAACAAGGGTCTTGTCGCACAGATCAACGCTTTGGCAGCCGACAAAGGTGTTCAGTTGTATATTGACGTCCACTCATATTCCCAACTCTTCATGACTCGTATGTCCTCTTCTCTCCCATGTGTTCACATTATGTCTAACAGAGTACCAGCATATGGTTATTCGTGCACAGCGAGAACTCCAAATAACTCTATTCTCCAAACACTTGCCTCGGGAGCTGCGAGTGCCATTCGTGCAGTCTATGGTACTACGTATCAGTATGGCCCAGTCTGCCAGACCATCTATCAAGTAGCAGGAGGCTCCATTGATTACGTCCAAGAGTGAGCATATCCCACCTCCTTTAAACACTTGACCTATGTAAAGCATTAATCACAAAGCGATATCTAACCTATCTTTCTATAGTGTCACCAAGGCGAAGTATGTCTTTACTATCGAATTGAGAGATACCGGAACCAACGGCTTCGTGCTCCCTGCTAGCCAGATCGTACCAAGTGGTGTTGAGACCTTTGCAGGTTTCAGACACTTGTTGCTCAACATGACATAAAAGGGTACGAAAGCATTGGATACTTAGTCATAACTGATGAAATACAAATGCATTGTTGATAACGAGTGGAGTACTTGGAAGGCATCTTCAGTGTATATATTGATAGGGAGCATTCTTGGATATGAATATCAATCATGTCATTGTCCTTGTTTAACTGGCCCCGATAAACGCCATAATAAGTGCTTTATGTTGGCAGTTCATCCTTGAGAAGAATCCGGGGACCATGGATTCATGTGTTGCTGATGAAGCATCTATGTTGATTTTAGTATCATGACGATAATCAGCATCCTGTAGTGGAGGGCTCCTTGTGACACACCTTTGGTTCTTGGATCCACAGGGAATCTTACTGAGAAGAGTCGATACGCACGGTTCATTGCTGGAATGTAGTCAGGATACTAATAGGAATAAAAGTATGGCCCGTCTACCCTGATTTTATAGAAGCCCACATTCTGGCAGAAATTGCGGAAGATTAAGACAAGGGGATAAACAACACTCAGCGTATACCATAAAGTAGATAAATTGAAAGATCACGTCCTGGCAAGCATTTTGCACGCAAAGTTGATCCGCAGTTCTGATGTATACAAATCCACATTCCAGTAACGAAGCACATATCGGTCTCCAAAGTCATGGATATTAAATCCTGGTATGTTTATACAAGAATACCAAGTTAGAGGTCGAATGACAAAGATCTTTTTCTGGCTTCCTTTGCCAGGTTCGAGTATTTTGTCCTGAGACAAAAATAGCATATATTCGGCTGCTTTATCAAAGTTCCGTGGTATAAAAGTAATCAGTCAACATCCATCATACAACGTTTCATCATATATCCATTACTCCGTCATTACACCAACCCATTATAAGATCTAGGTGCCCATTCACGGAACGTAAAGCCTCCCATTCCATCAATCAACCCATTCAACCCATTACATCATACGCCTTCCCGCTCCGCTACCCCTAACGATATCTCGCCGGATCATGCTTCCCAATCACATACCAAGCATCTGCAACCGCGTTAGCCTTCGTCCCTTCCAACTCAGCACCGGGAGAGAGAGAAAAAAATAACATACGGATAACACCCGGTATCCAACCCAAGATCGTAAGCAGGATATTGATGATGAAATCCGCCGCGCACCCGCGCTTCAGGAATACCGCGAGCGGGGGGATGAAGATGGCGACTAGATACGCGAAGACGTCGGCCTGCAGCCAAAGGAAAAAGAAACGTTAGCGCTTGTAGTGGCTGACGGAGCATATTTGCCAAGCTGTTGATCTTGGGGGGGGGAGGACATACGGAGGATGATTTTGCCATTATTTGTCTGCTTGTGATAGGAAAATTTGGTTTTGCTTTGCGGTGTAGCTGCAGGGTTCGTTTGGTTCTGAAATGAGGTATAGGAAAACGAAGCGGCCGAGCTGGAAATATAAATAAGGGTTGTGAAGTCTGGATAAACTGGGCAAAATCGAAGCCGGGCAGTCCGTTCATGACGTATGCGGTGGGGCGGTTTGGGGAGCCGGGCGGTTGCGACCCCACCTTTCTGTGCCGGTGCCGAAGAGGGTACCCCTGAGGTAAGTTAATAATTCTGACTAAGCGCAACGCATACCCTACCAAGCCCGTAAATACAGCATGACTAGCCTTAAAACACACTGCGACCAGCCTGTAAACACAGTGCAACCAGCCTGTAATACAACTAAAGCTTGAATAACTTTGTTTTTTGCTCGTATACTCATACTACTGCATTTTTTTTTAAAAAATGTACTGTTAGTATTATTATTACTAGTACTATTATTATTACTAATACTACTTTTAACTGCCGACTTTTCTTGAATGCACTATTACTAAAACTACATATTGTTTTTAAAACTAGCTTTACAGGTTAATTAAATCTTGAGCAAAACAGTATTATTATTATAAAAAATATTGCTAAAAAATGAAAAAAAAAATTAAAAAATTGTATTTTGTAAAATTAGTTTGAAGTTTACAAGTATTTTTACGGGTCTTTACAAATATGTTAAACAATTTGTAGGCTTGTAATCGCGTGTTTACAGGCTGGTCGCAGTGTGTTCTAGGGCTAGTCACGCTGTGTTTACAGGCTAGTCGCAGTGTGTTTTAAGGCTGGTCACACTGTGTTTTAGGGCTAGTCATGCTGTATTTACAGGCTTGGTAGGGTACGCGTTGCACTTAGTCAGAATTATTAACTTACCCCAGGGGTACGTGTATTGGAACCCGCCGAAGAGCCTCAATGCTAATGACACCTATCGCAATAACCTCAATTTAATATGTGGCAGGATAAGTGGAACTTCATGCTAATGCTCAGATGTTGCCTTGGTGAGGAGCGATTCCATAGCCTTTCGTCGTTCACGGGTTTCAATTTTTCTGTAATGGTAAGAGCAGCTGAATATCTCTATACCTCAGACAGTAACTTCAGACACAATTTTGCACATGAGTGTTACAAGCTGGCGAGAACATCTAAAATTCATAACAAATTATTATTACACGGGTTATATGATTAACCGCATGATGATATGATGTTATTAGTGTCATGGAATGATCCGGCTTTAATAAACTCCATATGGTACGGGGTTTGCGGATGCATAACCATTACCATTTACAAGCCGTGGCGTCTGATCTCTCCCAAAAGGTACCTGCATATACACAGAACTATTAATTGGAGATTGAGGTTGTGTTGGAGGCTGCGCCGGTGCTGGAGCAGATATCCATTCCACCCGTATGGGCTGATCTTTACTCATCTTCTGACCATTGTGCCCTGTTTGAGAAGTCAGTTTCTAGGAGTGAAGATAAATGGAAGTAATTAATAAATCTCGTGGGTGTGGGAATAGAAATAGGGTCTTACAAAGTTCGAAACGGATGTCAGCCTATGGTATGATAGACCATTAGTCAAAATGCCTCCATAGGAGTTATTATTGGGAATAAAAATTAGTCACCTACAGGTCCCAGAGCCACTTTGACAAGATAGTCGATCCGGTGATATTTATCTCCCAAATTCCAGAAATGGCGATTCTTCAATTTGAACTTTGTAAGTTCGACGCTTGAGAAGTCGGACTGTACATTACAGAGCACCGAGCAGTCTTTTCGTCGCCACAGAACGTCAGCCTTGGTTCCATGCACTTATCTGAAAATTGCGAGATGCATACTTTGATTCATAGTATATGGGAGGTATTCCTTTTCCAGTTGCGAGGTTATGATTGCGGCAGTAAACACACGATACGGATTCCCAAACGTGACTCTTTGCCTGAAAGGCCTAACGATTGGATAATCGACGGACACGGCTTCTCCCTATGTGTAGTCAGCAAAGTGATTTTAGGAGATTGGCCTGTTTCCGTACTTGCTTAATGAACCAATCAATAACATCTGCGACATAAACCTTCCCATCAACGGCATCTCGATGTGTCTTTTGGCCGAAATGTTGAGGATTATTGGAGTTGTAAGGTACTTTGCAGATGGTTCCATAAGATGCTCGACAACATCGCCACCCAAGAACCGAGTGGCCACCTTTGAGCTTCTGCAGTCGGTCTGCAACGATGCCTGTAATTATGTAAACCCAGTGGTCAGAATATGCGACGGATATCCAGCACATCTTTAGTACTAGCAATCTCGACACCTGTTTAGAGTATTTACTTACCCTTACAAACAACCAGTTGAGGATCCGGTGCCACGCGGACTTGTAAGCTAGCTGCATTGGAAAACGATGAGTGTGCGTATCGTGCTCGGAGACGCTTCTGTACGTATGCAGAGTTCCCTAAACCCCCAGAAAGGACGAGGTGTGCCTCGCTCATCTTAGTATATCTCAAGTGCGTTGCAGAGGAAAGTTACCACTTGTTCAGATGGCAGCTTTTGCTGCATCCGCTGAAGTTGTTTATCGATCAATTCAAAAAGCTTAATAATCTACTTGAATCAGCAAGTAACATTTCAAATATTGATCATAATGCAGACCTGCTTGTCGAATATGGCTTGCAACTCGTCTCTGTTACAATTTCAGTAAAGATTGGGCTGGGCGTCCGTCGAGCAATAACTACCTCTGAAATCGCATTTCTCCGTCTATGATTCCGAATGCTGCGTTTCCATAGCTTTTGCTCAGTCGAGGAACTGCTACAGAAAAAGAATCGGTATCATCGGGAGCACCATAGTCGCATTTAGCGTTTTGATACTCCTTGCTTTTCATCATTTCCCAAGGGGTGTCTTCTAGATCAATACCCATAGGAGTGGCTTGATTAGCAGCTTCTAACCTCTGTTCAACTGAGTCTTCAAAAGCACTATCAATCTGGGCCGATCCAATATTCGCACCTGATAAAGTCAGCTTCCACCAATACCAACATGAATAGTGCTAGCTAGGAGGTCTTGAGAAAATCGTTTACCGAATACAACATCAAGCTGCTCTAATTGAAGAGATCCTCCCCCTGTACCAGTTACTCTAAGCGCAGATAAATCCTACAGAGATATTTAACATCACCAGTCGACGCTTTATGAAAGTGAGGGCCTACAGTTGTCCCACCGCCCGCATCGCAAACTAGAAGGATATCTCTTTCCTTTTACTCGGTTAGATCACGGTCCATACAAAGAACAGAGGCAGCTCTAACCCTAAATATTGCCGGCGACTCCTTGGACATATGGACAGCAGCTGCTTCTGCCTCAGTCAATCCTATAATTGACCTATGATTAGGGAACTTCCCAAACCCTGCCCTTTCTGTGATTGCACGAAAACGCTCTACCGTTGGGTGTGGCTTCCAGGTTGTCGGGACACTGAAAATGAATTCAACCCTCGCATTTGACCATGTTGAAGCAAGTTCGCCCTGCAACTTAAATTCTATATATTGATAGAGAAAACGGAAATAATCTAGATACCAGCTTTCTACCTCTTCAATAGATCTAGGGACATCTGATTGATTCTTTGCTTCTTGTTGCGCCTGTCGAAGTCGGTCTTCGTCAATGTACGTCTTGAACCATTCTCGATGTTCTTTGTTCTCGGCTGTCTGTTCTGTAGCTGTTTCGGAGAGGAATCCCCATGAAGAGGGGGTTTTCGGATGAGACTGGTGGGCTGGGTAAACTAAGATGGTAGGAACCTTCCCATCAAAGGCGACAAGTCAGTAATTTAGAGCACAAATTCGTGAATATCTACACTCAAGCCTGATGGGGTAATGCGCTATACTATGGCAATTAAGAATAATTTCTACCTTATTTTCATTGGCCTGCATTCGCCCGGGCCATCTCTGAATCCATCGAATTGTATCTGTAGCTTGATGTAAGTAAATTAAATAATCACTAGATGCAGAGCGAAACCCACCAGACCCTACGGAAGGATTCGCATATGCAACTCCGGTACCTAGGTCAGAAAACATGTCAGTAGATAACTAATACAAGAGAAAGGATTTAATATTCCACCCACAAGTCATTCCAAAATCAATCGCAACAATCAAATCAGGCCGTGGTTCGTCCATGATGGGCCAATCTAATGGTTGAAGGATGAACCTCACAAGATTCAAGCGATTCAAACGTGCCTCCTTTGAGATTTCGAGAAGTAGATGACTCTGCTGAGAATTAGATGAGGCTCAATGACTTGGACCTCATCGTCCGGGTTCAGCCTTGATCCTAACCCCGGCGATTTGGTGGCTGGTTATCTGTTGCCTCTTTAGCTGCCTTTCTATTGTTTCTTTTTTTGGATGGTGTTGATCCTCGCTCTATACCAATTCTGAATTGGCTTGGCATCTTTCCACGCGGGACAAGATGTCTCACCCCTTTTCGGCTAAAGTGCGGGTTACAATGAGGTTGTGGCGGTTTCGTGTAACATCATCCCTGGCACGCTGAGCATCTAGGCAATAAACTTGAGCCGCATTTTGGACTGATCAACTTATGTCTCATCACGCCAAGTGTATTCCTGTTCAGCTCTCAATTCGCCTGGTGCCACGAAAAGAATGGATATAACATAGTTGTCATACTTTATTGGTGGCCATGGCCAACCCTTGTCATGCGGGATCGAATACTCTTCTCTAGACTAAATAATAATTGTGATTTGGCTTGCAGTAGTTAAGAAAATCCGAATGTTTCTTGTTCTCGAGCAGTCCAGATCTATTACGCAAACTGCAGCACTTCTGCAGATGCGAAATTCTCTACACAACAATTGTAGATAACAACACAAATATTCTTTCACGGACATCCAACGATCATCTGGAGAGCAGGCTACACCTTGTGACGCTGAACTTGTTTTCTTTTCTTCCTTGAATCCGGAAGCCATCTTTTGGAACTTTCCAGGAAACACTGGAATTCGCATTTTCAGTTATAATTCGACCTCCAGAGCATAGAAGTGCAATCGTAGCATTGGCAAAGAATCTTTTTACTACGATATGGGCGACCCAATCAGTCCCGTGGTGTGTGAAGTCGCCTGCGATAATGAATCCAAACCCGTCGCGCTGTGCAAAACTGATAAGTCGGAAACGGATGAATCGTCTGTAATTGTTTGTCCAACAGGAATTGGCGGGGGTTCATTCACAGATAAATACATCACATACTCTGGTTGTACTGCTACATCGACCTCTAGTACAGTAAACTGTCTGAATACAATTACGCCTGCGATGTGTGGTTATGGCAGCACCAAAGTTCCCTGCCCAGTTTCAGGAGTCGGTGCCACAACAACCTCTATACAGACCAGGGGACAAGTGTCAAACACGGCCTCAACTACACTGGCCACACCAAACTCTCCTACAGGCGCAGATAAGTCTCAGGAAACCATCTTGGCCCCAATTGTGCCCCAGAAAGAAAAGCCTGTGGGGATCTCGAAAGGTGCAGCCGCCGGAATCAGCATTGGCACAGCTATACTAGGCGCAGCAATTGCCAGCTTCTTTTTTGTTTTCCTGTTCGCCCGATACAAGAAGCGTCGCCAGCAACCAAATGATTACACACACCACCTTGGAAATTTTGAAAGCAGCCCAAAAAAAAGCGTCGTTGTTGTAGCGGAGAATTATTTACCACAACCCGCTGAAGACGATGCAATCAAAGGAGAATTGTCAAGACTGCGAGACAACATAAAAAACCATGCCCAGAGCTATTATCACACAGCACCTGTTAGCGCCCAAGCCATTGATCAAAATCGACTCCACTCGATTTCTGGAGCCACGGGGATTCTAGCTCCAAAACTTCAAGAACTTTTCTTGAATCCGAAAACTCGTACAACGACAATACGACTGTATCTCGCCTGGATAATCCTGTCACGATGTGGATTACAAGAGAATTATTCGCTCCTCCCAGCAGAAGTTGCAACATTTGCAGCTGCGATGGCTGGAGGGGAGAATACAAGTACCAGTAAGTCTTACAAAGGCGAGACAGCTTTTCGGCCGCGCTCGTTCAAATGCTGATAAATCATGCAGGCGAAACAGCTCTTGTCAGTAAGTGGAAGGCAGTATCAGGAGAATTGTTGCAGAAGCGCAAAGCCCAGAAACCATCTGCCCCTGATCATAGCATTGCCCAAGTTATTGTCGATGCAGATGCGGTTCTCGCAGTCTTTGTTGATCCTCAGCCTAACGAGAATGATAAACGTCAACGGAACTTAGAAGGGATTGTGAGAAGGGCAGCACAATTTGCGTTTCTTCTCTTTTCTCAGCCGAGCAGTTGGAGCATTGATTGGGCTCCTGGAATGAGAGGCTCACAATTTGTCGTGTTTCCAGGGTTGCTACAGACTGTGAATGAAGAAGGTTCTGCACAGCGACCCTCGCGACGATTCAGCGAGTCAGAACTTGTCTAAATCTGGTTGATATCCGGTATTAGTCGTATAAGGGGCGCCTTTCCAACTATGGTGTTAGTCTAGCTGTGTCTTTTTGTTGCTGATCAATTTTGGTAGTTTGAGGCTGAAATGTGGAGGGACGTGATAGTTCTTGCAGATCCAAATTAAATTTAGTTTTTTTTATGAGAAATGCCAAGTAAACTTTGGTGAATTTGTGCGTTCTGCCGTGGTGGCTGAACGCTATTACGGGCTGGAAGTAAGAAGATCAACCACCTTCATTATAATAAGGTGTCACATACTGTACGGCCTGACTGGAAATAGGCAGACTTTCTCTCTTCGATACCCCGCCTTCCCCAACCTCGAAATGACCCCTTCAGCCCCGCTACGCTGCGCTTGGTGTCAGTCTGGTATTAATCCAAGGCACGCATCTTCCAGGCCTGTTTGCCTGGAGTGATCATCGCAATTGTTGCTCAAGATCATCTTGTCGTGAATCGGATATGGCCGATCTCGGGCTGGGTGCTGTTTTCGGTGCAATCAACACCACTTTCAAATTCTCAGAGTTTGTCATCAAGCTTTCGGAGGTTCGCCCTGAGAATTTAGTCTTCGTTCGGACCATCCAAAAAGTACGGGTAGATCTCGAAGAGACAGAGCGCCTACTCAGCAACCCATCAATAAAAGCGGTCTTGAACAACAATCCCCAAAAATTGATGTGGATGAAGAATGGTATCGATAGTACGAGACACGCTCTCAATGACATCGGCCGATATGTGGAACGCGTCCGCTCAGAAAGTGACCGTGATGGTACCATAGATTTTGCGACTAGAGTCCGCTGGGTTCTCCAAGACCACGCGAAACTTGAAAATCGACGCTCGGAATTAGCTGCCTGCCAACAAACTTTAACTGCCGTACTCATTTCACTGAACCAAATTGAAATGTTTATGGGTATAAGCGCTGTCAGTGGCTCTGGCAATGACGTACCTCCGCCATCCTATGAAGCATCAGTTTTCGATGCTGATTTTCGAGGACCAAACAGCAGGAGGAAGCGTAGGATTAAGGTGACACAGGACGATTTCAAAGATCCAGAAGATGCAAAGAACGGTGGGTTGTCCAGCTTCTCTCTCAACGAAGTTGCACGGAGTTGATGCTAATTTGCATCTGAGATAGACGAGCATAAGACCGCACGAACTTCAAATGGTGAGATTCTTTGCGAAGATAAATTGTGGAATACATCCGGAGATGCAAAATCCAATGATACAATAAACCCACAGCTTGCTTTCAAGATAGAAATTTTGGAGGACCACTCACGGCCGACGTTATCACGGTCAGTGATCGCTCCAGCTTCTGAACAAAGATGCTCTCAAACCTCAATCAAGCCAGTACCCTATCATAAAGCTCAGGAGTTATTTGAGCTGCCTTTAGATGATTCAATTAGACCAAGATCTTCCATCTCAATGGTATCACCTTCCCTATCCTTTTCAACAGAACAGCAATTATATTGTAGAGGCACCAATGATTTTGGACCAGTTAATCCTTGGGATAATTGGAATGTGGCAGCTTCGATTGATCCAAATTTCACTTTGACGTCTGCTTCATCCTCTAATGCAATGTCAGCACGGTCTTCATCCATAAATACACCCAGTCAGGTATATACACAACGTCCTTGGGAGACTACCATTCCACTGCCGGGTCGAACCAGGAGTGAGACCATAGCTGAAATGGAAGCCCTGAGCATCAGCGCAGAATATCCAGCGGAAGCGAGTCCATCAGCACGCCAACATTCAGTACCCCAAATATCAATTTCAGCGAAACCTCCTGGAGAAACCTCAATGAGCATGCCAACAACACCACAGTATACCACCTACATGCCACAACACACTCAAAACCATCTCCCGGCAGCGCCTCTATATGAGAAAGTTGAGAACAGTCACCCCCACCCCGCCTCTGCTTCAAATGCTATAGAATTGAGAAACTCTGGTCAAAGCATAGGGCATACTACTGGACAGCCAATTCAAATGCCATATCCCTCTCAATCTCACAACTCTCTTCATACTGCCTTCCATAATGTATATATTGATGAGGGGCCAGTCGAGATGCCACGGCAGTCGCAGTATACAGCTCCGCCTCTGGCACCTTATCCAACAACACCTCCGCCACCGTCATCGCACGTATCCTCGGAGCCAACCATCCTTCACAGGAGCGGAAGACAGCATCCCACTCAATTGCTTCCGGAGGAAATAGGGACGAGAACTATGTCACAGAGTAGAAAACGTAAAGCGAAGATGGAAGCCGCACTAGGAGTCCGTTATTGATAATGAGATGCTACGTCGTGTGAAAGGCAGATCCTCTGTAGACAATACGCCGAAGTTCAGAGATACCAGTGATACTTCTCAGCAGCATTGGTAGCATATATTATTGCATAGGGCGACGTTTCTAGCATTCAGGATTTGGCATAGACATCGTCATTCACGTTTATTATGCATATAAACCCAATAACTACCATACCCAGATGTCATCATAGTAACGACCCAGTTTGGTACGAGGTTAAGCACAACGCGTTGACCATTTCACTGCTTTGGAAGTATTGTCAAACCAGGAAAGGAGAACCAAAATGATGGCGAAAAGCCTAACTCTAATCGCAGACCGACCATGGCTCCATTCCGCCCGTAAAATTGGCTTTACCATAAGGCATCTTCTGCCATAAACTTGGCCAGTATTTTGCAGTACCCCCCTCGAGAATTCTATCAAAATTGCCGTGCCTATCCTCCGTGCGCGCAAGAGGAACTTCAGCGGCAAGGCGCAACGCGCCTAGGATGATGTTGTTGTCTCTGCTCAGCAATCGTGGTTGCACAAAGAGTCATGAAATTCTCTGCTATGGAAAGCCAGGAAAATGTGGTACAGGGACTATATTCCCGAGAGGTAATGATGGAGATGGTTGTCCAGTCATGACACGCAGAGCGAGCATCTGCAGATCCGGCTTTCAGAGGCTGCTCTTGATTGTGGCAGATGACCTAAATGAGGCTGAATACTACCAAGACATGGAGCTTTGACAAGAGATTCATGAGCAAAAGGTGATAATTCCTCCATTTGTGTGGCTGTTCTGGGCTTTAAGTCTACAGCAGGCGAGGCCTGAATACCCGAGTGAGAAAAGGCCGTATCTGCGAGTGTTTTTGACTAGCTGGAAGATTAAGTCATGAATGTGTCTCTTTTTGAAGTTCTGGAGGCGTTGTTGTCTCACCTCAAGTTGCTGCTTTATTCTCAATATTGTGGCTGAGGCCGAGAGTGACGGAGACCATTTGCCAAGCAATTTTGTATTGTTCTAGACATTCCGAAAAGAGAAGTGTGTAGCGTAAGTGTGAATGGTTATCAACGCCCGGGAAAGCAAAGCATGTCCAAGAAATGTGGCTAGACTTGCTTTTTGCTTGCTGAAAGCTCTGTGATCAGCTATGTAGTTGTGGCACTGAAAATCATAAAGTTTCTATGAGATTGAAAACTGCCAGACTACCCCGTGACATATAAAGGATACCTTTCAATCGCAGCAATCTTTCCCCTCTTTCACAACTAAATTTCCTGCATCATGCTTCTCGAAATGCAGAATCTGGCGGTGATCCTGTCTCTCTGGTTTGCGGTATGCGCAGAAGAGACTGTATCCGAGCCATCTATCTCAATGGTAACTCCTGCTCCCGATCCCGAGCTAGTCAAACGGCAGACGTACGACTACTATGGTCAATCCGACTTTATAGGATATTATGCGCATGGTTCTATTTGTTAGTCATTTCTGCTCCTTGCATCTGGGAGATGTATTTAACGTTCTTTGCAATCCAGATACTGCAGCCACTTGTTATGGCACATCATACCATGAGACTTACATTAGCGCCGAGGCTCGTTATTTTGGAGGTTGCGAGTCTTCTGGAATATATATGGCTTTCACGTCCTGTATTGGTGATTGGGCATATGGATTATACACCTATAATTCTGGAATAGCCTATAGCACCTCTACATCCTGGTCAGTTATCCATCGCTCTTTGCACAGCAACAAATGATGATCATTTGAACTTATTCTTGGAACAATAGTTATAATTCATGCTATTATAACTATATGCTTTACTATCCCTCCGCCTCTACCTCCTATTTCGTAGATTGCGGTTCCACGTACGAAACATTCTACCGCGCACCGTTCACCTCGCTCCCTAATATTGGGCCGACCTCTTACCCTAGTAAGTGAAATTACAGCATAAGGCAACCGCATACTTACTCCTTCTCTTCGATAGCTCCTATTATTACGACAACACATACTTCACCAGGGCCACCACCACAACCTACAAGTCCAACGACACCCTCACGTTCTTCGGTGTCTATCACTCCCTTGCCAGCTGGCCCTAGCCCCAGTGCCAAAGTCCAGATCGGACCCATAGTTGGCGGCGTGATCGGCGGGATCGCGGTCCTGCTATCCGTCATCGTGGGTATCTGGCTCTGCTTGAAGAAAAAGCGTCAGAGCAACGTCTCTGCTCATGAACAGTCTCTCCCCGTGATGATACCGCAGCAGCCACAGCAAGCGCATCCTGCCTATGCATTGCCGGAAAAGGTCCCGGTAACGGCTCAGACCTCCCCGTACACGCCCCAGCAGCAATGGGCTTCATCGCCCACTAGCATGAGCCCACCGGGTTCTCCGCCCCCACCGACCTACTTTCCACAGCCGACGCATCAACCGCCGAATCCGCAGCAACAACAAGGCCCTTTCCCTTAACCGAACGAAATATTTTCTATCCATTTCGATAATGTCCGTCTACCCACACATTTGTCAATGTTATGTCTAGTGATTTCAGCCTGGGAGTCTACCATCGTATTAGTTTAGCTATTATGTTTTAGAGACATATCGGTAGTAGGATATTGGTGCCTTGGCGTTGGCGATTTTTCACAATATGACGGCCGATTCATGATAATGCAAGCCTTACAAAATGAGGAGGGATGTTTAATTCCTGATTTTCAAAACATTACACATTTCGACCTCAATAGCGGGCAACATTGGAAACTGTTGGGGCAAGGTTAATGGCTTTGGAAACAGGAGCTTTGAGCTTTGCATTTAGAAGCCGAAATTCTATCCTTGAAAATGAACACTCGTTTCTTCTGAGCAGAACAATGTTCTGGGTACATGTTTTGCCTAGCAAGCCAAGAATTGACATCACTAGGTGGCCTCTACCCTACGAAAAGAAATATTGTTGTAGCTCTATCAATCTCATGCTGTCTATCCCATCGCCTAATCACCACACCTCCTCGCATCATGGCAAATCCAACCGATATACCTCTGTAAATCGTGCGTCGCCTGCTATCAACCCTTCGTCCTCACCATATTCTATTAGCTCCCCATATATCTTACCTGTTGTAGAGAATCTCTCACCTACGCGAAGCAACCACAACATTAAATTCAAGTGCATCAGCTTGTAGCGCTCTCGTAGTGAAGTTGCTGATGATTGTCTTTCCCCCATATTAACCCTCGCGCTTGAATTGATCCAGCTTGAAATTTCGCCTCCTGTCCATCACATCTACGCATAGGTAACGGCCGAAGGCAGCCAGACCAATGAAAATATATTACTAGCGAAAATATATTGCCGACAAAGAGGACCGGCTGCCAGCCAGGTAGTGTATTTTTTACCCATAGATGGGCGATCATCTCCAATTTTAACACTAAAATATGGACTCCAACATAGACACCAGATCCACCAACCGCCAAGGAATTCTTCTTCCTTCAGAGTCGCTTGTTAACCTCCGACACGTAAAAGTCTATTTTGATATACATCGGCGGCCCCAAATACGGCGAAGGTATCACCAGTAAGTGTCAGCTTCATGAATATGTGGTGGAAAATTTGAAGGTCAGAGCGGTGTAGATATGATAAGGACAAGAATTTCTAAAGGATGCTGAACATGTCGTATGAGAAGAAAAAAAGGTGCGACGACAACCCCATCCACGACTTCTCACCTTACGAAGTCTCATTCGATTATTTGTCTTTTCCTAGTGAGAATTTGCTCGACTTATATGAAAACTCAGAGGAGTCGGAAGTGATACTCTGTTGATCTCTCAAATGGGCAAAAGTAATTATAACACCGAAACGTCGATCGCCGGTGCTAATAATGGAAGATTTGGGCAAGCTGAAAGCCAGTCGCCCTCAGAAAATCTCGTTCTTCGACCAGATATCTGCACTGAATCACGACCAAATTTGTCCTGTAGGTCGCCAAAGCCTAATCTTGTCAATGTTCTGAGAGGCTAGGAAATTTCTTGTTGGAGCATGCCATCTTGCCTTCTCATTACATTGAGAAAGCCGTTACTATGCAGTTTTCGTCCACCATTGTGGGTGGAACTGCAAAGTTGCAGTAGCGGCATATTCTGCTCTTTAGTACTAGACCCGTTTCGGATCTCTCAAAGATACTTAGTAAAGTTCACCTTGCATTGGAGGCGAATAAACACTGCACAGGGTACTTCAATAACTACGAAGAGACTTTAGTCATAACGTAATCACACTGCTCATTTTGATGAATCAGTATCTCCCTTTCCCGGAATGCGGGCGATAAGCATCCTAACGAACTCTGCTCTTCACAAGAACCATGGCGTAGAGAAGGAGATCTGCCACTCTTTGCTTATGCTGCCATCATCGAAGCTATCTCCCGTAAGCGAGATTCCCCCTGAATCTGGAGTGCACGGACCATGTGCATGTAATCCGCCACCATAATCCAAATGCTTCCGGTGAGGCCCCGCATAAGGGACGCGTTTGCGTACCTGCCGGAGTGCACGAGTGCTGCTCTGAACAGCTTGTGGCTTCCAACCAGGACGGAAGGTCTCAGTTTCGATTCCTGAGGCAGCATTCTCACTGCCTGAAAGGGCCAGCATGGAAGGTGCGGGCGAAGCTGTTCGGTAGCTACAACTTACAAGCGGCGAGAGCAGAGCTCGCGCGGCTGCCGTGACAGCCATTCCTGGGCTGCAGCTTCTCGACGTTTACCAGTGCCTGACTCGTACAGTTTACCTGTCCAAGGATGGGAACGCGATTCAGCGGCACGTTTCTAAAGCCCGCCGGCAGAATCCTGCGTGGCACAAGACTAAATGCCCGTCATTCCGAGCGTGCAAGGTGCAAACCTTTCCTTGCCGAAAGTCGGTGGGTGCGGCTGTTTGTGGTAGGAGGGCGAGCGGCGCCTCTCTCATGCACTCCACTACGACGGGTGGCCTAGATGCAAGCGAACAGGCGTTTGGTAAGTTGCTGGAGAACGATGCCGCTCAAGTAAAAAAGACGCTATTGCAGAGTTTGTATTATTCGCTATACATTCACGTTACTAAGGTTCAAAATTAACTTACTTAGTTTACTAAGTTAAGGACTTAATAACCCAGAGTGGGAACCCAGTAATTTTGCCACAGCGTAGATTCACTAAAGAGAACGAAAGTCGCATGCCTGGGTGATAATTATTTGAGAGATAAAATGCAATGATATAATGCACAAAGGCCGTCTAGTTTCCAGCGACTCCCTCCAGATGCTGCCTTCACTCGTTTTTAATATCCCTGTACCGTAAATGAAATGCTCCTTTCTCTCAATAAACCAACGCCTTGTCCACCACGCCTCACTCCCTTCGGTGATCTCTCTATATGGACAACCACTATCGTACACCCTTACACTCCCTGTCTATTTCCAGCCTTAGCTCTTAGGTAGCTCATTGGCTACCACTGGTTGAATCCGTGCAGCGTTTGCGTATGCTCTGAGGATATTCTGGAGCAGGACATTTGGGACAATCGCAGTAGAAGCCGTAGTTATGGTAGAGCATGGCGACATTTCCGTAGCTAATCGTCATCTCCTCGCCTTCCTTGATGGGTTGGAGTGTTGAGAATACCATCTTTTGGTCCTCCTCACGCCAGGCATATGTGAGGGTGGCGTTGGGGTGGCAAGCGTGATTGAAGCGGGATGCCTTATAAAATACGCCAGCGGTGACGCCAAGTTCGAACCTATAATTTAACTTAGAGTCAGCAATCCGAGATTGTATCAAGAAGTTTCAAACATTGATTAGTGCTCTAAAATTACCGGTTGGTCATATAGATTGAGGTGATTCGATTTGTATTTATGCCTCGCCAGCCATGTAGGCTCTTGAATCGCTTCTGGTCTTCTGTAGAAAGATTATCGAAGACGTAGAACAGCTCAATGGAGTTGCTCATAAGCAGCGGACTCTCCTGTAAGACAATCACCCCCATATCAATGTCCTTCGTAGCAAATACTCCAAATCCTCCTTTACTGGATGGACGGGCTTCTAAATATTCCGCGGTAAAGAGAACCCTTGGAGGCGCTGATGAGGACAGTGGAGGTGTGTGAGAAGAGCTGGGCTCGGAGAGGAAGGAGCCGAGGAGGTGGAAGAAGAGGACTATGGTTCTTTCCCATGAGTGCTATCAACCTCTTTTGGTTTTCGGTCAGCTCAGAGGCAGGCAGCTGACGTTCTGGAGTTTTGCTGCCCGCAACTAGCTGTTGAGTATTTCCCCAGGTAGCTGGTGCTGCACTATCATTAGTGAGCTTAGCTTCTTTGGCATTCTGGCGAATATTAGCATATGTGCAAGATAGAGGTGAAGTTTCAGCTAAAGGCTTACATTCCACGTCCACTTCCAACCTGAATACCAACTCTCGAAGTCATCAGCCAGAGCCAATTTCTTTGAGCTCTCTAAGCAAGCCATCTTAAAAGCTGTTAAAACGGTTAGCAAATAGTGAACTATAATCGAAGTCTAATGTGTAGTATGTTTTAGCTGTCAAAAAACTCTGAGACTCAAATTTGGGAGAGTGAATTCCGCTAGGAAGCCCCGACAGGCTGGACTAAAGATGGAAGGTACTGATGCAAAATCTTAAGCATACATCAAGAGTTGCCGTACCTTTGGAAAATGGAAATGAAAATGAATTGGCTCAAATTATAGTTTCTGCTCAAGAAGCCTACTTTGGGAGAGGCATCTGCGTTGAAAAATAGAAATGTAACTAAATCTGCAGCTCGCAAATAATGACAGCAAGGATGTTCAGTGATCAAAGTGCCTTTTCAAGGCAGAAAAGTGAAGACGAAATATCAGTCTAGAGCGCGCAGCAAACTAAAGATAATAGACTGTTAGTATGAATTCTAGAGCATAACCGATGAGTGAATGCAAAGCAATACAGAACTGGTTGAGAGGATAATCTTATCAAGATTCACCCCTGCGAGATACGAAGGAAAATTTGAAATGGATCAATTTCTTCAAAGAAATACGTTTATATTCGACTGCAGATTCATTAGCTTTACGTCTTTTATCTCCTCGGCTGTATTTCGTCCAGGAGTGTTTAACTAAATGACAGAGGTCAATGGAACGAACAATCCAACTTGAACCATCATCATTAACAACACTTGTGGATCATTCACAACTAGTACTTTTGGAATGCATTGGTTGAAAGTAAACAGGAGTTGCAGACAAAACCAATCATGGCAATCAAACTGGATGTGGCAGCAATTTTGATGCAAATGACAAAGCAGAGAGGAGATACTGGACTTACCTGACTTTTCAAGGGAGAAAAGAATTATCCCCCTGATAAAACATGCACAAGGGGTGCCGCCAATTTCACAACTGTGTTTACTGTCAGCTAGGTGCTACCGGCAAGCATGCGTTGTCGAGGCCAGATGGTTGTGAAGTGGTTTGTTTTGAAGTTTATTGTGGGCGGGCAGCGTACCTTCCAAAGCGGGAGCTATCAGTCATATCACCTTTGGCAGTTTCTCAAACAGCTAGCACACCCAGGGTATCCCAGGGAGGAGAGAGCTTTGTCAGAGATTGCTTACCTGTGATTAACATCTGTTAGCTTTAAACTCGGACAAGATGAAGGCATGAGAATGGCTTCAATACTCACTCACTCAAAAAAAAGCTAAAAAAAAAACCCTAAAAAAAACCTGAAAGGACTTCCAGAGCAGAAAAGGCTGTATCACCTGGCTTAGCATGCATATGCCCTCCCAAATATTGAAGCGACTGGAAAATCTTAGAACTATAGCTCGAGTAGGCAATTTAGCAACGGCAACCAAATTGACAGCAACAACAGATAGGGTAACAAGATGGAGACGCTCCAATTTTAGAATATGTGTGATTAAAATCCATGAAGCAGGCTGTATTTTTAAACTTGGATGATGGAAATGCACAAAATCCGTTTACCTGGTTCTCATGGCTGCAATCTTCCAGCTTTATCAGCCTGGGCCCATGAGCTTCTTAGCCGAATTTGCTTCCCCTGTGACCTGATTCATGGATCCGGGGGAGCCTTTTATGCCTGATGATTAATGAGGGCTGAAGATGGAAAAGATGTTTGGATTTCCAGGCGTAAAAGGCGGAGGAAATGATCTACTAAGCCTTACCTAATTTGGTAAACACATACAAAATCGGCCATTCTCTCAAGATCACAATTTTATATTCGAAACTAGGAGACGATGTAATAATGTATCGAAATCTACCAAACTCCAACAAGGAGTTGTGATTGTAGAAATAAGACACAAATGCTCTTGCTAGTCCTGACCACGTGACATTCATGCTGGAGTTCTGTTCATGGTTCATATGGAAAGGGAGATTTGGAGCATGTTCATCCAAAACTGGAGAGCCTTTTTAAGCGATTAAAAGCATTGCATGATTTTGACATACTGGATTAACAGAGAACTTCGAGATGCCCTTCAAGCACTTGTATATCCTTGGTGCTATTTTTGGCCTCTCTTGAATGGATTTTTTATGTGGGAGAGGATCCTGGTATTGATATAGTTCGGATGTGAATGTGGCGTTCTCTGTCCTATCATATCTTTGCTGTGCCAATACTTCAACTATTTTAGGCCAGGTTGCTAGACGCCTCCTGGGCTGACTGCTTGGTTGCCGTGTGCAGCTGAGATATCGTATTTAGTGTCTGGATCACCTTAGATGGCTCCAGTAAATATATAAACAACATGATGAAAATCTAACCTGGAATGAATTGGAAATGTGAGAGACATGGCTCAAGCGCCATATGAGCCGGTTAACTCTTCCAGCAAACAGATCCGTCTTCTGGTTCTCCATGGTGCGTCGAAATCCACAGATCCAATCGTTTGTGTGCTATCGACGGCATCTCTGGGATCCAATCCAAGGTTTGAAGCACTCTCCTACACCTGGGGTGATAAGAAGAATCAAAAACATATCGTTCTTAATGGAGATACGTTTCTTGTTCGAGAGAACGTTGAGGATGCATTGCGTCGGTTGAGGTATACGAATAAATTACGAATATTATGGGTAGATGCGATCTGTGTTAACCAGAGGGATGATATTGAGAAGAACGAGCAAGTCCTCCTCATGCGGCAGATATATGAATCGGCTGAGCGAGTGTGTATCTGGTTGGGTGAACCCACTGATGCAAGCCATCTTGGGGTCAAGTGCATTCAGTCAAATAGATGGAGTCTGAGTATGGGCTGGTACCAGTGGAAATTGGAAAGAAAGTTTGGAAAGCTTACGCTGCCAGCACGTGAGTCTTTCACCAGCTCTGTCGCCCTGCAGAACTGGTCGAACTTGGTGGAAGAACAAGACATTGGTGAAGTAAAAGAACTGCTTGCGCGCCCATGGTGGTATCGAGCGTGGATCATCCAAGAAGCAGTTGTTGCTCGAAAGCTCATATTAATATGTGGATCAAATGTAATGGATTGGGATAATATCGAAACAACGATCAAAAATTCGGGGCGTACGAGAGATGCCGTTATTAGGGTCTTCGGCATGGCTGTTAACGAGAAAGATGTGTTTCCAGATAGTATCTACCGAATCATCAGCTCGTTTCGTAACAAGTGGGCAAATAAAAAGTGGGATATCAGCATCTATGAGCTCCTTTACGAGTATCGAAGGTTAGAGTGTAGCTTGGCGCACGATCGTCTATATGCCTTTCTTGGATTGGCATCAACCGTGACCAAAGCTGGCATCCATCCAGATTATACGCTGCCAGCTGCGGAGATCTATAGAAAGTTTGCAAGAACGACTATTACCAAATTAGGAACACTCGATATCCTGAACTGCACCAGAGAATGGAGAGGCATTCAATCTCCTGAGGCTTCAAGCGTAACATATAGCTTGATCGACCAAGCTCGATATCATGACATACATGCCGTGATTACTGATGGACCTGGAACGAAGCCCCGAAGAGGCTGGGCTCGATTACCTCACGGTTGGGAAAGGTTTCAAAGTGGAAAGTGCTGTTACTACCTAGACCATAGCACTGGCGAACGCCAAGAAAAGAGCCCTCTGGAAAGAAGCGCTGCAATTCCAGCGCAGTACTACGCAGATCAAAGGTTCTGCCCAAAAGGATGTTTTAAGTATTGGGACAACCTCGGACGGGCACAAATTGAGTTCAAACCGCGCCCAGAGCCCAGGAAGGGGGTCCAAATCGCCAGGCAGCAGAACGAGAAGCGTTTATGGTAATGCCTTCTTGGGTTCCAAATTGGGCTGCCAGAACGTCTCTTGATCCAGCCCCATTACTGGATTGGTCCGGAGAGAGCCCTCACTACTGGGCACCCGGAAGGTCGTCAAGAGCAACTGTTTCTGATCTCAACATAAGTAGCACTGATATTACACTAGAGGGGTTCGTCTTTGATCACATTGAATTCCTCACTGAGCCGTGGCATCCCACTTCTGATATACCACCTTTTTCTCGGAAAGGCATTAATGTCCTTGAGAGCTGGGAAGCTGCTGCAACAGTTGAATTTGAGGACTGTCCTTATGCACCAACAATTAGCCGCAGAGAGGCACTCTGGAGGACTATGATTGCTGATAAAGCCGGAGAGGGAGCTGCCCCAGCAGACGATGGCCTTTATGTCGAGACTTGGTACGATCACGTTGGATGGCTTCCTGAAGTTCCAGACTTTACTTCGAAAGGGATATGGGAGACGGGATCTCTTGCAAGTGATAAACCAAGGAGTATTGAAAGCAAGATGGTCGAGCACTACAGTGACTTACTATCCAAGACTCCAGCTTTTATGGGATATATAGCGAATAATAATGTACTGACAATCACGAAATTTACATTCTCCCAAGGTCAAAAAGTTCGCAAGAAGTACGGAGAGTACATATGTCAGGTTCCGTACTGGTATATGTAGTAGGATAAGCTTTCTGACATGCAACGTCGGATATTGTACCTTTTTGGCCCGCTTAGTGCTGTGGTAAAGCTTATCAACCCTGGCATCTGACAACATACAACGGATTTACAAGGCGTCTGCTCATCGGAGGTTCTTTTGTACTCGCCGAGGATACATGGGACTGGCACCATGGAATGCACAGCAAGGTGACCTTGTCTGCCTCTTGAATGGCGGGAAGACTCCATTCCTGCTCAGACTCATGCAGTGGTA